>CM035430.1:26356626-26366626 GCA_020310875.1 Ceratopteris richardii
GCCGAATATTTTTGGAAGAGTATGCAAATACTTTACAAAAGTATTGTTTGAAGACCAAGACTTGATGAAGAGAAGGCTACTTCAAATTCAAGAAAGAACAATGGTTTGGAGAAGATGAAGGAATCAGATCAACATCAATTCACAGGTATCAGTTTCTACTATCAGATTATCATTTGCAGGTCATGTCTTAGAAGAGCAATTATGAAGAGATTTGAAGGATTCAAGGAGGGCTTTTATACACTTTCATCATTTGAAAGTTAAAGGCTACATCAAAACAGGTATCTAGAGGTTTTTCTAGAGAGTTTTGAGAGATCTCTTTCATGGCAAGAAAGCTCATCCAAGAAGGCAAATTTGGAAATGGGATGAGTTTTGTGTTCAACCAATTTTCTATTGTAAGTTGGTTGGATATCCAGGTACAAAATTTGATCTAGAGAGGTAACTCTAGAAAGGTGAATTCATCATTCAGACAAAAGGTTGGTGAATTCAGTCATATCAAACACATTTGAAGCAGAGTTTTGATTGAGAGATATGACGAGATGGTAAAACATGATTCTATGTTCACTTCCATTTGTATACCATGTTTGTTTTATCTCTTACTCTTAGTACTAGAGGAAGAGAAAAGTTCATTTGAAGAATTCAAGAGTGCTTGCTACTTCAAGATGAAGAGAACAAAAGGTATGGAAGAGGAGTATGAAGATGTTGACATCATCAAGTGGAAGAAAGATGCAGAAAAAGAAGGTCCAACAATTCCAAAGGGAAAGTAAGGCTTCCTTTTCTCATATATTTCCCATATGCTTTTCTCACTTTATCCTCTACACCCAAAGACAAGTCTATGAGAACATCTTGTGTGAAGATAGTTTAAAGAAGAAACAATTTCTAGTTTTGCATTACACTTGGTCATGTTTTAGTAGGTTTTGACAAAGAATTGCATTGAGAGAAAGAAAAGCAGCAGATTTTGAAGTCAACCTGTATATTTTGACTCATATGTGTGAGTTATATATAAGTTGAAGTTTTTGAGCAAGCAGCTTATATGTTCCCTCAAAGAATTCATGGAGTGTCAATACAGAGCTACTTGGTATATGACAAGTTGCAGAGAAGTATATTTCTTCTTTATCTAACTCTTGAGGTAAAAGAGTTTTTTGTAGTAGATGTTGAAGAATTGGGTTGAGGCTTTATGTTTGGAAAGGTTACCTCATATTCAGTATTTTCAGAAACTTCACAAAATTCAAATTTTTTGATGTACTAGTCAGTTGGAGAATCTACTTTCTATGATTGTCTTGATTTTTGGATACATGCTTGTATTCAAAAAGGTGTTCCATCAGATCCTATTACTTGATTGGGAAGTGGAGTTAGCCAAAATAAAATCAAGCATATACTATCACATTTCACCCGGGTAGAATATTAAAAGATGAGGTATCAACTTGCAGCTTTTGGAGTTCTCAAGGTGAGAAGTTTGTCCACTTATATTTCAAGTAGGAATTGCAGATTCTTGAGAAAGATTTGTTCGAAGAAAAGTTTTACAACTTTTGAGAAGCATGGACACTTAGAGACATTCAGGTAACAAATCAAACATTCAGTCACGAAGGTTTGATGAGAGAAGATTCTACACAGGTATTTTGTTGGAGAGATAATTGATCTTGGATGATCTTATATGATATGGATAGATCTTATATGATCTTGAATGATCTTGAAGGTCTTGAAGATCTTGAGTATTTATGAGTTAGTTGTCTATCCTTTGTTTGAGAAAGTTCTTAGCATTGGAGGAAGTAAGTCAAAGATTCAGGTTCTATCAGATTTGTGTTGCAAAAAAAGAGAAGAAGATACTTGTTATGTTACAGAAGTTTATGAATCCTAAAATGCTTTCAGAAAGGTTTTTATGATAGATCAGCTAACCTTATTCTAGATTTTGGAAAGCTGAGGAAGAAACAGTGGAAGCTATTAGCAACTGCGCAGTGCTAATAAAAAGGGTTCAGAGATTTTGTTTCAAATACAGGTATTGATGATAAGGAAGCAATGCTAAATCACTTAAGATCAGATTTATTGAAAGAAGAAGGACGTCCAAGATTTCATAAAGTCTGATATACTTTGAAGAATACTGGATACTAGTGTTAAATCATCTAGGGGGTGATGAAACATGAAGACTTATTTTCAGCCATATGTAAAAGAATGCAGAGTCATACCTACAGGTATTCCTATATTTCCTTTGTCAGGTTCTCTTTATGTTCTAGCTGAAAGAAGAAGGAAGAAGGAGAATGTCTAGACAAAGTTCCTGTTAGGATGTTCCTGTTCAGGAGAAGGTTCTAGAGTTCTATTGAAGAGAGGCTTGATATTTCAGAGAGGTATATTTGAGAAGTGCACACATATATGTTTATACCAGATTCTGAAGGAAAGAGGTGTGAAGGATTTACGGATGAAGACATGATGACATCATAGATATGAAATTTTGATGAGACTCATGAGTTGATTTAAGTTGATTTCAATTGATTTCAGTTGATTTGAATTGATTTCAGTTGATTTCAATTGATTTCAGTTGAGTTGAATTGACTTGACTTGAGTACAGTCATAGATGAACCAGGTTCTAGGATTCAGTTCTTGATTATGTTTAGTGTATTTACATAACACAGCAGAAGTACGTTGAGAAACCTTTTTTGTAAGGTAAATGCAAATATGTGGATCCTAGTGTATGTTTTCAGGTTTAAGAAGACAGGAGATATCAGGTTCAGAGTCAGTACTTGCTACATTTGTTGTCAAGCAATGATTGCTTGATGTGTACAGTATTGGATATCTAGTTTGCATATTTTCTCAGATATTATGGTTCATATTCAGCAAGTTCAGGTGTTTGAAGTTTGAAGGAAAGTCAAATTCAGTTTTGAAGAAGACTTTTGAAGAAAAGGTTTGAAGGTCAGTTTGGGAGTACAAGCTTGAAGCTTGTGATAGTTTGCAACTTATGAAGTTTGCAGATCCAGTCCAAGTTATGCCAATATGACATTGCAGGGGGGATTGTTGGAAAACAATGTCTTATTGGTTCATATTACTCACAGTATACAGGTTTACTACCTACTATTCTACTACCCTCTACAAGTAAGTAGTGTGGGCATCGTGGCTACGTTGCTTGTCCTTGAAACAATCCACGTGAGATCAATTCCCATCGGCTGCATCTGAGTAGCATGCAAAGATTTTGTTTAAATCATGCTTTTCAAAAGAAGACGGATAAACAACGAATGGTGATTTTTTGCGTATGATGTTTTTTGAATACGATCCCTATTCGATCGTGTGCTTTATGCAATCAAGTGATTTATTATATGCTTTTGATGAGCTTTTCATGGGACAAACAAATATTATATAACAAGTGCTTGGCTCATTGTTATTTCATCCTTCACCTATTACAACACAAGCTTTGGAAGCTTGGTACCTCTTTGAGGTAGTGCTTTTAGCACATGGGGCAGCCATGGTGCTTTGTTGGAGCATGTTGAGGAGCGGCTATGGAGTTCTTCTTGAAGAAGAAGAGTGTGCTCACACTCTAGCTTATGGAGAGGATATTAACAGCTTGATGGTGTGGATCGGCCATTCACATGATGTATTTGAAGATTGTCTTCTACATGAAGATTTCGGGTTACTTCAAAGACATTGGATGGTGGTTAACATAAGATTTGCATCTTATGTTAAGTATTCAGGTACATATTCTCTTTATACACACAGGTACTGCTTGGAGCTTATGGAGGCAGTAACATCCATATCAAGAGGAGTCCTATTTGGCATAGGTACAAGAGAATCAGTATGTATATGCTTTATGCATCTTTGGATGAGGTGTTAGAGAAGATATGTTCATATGAGTTTGAGGATTTCCGGCAACAAACTTGTTAGCATTCTTTGCTACTTTTGTAAGTATGTGATCTTTCACATACGGATCTGACTTAGGGTCTTCCATAGCCTAAGTTTAGATGAGAGTTTGCTGATTATTAGTTTTAGACTGACCCTTCCTCTTTTTGTCACTCATATTCACTCTTCTACAACCTATTAGGTCACACATCTCATATATATTCAGATTTCTATCCATCTGAATATGTTTGTTACATTTGTACATTCACTCATTCATCTATTTTTGTTCACATAGAGTGGTTGAGAGTTTTGCTCCCACACTCTACATTGAACATTGGTATATGTTGATGTGTGAAACATCACAAGAAATGAATTAATGTGACACTAGAACACCTCTATGGTCACCATTAACTCATTGCCACTCCAAACTTTGAGAAATGATAGTCTAAACTGAGAACTTTGCTTCTACAGAAATTCCTAGTCACTGAAATGACATACCTTCAGTATTTTTCTAATTTCTCTTAGCTCAAATATTATTTCTCCAAGATCTTTTAGTGGATGAAACTAGAAGAGCAGAGATTTCCAACAAGCTATGATATGCAAGAAACAGATCTCTAGAACTCAAGATATAGCCTTCACAAGATGACCCTGTATGACTTCCAAAAGTGGAAATTTTGCCTGTTTTAGTAAACCTGAGTGTCTAAAAATGAAAATTCGATGCCTAGCATCGACTTGCAACCAAAAGTCGATGCCTGGCATCGACTTTCAGCTTTTTTAGCCACTTTTTTAGCGCTAGAATTACCCCCTTGAACACACACGTGAACAAGACCACTTTTATGTGGGAAGTCGATGCCAAGCATAGACTTTATGCTGAAACTCGATGCCAGGCATCGAGTTGCTCCACAAACATTATCTTTTCAAGAAGATTTAGCAGGAGTTGGAACTCAGAAAATAAAACACAGACTTATCAGCACAAACTCGATGCCAGGCATGGAGTTGCTTGGAAAACTTGAACTTTTGAAATCATTTCACAGTAGACAAGCATGGAGATGATGGAGAGAGTCTCATACACAGAACTTTAACTATTTCTTCTCATAGCTATGAAAAACTCAGAAGTTTTACAGATGCTTTCTCACTCAGAGAAGCCCGACTATACTCAGTCATACAAAATGAACTCCTTCTCACATTCTATCACTCTCTTCCACTTCTTCTTTCTCTCTCTCTCTCTCTCTCTGCATCAGTTGATACAAACTAACTTATATAGATTTTCTCATCCTCGTGATTTTTTAAAAAACTTATAGAACTAAAGTGAACTAACTTTACAAATATAATACACTTGTGAATTTGTCCCTTCACATAGGCATGTGATTTTCTTCTAAAGCTTTGACCTTCAAATATATGTCCAATTAGTGATTGTTTCTCCAACAGCTCCCCCTCAATCACTATTTGACATTCTCTGTTTCTTCATATCATCTTCTTTTTTTTTACTCCTGCCATGCTTTTGAATCTGCTGGTCTTCACACCATCCAAGCTCTTTGTCATTATGTCTGCTATCTGATCTTTTGTAGAAATGTACTCCACTTCTATTTCTTTCTCCATTACCTTTTCTCTCAGGAAATGATAATGTATCTCTACATGTTTTGTTCTTGCATGAAATACTGGATTTGTTGCAAGATAAAGTGGACTCATATTATGACAACTTTCCTAGGTCACTGAATTCTTTTTCAAGTAATCTCTTCACCTCCTTGATTCCTTCATCTGAAGTACCTGTGATTATAATGTCATCTACATAAATACAAATGTAGATTGTACCTTCCTCTGTTCTTTTGATAAGTAGACTTGGATCTGCTTTTGAACTTTGATATCCAAGATCATTGAGATACTTCATCAGTCTATAGTTCCATGCTCTTGGAGCTTGCTTCAATCCATACAATGCTCTTCTCAACTTGCAAACAAAATTTGGATACGTGGAATCTATAAACCCTTGAGGTTGTTCCATGTATACCTCATCTGATATGTATCCATTCAAGAATGCATTCTTTATATCCAATTGACTTAGGGTCCATCCTTTTGAAGCTGCAATAGCAATGATTGTCCTTATAGTTGACATCTTAGCTACAGGACTGAATGTCTCATCATAGTCTATGCCATAGGTTTGGGCATAGCCTTTCACCACCAGTCTAGCTTTGTATCTGGCTATACTTCCATTTGCAAGATTCTTCACTTTATAAACCCATTTATTTCCAATTACCTTCTTACCATTTGGTTTAGGAACAAGTTCCCATCTCTTGTTCTCCTCCAGTGCATTGAACTCTTCCTTCATTCCCATTGCTTCTTACCTTTAGCTTCATCATAGTTCTGAGGTTCTTCATCATCTTTGACCATGTAAGCATAATTCTTCTCAGTTATGTAAGAAGTATCATAAGAATACCTTTTTGGTTGTCTTCTAGTCCTGCTTGACCTTCTTGGTTCACATTCTTCATAAGTGTCTGGATACACTTCTTCATCAAATATAGGAGCTTCTTCATCTCTTCTTGTTAATCCACTTCTGGATGTACTTGCTTGCATATAGTCTTCATCTCTATTCACCTGCACAATTGATTTTCCTTTCTCACATCTTCTTACCTCTTCTTCAAATTCTTTAGCTGTATGACTTTGATCTGCATACCAACTTTTCTGTTCATCAAATGTAACATCTCTAGAAACAAGAAATTGTTTGGTTAGAGGATTCCACAACCTGTAACCCATCTGCTTTTCATCATAACCAATGAACACATATTTTTCTACCTTTGGTTCAAGTTTATGTCTTAGTTGTGATGGCACATAAGCATATGCAATTGATCCAAACACTCTACAATGATCTAGTGTTGGTTTCTTACCCCACCAAGCTTCATATGGAGTCATTCCATTTAGAGCTGCACATGGTAATCTATTCACAAGATATGTAGCTGTATTTACAGCCTCATCCCAAAGATAATTTGGACAATTCTTCTCCTTTAGCATAGCTCTAGCAAACTCAACCAAAGTTCTGTTTCTCCTTTCTGCCACACCATTTTGTTGTGGTCTATACCTGCAAGTTATTTCTCTCTTAATACCTGCATTCCAAAGATAATCGTTGAACTCTTGGGAGAAGTATTCTCCCCCTCCATCAGACCTCAGTCTCTTAAGCTTTTGACCTGTGACTCTCTCTGCATATGCATGAAAATGCTTGAAAGCTCCAAACACTTCTGATCTTTCCTTCAATACATATAATGTTATCCATCTTGTAGCATCATCAATGAGAAGAACATAATACCTTGAGCCACTGATAGATCCTTCTTTTGTTGGTCCCCATACATCTGTATGAATGAGCTCTAGTAATCCATCATGTTTGAATCCTTCTTCTGAAATGGTAACCTATGTGCTTTACCCATTTGACATGCTTCACATTTATAAACCATATGTTGATTCTGCACATTTGGTAATCCTAGTACAGACTGATTTGCAACCATAGCTTTAATTCCTCTTTCATTGAAGTGACCTAATCTCTTATGCCAGAGATCAAGTTCTGTAATCACTCCTTCACCATGTGTGAGCAAAGCTTGACCAATGTTCCCTCGTACTCTTAAAGTAAAGAGTCTACCTTCTTTCTTACTAGAGACAATCTGATTATATCCATTCTCTGGATCTTCAACAAATACTCCTTCATTTGTAAACCTAACTTGAAAACCTTTTTCAACTATCTATCCCACACTAATCAAGTTTTTAGGTATTGTAGGAACATACAAAACATTGGTTAGTAAATCTGCTCCACTCTTGCATTTCACTTTTCCAATTGAATGTACACTATGTCTTGTATTATCACTTGTTTGAACTATATGACTAGAAATACCTTTTTCCAATTCTGACATCAATTCTATATTTCCAGACAAATGATTAGAACATCCAGAGTCAATGTAACATACCTTTAGATCTTCTTTATCTGATGTGCTGATTGAATTCATCATCAATGATGTATGACTTTCATTCTTTGTGTCATTTGCATAGTTGTAGTAGGTGGTGTTGTAGGATTGATTCTGTCCCCAACTTCTTCTTGCACCTCTACCATAGCCTCCTCTTTGATTTTGTCTACCTCTTTGAAAATTACTTTGATATCTTCCACCTCGACCTCTGCTATTGTTGTTTTGATTTTGGTTTGATCCTTGTTGGTTGTGCCAACAGTCATGAGCCAAATGATTACTCAATCCACAGATCTAGTAAGCCTTCTTGTTGTTATTTTGATTACCTCTTCCTCTTCCAAAACCTCTTGGTCTTCCTCTGCCAGTGCCTTTACCTCTTGCATAATAAACTTGAGAAGTTGACTCTTCTTCATCCTTTGCTTTACCTTTATCTCCTTTCTTCTTGATCTTCATGTACATTGCAGAACTTTGTCCTTTATCTCCATCTCCCTTCAAGTCTTGCTCATATGTGAGCATCAAACCAAGTAATTGATTCAAATCTGGAACATAATGATTTAATGAAAGTTTTGTTGATAAGACAAAAGGTTTCCACCTTTCATCCCCTCTCAATCCTACAAGTAGTTGAGCAATCAATCTGTGATCTTCAACATCTTCATCTATGGATCCAAGACTATCTGCTAGATCCTTCATCTTAGTGACATAATCACTAATACTTTGACTTGGCTTCTTCTTGAATGTTGTAAACTCTGACCATATACTTGCTTTCCTTGCTTTAGTAGTGCTTTGGAAATGATACTCCAATGCATTCCATATATCTTCAGATGATTCCAATCCTCTGATATGTGGTAGCAAATGATCAGAGATTGTATTGTAAATGTAGGCTTTTGCACTTGCATCCTTCTTCTGCCAATGCTTTAAAGCATCAAGTTCCTCTTTCTTTGGTCGGCTTTCATCTTCAAATACTGGCTTCTCTTCTTCACTTGTTACATATACCATAAGATCCTTACTCATAAGTAAGGCTTCCATTCTCATTACCCATGCAGGTTAATTATCTCTGTCCAGTTTGTCAATGGAGATATGATTTGCCATACTCCTTTCCTTCTGGTGCAACATGTGAGCTTAAAGGATAAAGGATAATACCTTTTGGAATTCTTTGTGTATGAAGATACTTTTGAAGTACCCTTTTGATGCCTTGTGTATTCAAATGCTTCACCTTTCAACCTTTAATGAAAAACTTTTCAAACTTCTCGTACCTTTGCCGCCTTTTGCTCTTTAGGATCTTTCTGCTCTCATACCACTTGTTGATGTGTGAAACATCACAAGAAATGAATTAATGTGACACTAGAACACCTTTATGGTCACCATTAACTCATTGCCACTCCAAACTTTGAGAAATGATAGTCTAAACTAAGAACTTTGCTTCTACAGAAATTCCTAGTCACTGAAATGACATACCTTCAGTATTTTGCTAATTTCTCTTAGCTCAAATATTATTTCTCCAAGATCTTTTAGTAGATGAAACTAGAAAAGTAGAGCTTTCCAACAAGCTATCATATGCAAGAAACGGATCTCTAGAACTCAAGATATAGCCTTCACAAGATGACCCTATTTGACTTCCAAAAGTGGAAATTTTGCCTGTTTTAGTAAACCTAAGTGTCTAAAAATGAAAATTCGATGCCTAACATCGACTTGCAACCAAAAGTTGATGCCTGGAATCAACTTTCAGTTTTTTTAGCCACTTTTTCAGTGCCAAAATTACCCCCTTGAACACACACATGAACAAGACCACTTTTATGTGGGAAGTCGATGCCAGGCATTGACTTTATGCTGAAACTCGATGCCAAGCATTGAGTTGCTCCACAAACATCATCTTTTCAAGAAGATTTAGCAGGAGTTGGAACTCAGAAAATAAAACACAGACTTATCAGCACAAACTTGATCCCAGGCATGGAGTTGCTTGGAAAACTTGAACCTTTGAAATCATTTCACAGTAGACAAGCATGGAGATGATGGAGAGAGTCTCATACACAGAACTTTAACTATTTCTTCTCATTGAAAAACTCAGAAGTTTTACAGATGCTTTCTCACTCAGAGAAGCCCGACTATACTCAGTCATACAAAATGAACTCCTTCTCACATTCTATCACTCTCTTCCACTTCTTCTCTCTCGCCGCGTCAGTTGATACAAACTAACTTATATAGATTTTCTCATTCTCGTGAATTTTAAAAAAACTTCTAGAACT
>CM035430.1:26376626-26391626 GCA_020310875.1 Ceratopteris richardii
CCATTATGGGCATACATGATGCATCATGTATTAGTAGCAGAACACATGTGGAATATTATGCATAGTGTTGAAAAATGTCCTACTAGGCCTGCAAATACATTGGTTGGAGGTGATGGAGATGGTGTTGAAGATGATCATCTTCAATTTCCTGGTTATGCTTTGATTCTTGTTGCACCTACTAGAGAGAAACTTCATTAGGATGGAAGGGATGCAGATGCACATGCATTGATAGCTTTGTCTATCAAACATGCCATTATCCCTCACATTCACTCTTGCAAGATAGCAAAAGATGGTTGAGATACTCTTATAGCATTCTACCACACAAGAAATGAGCTCATGTTACTAACCTATGAAAATAGTTGGAGAGTGAGCATATGAATGAGGGAGATCCATTGGATAGTCTTTTGACAAAGATCAAAGATTTGAAAGAAAATTTGATTTTTGGTGATGAAATCTTTCCAGATAGTTCACTTATGCAGAGATTTCTTAATAATATTCTAGATTCTTCTTAAATGTTTTCTTTTACTCTTCTGTTGATGAAAAGGCAATCCAAATGTCTTAACCTTTGAGGAGCTAGTCTATGTTTTATTATAGTGAGATCAATCTAGGTAGAATGGGTTAATTATGTGTTGCAGATCAAGCTTTCTTAGTTAGTGAGAAGGGCAAAGGTAAATGAAGCTCATCCGTTAGTAAGCAGAAATTTGCTAATGCTACAAAGTTAAAGAAGGAAAATAAAGATGACGAGAAAACAAAAAAGAAAAAATCATTTTTCAAGTGTTGCAAAGCAAATGTTCATTTCATAAAGTGTTTTCCTAAATTGGCTACAATGGAGGCAAAGAAGAAAGAGGCTAGAATGGTTGTTGCAGATTTCTCTACACCTAAAACAAAGTCTACTTATCTTGTTTAGAATGAAGAATGGGAATTTATTACTCATTGTAACTATAACCCATCTTCTCATGAGCAGTGTATGTCTATAGTAAACTAAGGTGTTTGGTACTTTGATAGTGGTGCAACCAATCATATCACCTTGCAACACATTTTCTCCACTTCACTTGAGCCTTCTCCTATAAGGAATACTATTACATGTGCTAACAAATCCTCTTATCCTATCATGTGACATGGAAAGAGCATTTTGAATATTGCTAATGGTAGTTCTTTAAAATTCTAAAATGCCTTATATATGATAAGGATCAAGAAAAATCCGTTATCATTTTCTTCACTAGTAAAGGTTGGCTTGGTTATCAAATTTGCTGATGATAGATGTATGGCCTTCATGATCTCTCGAATGGTGATGTTATCATCGCTTATGGAATTTTATGTCATGAGATGTATAATCTCATAGATTAGGAAAAATTTAATAATGATTCAACATGTGTAGTTCATGATTTCAGGGTCATACAGATGTAAAGCTTTGGCATGCATGCTTTCCTTGTTTGAAAATTGCTAGTTTGCTTCACTTGAAGAAATCTAAAATGATGTCCTCTCTAACCAAATTTGAGGCACCCTCTAAACATGTTTGTGAAGGTTGTATTTTGGGGAAAATGCAATGGTCTTCCTTCCCAAAAGGTGGGTTAGCCAGCAAATAAATTGCACATGTTCATAGTGATGTTTCAAGTCCCATGCATACACAATCATTTGTGAATGACCTATATTTTGTGATTTTCATTTAGGAATTACCTATAGTTTGTGATTTTCAACGGGTTTATCCATTGAAAGCAAAGTACGAAGTGTTTATATGCTTCAAATAGTTCCTAGTTATGGATGAAAAATTGTTCAGATGTAAAATGGGCACCCACTATTCTGATAGGGGGAGAGTAAATGTCTTTTGAGTTTAATTAACTTATGGCTAGGTGTGGCATAAAAAATCAATGTAAAGTGCCATATAAACCTCAACAAAATAAATTTGTTGAGAGGAAGACGAGGTCTATCATGGAAATGGCAAGATGTATGGTCAAAAGTCAAGATTTACCACATAGCTTCTTGCTTGAGGTTGTTATATGTGCATCATATGTACTTAATAGGTATCCCACCAAAGCACTGTAGTCTATCACTCCATATGAAGCTCGGCATGGTTGCAAGCCATTTGTTGCTCATCTATGTGTTTTTTGTTGTCTAGCACATGCATTAGTGCCTTAACAACAACGTAGAAAATTGTATGATAAGGTAGGCAAATGCTTTTTTGTTAGGTAAAGTTTTGAAAGAAAAGCCTATCATCTTAATCATCCATAAAATAAATGAATTTTGGTTAGCCATGATGCTTTTTTTGCAGAAGCTGTAATTCAAACCTTACTTTCATGTACCAAGGAGACATAGGTTAGCTCACAGGATGTGTATGACACTTTGCTTCCTCTTTTGATAATGCACAATCAAATGCTTGTCCTAGTGAGGCAATTTCTCAGCCTTCATATGTTCCTAATGATGATGAAAATCATTCCATTTCTAATGAAAATTACATGATGCACTTATTGATGAGAGGGATGACATAAAAGATGCAAAAAATTAGTCATGTGGTCTCCTCCACATATATAGCATCATTTCACCGAGACCATTCTAGGTGTGTGTGCACTAAATGGCTATATAAGCTCAAACATAAGCTTGATGGAATAGTTGATAGGTATATTTTATGCTTGTTGCCAAAGGTTATGCTCAAGAGAAGGCATTGATTTTGATGAGATTTGGCTCCTACATGCCAAATGACCACAATCCATAACATTTGTGCATTTGCATCTCATCATGGTTGGAATGTACATGAGTTGGGCATTAAAACTACATTTTTGAATGGTCATTTACAGGAAGGAGTGACGTATTCCAACCTCATGGTTTTGTGCAAAAGGAGAATGAAAAAAAAGTGTGCAGGTTGAAAAAGGCATTGTAGCAAGCCCCACTTGGTTGATATGAAAAGGTACATGCCTACTTGCTAGAACATGGATTTGAGAACAATCCAATTGAGAGTACTTTATGTGTTAAGCATGGAGATGATGTACTTCTAACCATTTTTGTATATGTTAATGATATGTTGCTCGCTAGTCCTAATGGAAAGCATATTACTGAGTTTAAGGTTGACATTGCATGCCTCTTTTGAGATGTCAAATTTGGTGCATTTGCATCATTATTTGAGCATTCATTTTATGCAAGTTGACGGGGGAATATCTTTGCATCAAACAAAATACATTGACACATTATTTCCACATTTTAGCCTTGAAGATTGCAAACCTATTGCCACTCCCATGGAGATAGGTTTATGGTTGAACATTCATGATGCTTGAGATGCATTTAATGTTGTTGTCTATCCACAAGTTGTTGGATGCTTGATTTACTCATGCATAATCCGGCTTGATATTTAGTTTGTTAAAATGAGTAGGCATTTGCATTGCCCATGTGTCAAGCATTGGCATGTGGTGAAGAGCATATTTAGCTTCTTGAGTGGAACTTGACTACTTGCATTGTTTTATCCCAAGGGAGGATCAATAATTGCCAAATCTACATGCTTTTTCCCACTCAAATTGGGTTGATTGCTATGACACTCATGTGTCCTCTAGTGGTTTTTGCTTCTTAGTAGCTCATAAATATCTTGGTTCAGAAAGAAGCAACCTATTATGGCCACTTCTAGTTGCGAGCTTGAGTATATGGAATCTTTCATAATTACTATTGAGTGTGTGTGGCTCAAACTTCTTTTTGCTGATTCGGGTATTGGTTAGTCTTTTGACATCACTATCTTTACTGATAGTCAGAGTTATTGGAAGCTGCAAGGAACCCTATGTTCCATGCTCGTACAAAGCACATTGAGGTGGACTATCATTATGCCAGGGAGAGACTCTTGGCTTGAGAGATCAGTTTGGCATATATGCCCGCACAAGATAATATTGCAAATGTTTTCACAAAGGCTTTGCCTAGGGAGAAGTTTGAAGCTTTTTGCAAAACTTTGGTCAACTTACATTTCTAGATTGATTTCTTTCCTCATTTCTTAGGAATCGCTTATACATGAGTGCCAAATCCTTTTCATTGCATCACTTCCAAGGAACTTTTTCACTCTTTAGGAGGTTTTTTTCCCCGGCTTGTATATATGCCTATAACCCTAATGTGTCACTTACTCTTGTGCATTCAATTGGTAATACATTTACTATTGTGCTGTTCTCCAATCTTATTCTTTTTCCTTGTGTTGTTCGTGTGCTTCTGTAGACTTTGAACTCCAACAAGAACTGATGTGGTGCATAGATGACTCTAGAACTCTAGTGAACTTGCCAAGACACTTTTTTCGCTCTTTAGGAGGTTTTTTCCCCGACTTGTATATATGCCTATAACCCTAATGTGTCACTTATTCTTGTCCATTCAGTTGGTAATACAATTAGTATTGTGATGTTCTCCAAGCTTATTCTTTTTCCTTGTGTTGTTCGCGTGCTTCCGTAGATTTTGAACTCCAACAAGAACCGATGTGGTGCATAGATGATACTAGAACTCTAGTGAACTTACCGAGATTATTTTTGAATGAGGATTCTTAAGTGATTGATCCGTTCGTGAGTGAAAGATTCATATTAGGAAAATATTTGATGAGTAAGCATCAAACATCATTTCATGTGGAGAGAAAGTTTGTTTCTATGTATTATGGATAAATATTGCATAATTTGGGAGGGATAAAGAGTTTCCCACATGCAAAGGCACGATTGCATGGATACTTTGCTTGAATAAGAGTGATGAAAGGATGAGTATGGATGAGGATGAGCCAAAGAAGAATTCCATTAGAGAGGCGAGGAAAGAGAGTGGAAAATTAAAAGCACTAGTTAGTATTAGAGAAGAACATACCAACACTCAAGAAGAACTTGTTAGCGCCATAGAAAAGCATCCTATGGAGATAAACTCTTATCCTCCTAGTGTAATGAAGACAAAAATGTTGAAATCTTCCATTTTAAACTATCTTAATCTTGAATTTCTCAAGTAATCTATCCCTGATCTACAAATGAAAAAACCCAAGAAAAAACTTCTTCAATCCATGGACTTCATCCTTTGTCCATAAACTATCCATTGTCTATTGACCCATCACCCTCGATCGATTACTTACAATTGAAGTTGAGGTTTCGTTTAATAGGTTCATGGTAATAATTCCAACTTACGACTAGTAATTACAACTAGATTGAAGTCTACTCATTTTGGTTTGATAAATTGAAGGTGTATGTAGGTGCTATTACTACAAGATTCACATGTTTATGTATGAGACTCTTGGGGCTTGGGTGGTTTCTCCTAGCTTTTGCAAACTTGTGCAAGACTATGGGTAGAGCGGTGCACATTGAAGTATCAATTTGAAAACAACAAAAACAACAAGCTTATAGTCAAATAGATCAATACCAAGAGGATGAAAAGCTAATTAACTATCTTTGTAACTCTCTTATATTTCTCTCTCTTCTTTTAGAAAAATTTAGAGCTGCATTGATTAAAAAAAAAAGTGCCTTGCTGTTTCCATCTTTGAACTACTTTGTTTCTTCCAAGTTTTCTCGAGGAGAAATTTCAAAATTTCATCCTAAGATCAGTCGGTAGCTCACATATCCCCCGGTAGAACTATTTCATACTTGCATGCGTAGTTCAGTAGACACCTTATCCATGTAGTCAGGCGTACCTAGCAATGGCCAACCTCATTCTTCGTTCTTGCTGCTCTGTGGTCCCTTCCTCGACGCCGCATCCTTCTTGGCGTCTTGGTAGTGGTGATTTTTCTCACATTCATGGATTTGCACCCTCTCATCATCGGCGCAATTCCCGATCCGACACACTTCTTGTCAGGGCCGTTGCCTTCAATCAAAACAAACAAACAGAAATTCAGGTGACTGTGGAGTTCTCTCTCTCTCTCACACACACACACACACACACACACACTCTCTCTCTCTCACACACGCGCGCGCACACACACACACACACAGAGAGAGAGAGAGAGAGAGAGAGAGAGAGAGAGAGAGAGAGAGAGAGAGAGAGAGAGAGAGAGAGAGAGAGAGAGAGAGAGAGAGAGAGAGAGAGAGAGAGAGAGAGAGAGAGAGAGAGAGAGAGAGAGAGAGAGAGAGAGAGAGAGAGAGAGAGAGAGAGAGAGAGATTTCCGCAGAAAGGATGGGTGTCTCGTGTTGGAGCTGCCACAATGGCAGCGCTGACATTCTTTCAAATGACAGCCTCGGTACATTTGGTGTGCTCCAATTTCGATTGGAGGTTAGGAGTGGCTGAAGCGGTGCTTTATTCTCCTGATACTAAGGTCCCCCGAAGTGCTGAGGTAGCCCTCAGAAGAGCCATCCCTGCTGTAAACCCAGCTACCAAGAAGATCCAGGTGTGATGCTTTCTGGCTATAAACCATGAAACAGGAAATATCAATGGAATTTGTCTTAAGTCTTGCTGTTTGATCTTCGATTCTCACAAAGTTTGATGTTTTTACTATAATTGTACAGGAATCTTTGGAAGATATATTCTATTTACTTAGAATTCCACAAAGAAAGCCATTCGGAACCATGGAAACTGATGTAAAAAAGGCTCTCAAGGTGAAGTTCTATCCTACCACGCGTTTCTTCATTTGATTAACTTTTCGTGGTACAAAAAGATCTAGGCAGGAGATCTATCCTGAAAAGAGCATTCCTCTTAAATAAATCACAGACAGTTGTAATGCTAACAGTACCTTAAACTTACACAATACTTGGTTACATCTATTCTGAGTGGTGCCGTATGGATATCCTTGTTAGTAAAATATGAAGGCAAAAAAGGATGGCCTTATTTTTGCAGTTGCAATGTGCCATTCAAAAATCTAACACGTGTGGCTTTCTAAATGGGATGATTTGGTTAGGGTTAATGCTGCTGGATCAGTTATAGGGACGTAGGGACAGCAGAAAGTGGATGGCAAACTTCACGAATATGCATGGAATTGGCGATGATCAATCTGGCATTTCATGACACAACATGGAAGAACAGCAGAAATAGATGTACACAGATATAGTAACATGAACTTATGTTATGTATAGTTACTCTTAAAACATGACTTATCTACATAATCCAGAAGCGGTATAGTTAACTGCTTTAGCAAAATCTTCCGGGCATCGTTGCACTTCAATTCCATCATATACGTCTGCAATAAGACTCTTTGCCATTGGATCACTAAAGTAGTATTGTAGTCGTCAGTGCTTCGACCATGCCTTCTTGAATTTACACATGTCAAGTACATAGACTTACACAAGTGTAATTATACATGTGAGACTAGTAGCTCATTCATCTAGGCACTCTACTTCCTATGTCCCACATCAAATGAAATTGGTAGCACTTACAACCTCCCTTACCCATGGATGATTGGACCGTTGTTAAAATGATTTTGGAAGTAATTTATTCAATTTTACAAAGAAGCATGTGATATGCATGTGCATGCGATCTTCCCGAAAGACTCCTTGCCCGCCATCTTCTTGATATTCTGTGATTTATTGCTCATCTTCTCGAGAGATTGCCTCCTTGTGGCGTGCATTGGTAACATGTTTCTAACCTGGCTAAATGTCGCTTGGGAGCGGGTGCCCCCTTGGCGATTCCTGTTACTGAGAGGCCATCACACAGTGCCTTCATGGCTGTGGCTGATTTGATAATGACAATGGGCCATGCCTCGATGCCTCACATGCTTTTGGTTGTGGGTCGGAAATTGTGGGAACCCAACCCCGTAAGGTTTCTCAAGTTTCTGGGTTAGGGTGCATTGCAACTGAAGTGGACCCCGATGCAAGACATGTTAATTTTACCCCTCTTGGTTCGGATGTTAAGACATGTGAGTTCTACCCCTAATGAGCTTGTTGTGAGACAAGTTAATTTTACCCCCTTTGGTTCCGATGGGGGATGCCTGGATGAGTTAGTTTTACCCCCAATAGTCTCGGTGTGGGATAGATTAATTTCACCCATTTAGTTCCGATGCATGACATGTTAATTTTTTTCCATATGGTCCCATTTTGGGGAAGGTTAGTATTACCCCGGTTGGTTCATATTGATTCAGAATGGCTGCAAGCATGGGACGTCAAGGTCACATTTGTGTTTGGGGTGCCCAACACTTTATTGTCCTTATGTTTTGGCAAATGCTTTGAAAGGTGGGTGTAGGCAACATGGTTGATAAGGTTACGTGCATTAGAAATGGTGTTAATGTAAGGTTTGACATTTTCACCAAGACCATGTCTAGGGAGACAGAACTTATTGGGCGGTTAAAGGAGGAGGCAAAGTTTAGTGGCTGGCACCTACGTGCTAGTCGTCGTTTCTCGATGCAGGTAAGTAGGGGTGAATCCTCACTAATTGGGTGCATGACTCATTTGACAAGGGTCACTTCCTTGAACATCAATGGATTAAGGTTCAAGAGGGCAGAGCCTTTTTGCTCGATGACCACCCATTTAAGGAAGATTGTGGGGTAAAGGAGACTCTCCAATTCCAAGGATGCTCGCCCATTTGAATGCTCAACTACATCTTCACATAGGCTGGTTGTCTTACCCAGTTGAGCGTAAATGATGTTTTTTTATAAAGCACGATCTTTGTCCCTTTGAGTTAAAAATTTTCCATGGCTAACCAGATCTTCGCCCAGTTTCGTTTAGGGTTAGGCTTGGCTTCATGGGAATGTTTATGTTCCGCATCGCCAACTTTCCAAGGTGCAATCAATAGTGTTGAAGAACTTGAAGATGTCCATTGGGAGGCTCTCCACTAGGGGACTCCCATTGATTATTGGAGGGGACTTTAATATGAAGCGAAAGCGTTTGGAGAAGTAGTTGAATGACAATTGTGAGAGACTCTTTGCCCTTTCCGTTCATGGTTTGGCACTCACGTATCATTCGCAGCTAGGGTGAGGTAAGTCTGCAATAGATCACTTTATGGTCAATGAAGCTTGTGTGCAACAACTCACGCATGGGTGGGTGCGATGTTCAGTCGATGTATCGGATCATTGGCCACTCTTGTGTCGTGT
This sequence comes from Ceratopteris richardii, assembly GCA_020310875.1. Lineage (NCBI taxonomy): Eukaryota > Viridiplantae > Streptophyta > Polypodiopsida > Polypodiales > Pteridaceae > Ceratopteris > Ceratopteris richardii. Next base: position 26,385,556 of record CM035430.1, read on the forward strand.
CCATCCAATGGTTTGGGGGATGCATCCATGACCGACTCCTCAACCCCTTGTGTTTAGGATGGCGAGACTTCGTGATGAAGCCCCATTCTTTTTACAATCCAATCATTGGAGTGTGTTGTGCAATGTGGATGAGGATGCTAGTGAGAGGTTCAAGAAATTTACCGAAATCGTGAAAGATCTAGCTTTTGAAAATGGTGTCATGTATCGTCCGCGACTTCCTAAGCCTACCTCTAGGTTCTGCTTGGAGATGTGAGTTTGGTGGCTTATCAACATCTAATGTAAGTTGTGGAAAGAGGTGTGGGCTTCTGACCGAGCATTGATTGAGGGTTGGTCGTTGATTCGCGTTATCGGGCGAATGTTTGGAAGTGAGGCAAGTCATCAAAGTTAGTGGTCCTTGGGAAATGGGGTGTATGATAGACAAAAGATAGGATTACCTAAGAGAAGGAAAGCATAAAAAGTTCTTTGGCCTACTCAAAGGATGTGTAGGTAAAGGGAGGACGCAATCCTCCTTGCCATTTAGAAATGGTGAAGAAATACTGGTATGTGATTCCAAAAGCGTATGGGACAAATGGAACGTTCCGTTTTGGAACAAATGTTCCAAAACGTGTTCGGAATGCATTCAACTAAGAAAAATTTTGGAGTGATCTTCTTAGCAAAATTGACCTATTATAATACACAAAATGAAATATGCACAATGCATATTAAAGTTCACATTCATGTATCATGTTTCAATGCATCTGGATGCACATTGCATTAATACAATGTAGATACTGCAATAGTACATACATGCATAGTACATAGTGCATACATACATACATTGTGATTGATCATTGCACATTGAAGCATGCACAATGGCAAATGCATAGTAATATAGTATATACATGCATACAATGTACATGCATAGCACATACATGCATACATTGCAATGTGCATAGTATATAGAATGCATTCATACAAACGTTCCATATATATATATATATATATATATATATATATATATATATATATATATATATATATATATATATATATATATAATAGTAAGGTAGCGTTCCTTACTATTATATATATATATATATATAATAGTAAGGTAGCGTTCCATAACATTCCATATTCTTGTGTTTGGTACGGCACCACGTTCCATACGTGTACTCTATGTGTCGTACGAAATGTTCCGTACCACCTCGGGCCTCTTCAAGACATGCAAGAGACCTGATACTGCTTCCATTGTCATCGTGGTTTCCATTCCTAAGAAGGGAAACCTTACTTGCATTGATAACTATAGGGGCATCTCACTTATCTTGGTTGCAATCAAGATCCTTGTTTTGTGCTTGTGAAGCTAATCATTGGCACTCTTGATGCTCGAAATTTCTTCAACAGAGGACAAGCTGGTTTTGGAGCTAAACAAGAGTGCAAGGGACAAGTCGTATGCTTTTAATAGACGGTACTTCGAAGGGATGCGAAGCGCCTTCCAAAGTATGCGGCCTCCATTGATTTTTCTAAAGCATACCACAAAGTGGTACAGAACGTTTGGTACAACACTTACGATATGCGTACAGAACGTGGTGTATATATATATGTATATGTGTGTGTGTGTGTGTGTGTGTGTGTATATATATATATATATATATATATATATATATATATATATATATATATATATATATATATATATATATATATATATATATATATATATAAGTGGTCAGTTGCGTTTGGTTCAGTGCGTTTAAGGTGCAAGGACTTAACCTTAAGGCCAAGGTAAGGTGCGTAAGGTTTGTTTAGGCTTCATTAGGTGTGTTTAAGGTGCAACAATCTTACCTTTCCTTCGAGGTAAGGTGCATAAGGTTAGTTCTAATACAAACATAATATATACTAGAATATAATATATGTTTAGACTCTACTATTTAGGTACTAGGTAGTAGCTTGTAAGTTAAATAATACTTTTGAATTCATTTAATACTTACTAATTACAAATTATAGGTATCACAACATTGACATTTTAATACATTAAACATTAGCTACATCACAAAAATCAAGATAAAGTCATCTTATGAGTGACGACTCATAAAATGAGAAATACACCATATTAGAGAGAAGGTAGAACCAATTACCACCAGATAGATTATATACAAAATATATGATGAAAGATACAACCATCGTGACCCATCGAATGTCCATTATGGTCTATGAAGCAGCAAGGCGCAAGCCCGAGGCTATTACAATACAAACAAAGATACAATGTTTGGACTCTGATGTATCATATTATCAAAATACAATGTCACGGCTCACTTTAGTGAATACACATATGAATCATGAATCATGATAACAATAACGATAATAAATAATCAATTATCAGACCCAGTACTATCATCTAAATGAGTGACTCCTCGGATGATGATGCTGTCGATGAAAGGATGCCCCCTATGACTAGGACATTTCCTTCATCATTGAACTTTGGTACTAGCATAACATACGGATCAATGGATACTCTTGCAAATGGCTCATCTTTATCCTGTATATCATCCTCTGGTGCAACTGGATCTCCTCTCTGTCGAGGGCGCATCTTACACCTCTGTCCTCTCGATGTGGATGGTGTTGTACTAGTCGATGGAATATCATCTACTACCTCCGTCTCTATCCCTCGTGCTAGAGAACATGAACGTGATCTTGTAACATGGCGGTCGAACCCTTCTAACTTTGAATGGAGAATCTTATAGAATCTTGTTCATCATTGACACATGAATCTATATCCCTGCTTCGATCGGTAAAGGTATTCTGGAAAAGAACTGGTGAGGCTTGAAGTTCCATACAAGTAACATTATTTAGTTATTATTGATCTATCTTGTTACTTTAAAAATTAAAATTCACACTACATTTTATAGTTATTAGACTATACCTGCCTTGGACCCTTAAGATCCTTCACACTCTAAAGTAATCGTAAATTGGCCTTACAAAAGACCACACGCTCTAATTGTGCAACACTCAAGCGATTTCGAAGCTTAGTGTGCACTAGTGAAGAACTCCTCCAATTTCGTTCACACGGACCGGAAGAGAAATCCTAAATAAAAATGATCATAAATTAATGCAAATTACAAATTAAAATGTACTAGAAAGTAGAAACTACTTGCGATAATACTCGAAGCGCATAACGTGACATAGCTTGATGCCCATAATCGTAATGGTTCCACCGCTCTATGGAAGAACTTGGAAAAATTAAGAACATATAGAAGAATCTTAGAAAAGACAAAAGAAATTCTGTGATTTGAAGAGAAGACCACTTGAATTTCAAATAGATGACATGGTATTTCTTAAAGTCAATCCGCATCGATGTGATTAATTGCTAGGGAAGGATCATAGACTTTCTCCACGATACAAAGTCCTTTTAAAGTTTTGAAAAAGATTGGATCTCTTGCTTATTTGTTGGAATTGCTTGAATATTTAAATGTGCATCTTGTATTTCATTGTTAGCTTACTTAAAAGGTATGTACCTAATGTTGCTCATGTTCTGCAGGAAAACTATAGACTGAAAGATGATGGCTCTTTTGAGCTTCGACTTGAAATAGTATTAGATAGGAGGGAAAGATTACTTAGAAGTAGATCTATAGTAGAGATTTTGGTGAAATGGCACACTTATCGAGTTCAAGATTCGACTTGGGTGAACTTAGATGATTTTTTGGCACATTATTCTTCTTTCCAACTCTAAGGATAGAGTTCTTAAAAGCAGGGAAGAATTGTAATAGGTCAACTTTTTGAATTACATTGTGGGGATAACGTTTAGAATGAATAATTAGGTCATTTTATGCATGTAGGTAAAATTTAGGGATGATAAGTTTTATATTCTCTCTCTAAACCTTATCCACATCATGTTTTTTGGTTGAAAATTGAATGTGAAGATGAAAGAATTAAGAGAAATGCTCTGCGAGAGAAAGGTAGAGCATGCATAAGAGAATAAAAGTATCACTGTGAAATTTTTGTGAATCATGTTTTAAGTATCTCGTTTAAAGCTCTACATTTAGTTCAGTGTAAGAAAATGCCTTGATTTTATTCTCTTTCTAGAATTTCGAAACTTTCAGGGCTCAAAAGTGATAGTTGGATGCGGATTTGGACCCAAGTCATCTGTAATACTATTGTGTAGATCAAAGAGTTAACATTTTCATGTCTCACAAGATGGAGCTAATTCCTCACTGTTTTTGAGTTACAGGGCTTGGAAAAGTGCCGTTTTTAGGTACTTAAAAAAAAAGTGGGTTTCTTTTTTTCTATTCAAATTCGGGGTTTTAAAGCATACCTATTGTCATGCACACTTACGGATGTTTTCGGATATTTTTGGATAGGTACTACTAAAGAAAGCGCTTGACTACTACAAACACATGCTTTTGCAAAAGTTTTGCATGCGACATGGGAAGAGCCGACTTTTTTTATATTTGGTGGATCGCACACTTCCTTGGGGGATGATAAACTTTGTTTTGAAGGGGATCTGCTGGGCTAAGCAAGTGAGATTCAGAGTGAGAGTGTCATTGAGAGTGTGTGTGAATGAGATTGTGATAGCTCGAGGATGATCGGGAGGTCGAGGCTTCATCAAGAAGCTATTTTCCAAAGCTATTGTATCGATTGATTCAAATCTGTAATACCAGAATTTCTCTTTGTTCGAGTCTTATCTTGTCTACTCTTCTGTGTCGGATTTTCTCTTATCTTATGCAAGTTCTGTATTTTTCTCTTTTTTGCTATTCTTGAGTGATCAAAAGCTTGTGATTCAGGATATCTTGTGATTAAGGAAACGTTATAATACACATCATACTATAATGAGAAATGTGAAAGATTGAATATAACATATGTCATATACAATCATCAATGTCCAAAATAAATCCATCATGACTCATGAGTCATGCCTCATGCCTAAATATATGAGTCCTTAGAACTAGATGACTCTACATCAATGCCATCTAAAACTCTTCCCTCATCATTAAACTCTAATGCTACAAGCTCTGGAGGAATCGATGGCTGGTCATCCTCTAGATCAAGCTTTGCATCAAGTAATGTGCCTTATTGTGTAGCAAGGCCGCCTCCCTGACTAGATGATCCTCGCATGACACGTGTTCGACATGATCGTGGTGCTCGAGGTGCTAAGTGTGTAGTAGAAGATGAAGTTCTCTCGGTAGTGGCTCTCGATCGCGATCAAGCGACATGTGTTCCAATGCTCTCTAGCTCTTGCTGAAGCATCCTAAAAATGTTATTCTCCTTATCTCGAGAGGGGGGTGCTGAACAATGTTATCTCTCCATACAAAGTTATCAATGTCTACCTGCAAAAATTTAGAAGAAAGAAACTTTAACTTTAACTTACAACAGTTTATTCAAAGATAAAACTTTAAGTAAAGCTACATGAAGTGACAAGTCTGACCTGCCTTGGCTTTCTCATCTCTTTGAAAATCGGAGAACTTTAAGGTTTGTCCTACAATAGACCAACCTCTGGAGTTGCATAGTACTAAGTCGATTGCATATCTTAGTATGAACCAACAAATATGCACTCCAATTTCTTTCACAAGCTCCAGAAGAGCACTTCTAAATAATACCATAAATGGAAATTTTATTAAAGAACTCAAAATACCCAAGTTTGAACTTTGAGGTTAATTCTTAAAAATCAAGCATGCTTCAAAATTATAGTAAATGCCTGTGATAATACCCTCAATGCGACTCTCGATACAATAGGAGTGTTGTATCCATATGCATGCCACCAGTTCACAAGAAATTTACAAAAATCTCTATGATGTAGTTGGCCTACTATAGGCATGCCCCATAGTGATGGAATACATAATAATCTCAGTATCAAACTGAGTTTGCTGCTCTGCATCTAATACTCTACAAAGGTACATGTCACTAGTAGCTAGCAATGTAGGATCGTGGAAATACTCAACATCCTTATATAAAGGATGCAGTAAGGTCGCTATCCCATGGATCGATCGATGTAAATACTCTCCTCATTAATCCACGATCTCCAAAAAATAATCTTTGGTACAATGAAATTATGATTTATTATGTAAGTATCATCTTTACTAAATTATCAACATATTTTA
>CM035430.1:26411626-26506626 GCA_020310875.1 Ceratopteris richardii
GACAAAGCAACGCAACTATATGACAGCTTGATTAATGGAAAGGTCAGATTTGTAGCTTTTTCCGAGTTCTCTAGTTGTTTGTATGCTTAGAATCATAAGTAGTAGATTCACAGAAAACCATGTATCCGGGTATGTTCTAAATGATATTTTTGATATGTTTTTTATTTCTCAATGCGTTGTGCATAATTGCTTATACAGATGATTTGATATTGAAGACAAATGTATGCAAAGGCTCAATTCAAAGGACTTTGATCAAGATTTGCTAGATGCAGTGAGAATAAAACGGAGAATGAATTAAGTTATCTTTATGGCATGAATAGATTACGTTTTGGAAATATTCTGGTTTTTGAATAAGATTATTAAATTATAGAAATCAGAAATGAATTTGGAAGTTTCATAGGTCTCTCAGGACTTAAAACTTGACTTTATCACAGGTGGGTCTTCCAGCAATGTTGGATGCCATAGCTGCTAAAGATCCAGATAAAATATCAATAAGGCTACAATCTTCACTTGATACAATTGCTGCACTAGAGCTGTTGCAGGTAGATTTTGGTATTTTATGTTTACAATGTTAGAATTTTAGTGCTACATCCTGAGCATCTCTAAAGTAACTCTGTATATGATACCTTATCTGTAGGATGATTTTTTAACAGGCTCCTGCTTTGCCGTACCTTTTGCCGAATGACTATCAGGAACTTCCAAGGTGAGAACAGAGCATTGCCATGCAGTTTGGTAAACTGTATTATATATTGAGCAAATTTGTTGTCCTTGTTGTTCATTATCTTCTAGGTTGACAGGACGTGCTACAGTTGAATTTATTCTGAAACGTGGGGATGAATCAACATTTACCATTGCATCAGGTGGTGGACCACAGGACATTGGAAAGATTGAGGTAGGCCACTAGTCAATACATGTTTTCAGTAAGATTTTTTGGTTCTAAAAATTAATAGTTAATTTTTTATACATAGATTTCTATAAAGAGTCCATGAGTAAACACTTGGCATGGGCATGCTAAGTCAAATTGAATCCTTTTCCACTGCTTTGTCATATCAAATGAATTTGAAATAACCACACAAGTGTAACCTCCTATGTGCATTAAACTTCTTGATAATCTTTGCCTTGGTATGCATGAGTTTTAAGTTTTGATAGCAATGAAATGCTGTATGTGAAGCAAATAAAAGGAAGCCAATAAAGATCAAACAATGTTAAATGTACATGAACATTTATGTCACATAATTGTTGGAATGTAGTACACGAGTAACTGTTTATCTGCACATTAAGACTTGCTGCTGAATAGATGTGATTTTAAGATAGAACTTTGTGGAATCGGCATCTGCTTGTCTTCAAGAGACTAGTGTCTATTATGACTACCATCTCTTGGGATCATTTATTGAGTCTCTGAGCAGGGATGCACATGTGCATGCACACACACACATTTAGGGAAAATGTCTCTTATTCAAGTACAATGCAGCAACATAGTCCCAATAGACCAATTTACATGAGGATTCATTATAGCCTTTAAAGAATTGGATTAGCATATCAATTTTGTTTTTAGTATCATGGATAGCCACTGAGATAATATTACGTTCTTTCAGAAGCTTTCATGAAGCACGTTTAAATACATCTTCATTTTTTAAGGGGATCAATCCATTCCTTGATTTTTGTGTGTACCAAAGCATTAATAGTCTTAGCCAATCTATGATCCAAATGACCACCTTATCATGTTGCCTATACGTTCCATAAATGCTCATATGTTTGTTTACTCTGGGCAGCCATCAAGTTAAAATGATAAAGAATTCTTGCCTCCATTCCTCTATGTTTTACAGTTCCAAAATGCATCTCTCATAGGATCATTGGCAAAATTGCAAAAGAGACAAGGAAATGTAAGATTTTTTACAGTATTTGAAGAAAATTGTCTGTTTTCATGCAGCGTAAAACTATGCTCTCTCTCTCTCTCTCTCTCTCTCTCTATATATATATATATATATATATATATATATATATATATATATAAAGAGACAAGGAAATGTAAGATTTTTTACAGTATTTGAAGAAAATTGTCTGTTTTCATGCAGCGTAAAACTATGCTCTCTCTATCTCTCTCTCTCTCTCTCTCTATATATATATATATATATATATATATATATATATATATATATATATATATATATATATATATATATATATATATATATATATATATATATATATATATATATATATACGTATACGTATACGTATATGCTTTTGCCATCAATTGTCTAGTTCATGTATCCTAAATCTTTTGTTGCAAGGAGTGTAAAACACTTGCATAATAGCTCCCAACCATCTTTTTGTTAATTGCAAGAGTCTAAAATCTCTATTTGAAGAGAAATCAAATTTCTTGAAAAGTGAATCAAGCTCCATCCAAAGATGGTTTGTAAGCTTTACGAGTTAAAACATTTATTTTGATGTAGGAAAAGAGATCCAAATACCTAGTGTTATTCGGATATCTATACCCATTCGTCTGTTTTGATTCGTCACGTACAAATATTTAACTCAGTTTCTTAGAACGTCTACAAAACACAAACATACTATCCGCACTTGTTATGTTGTTTGTGAGGGGGATAGAATCACCGAGAGAGGTAGGCCTTTGACGGTCTACATATCCCATTATAGGGAGATCATTTTGAAACTTAAGGGATTGGATGACTTCCAAAAAACTAGAGGGTTTGTTAGATGCTTGGATAAAGCTATCAAGAGAGACATAAGAAGAAATGCACCTAAGAGGTTTTAGGAGGCGATCAAGTATGCCCAGATTTATGAGGACTATAACCGTCCTCAATACACTCCTATGGAGACGGATCAGCCCCTTAAACCTCTTAGTACGACTAAGTTCAAGAAGAAAGTGCCATTAGGGAAAAACAAAATCTTTATTAAGAAACAAAGATTACAAGGGCCTAGGTTACCTACAAAGCAGTTTTAGAGGGCCAAAAGAGAGAACCTTTGCTTTAGGTGTTTGTCTCCTAGCCATTCAGAGTGGAACTGTCCACCCAAAAAGGGGGAAGAAAAGAAGAGAGGACCAGAGAGTAGTGCGGCCCCTAAAAAGGGCAAAAAGATGGTCCACCTAGTGCAGACACTTCCTATTCATGGAAGTTCTAGGTGCGAGGGGGTGGAGGTGATGCGTGAGGATATAGAGCACACCTGTTGTTTGACTCAGTCATTGTGGTCACCCCAGTTTTGACCACATGACTTGGTTAAACTTCATGATATGGGACCATGGTGTGAGTCATGATAGATGACTTTGCCACTCATAACTTTATAAAGTATGCTCTGGTCAAACAACGAAAGATTCCCCAACAGCCTAGTGCACATGAATATATAGTATCTATGATGCAAGGGGAAGACAAGAGGATATGGGATACTATGGTATCCAATTTGGAAGTCAAGATGCAGGATTATACAGATCACATGGACTTCCAAATTATGAATATGGAGAGAACAGACCTTGTGTTAGGAAGAGAGTGGCTATGGGGGTTGGGCATACTTAAATGCAGCTATCAAAACAACACTCTTGAGTTTGAAAGAAATGGAAGTAAATTTTTATTCAGGGAGAGAGAGATGTACCTAGTGCACCTCTCATTTCATCTTTAGAGTTGTAGTCTTTGTCATTTTCAACATGTACAAGAGATCTTTTTATTGTATAGTCAAGACTTTGAGCATTGTACAGAAATTTCATCTAATGTATATTTTCATGCTAGGAATGTAAATATGGATAGGACTTTTTATTATTCTTTCTTGCAAGAGTGTGTGGTTAAAAGTTTTAAAGATCTTATATTTAAGTTTAGAGATGTTTTTCCCACTGACTTACCTAGAGGGCTACCACCTGAGAGAGGGGACATTGACCATGCTATTGAGGTAGTTATTAACACTAACCCTATTTGTAAGGCACCTTATAGGCTTAGTGTTTCTCAACATGAGGAGGTTGAGAGGCAATTACAGGATTATTTAGATAAGGGCTTCATTAGACCTAGTAACTCACCTTGGGCATCCCCAATGCTCCTAGTTAAGAAGGACAGGTCTATGAGATTATGTATAGACTATAGAGCACTTAATAAGGTAACTATCAAAAATAGGTTTCCAATGCCTAGATTGGAAGACCTATTTGATCAGTTACATCAAGTTAGGTATTTTGCCAAGCTTGATCTTAGATCAGGATATCATCATATTAGGATTAGGGTAGAGGATGTCCGTAAGATTGCATTCAAGACTAGATATGGGCACTATGAGTTTTTGGTGATGCTTTTTGGTCTCACCAATGCTCCTGCCACTTTCATGAAGCTCATGAATAGTGTATTACGACCTTATCTAGCACACTTTGTAGTAGATTTCCTAGATGATATTTTAATCTATAGTGCATCATAACAAGAGCACTTGGAACACTTAAGAAAAGTATTCGAAGTGTTAAGGGATAATTCACTCTTTACTAAGGAGTCAAAGTGTGAATTTTTCAAAATAGAGGTTAGATACTTTGGGCATATAGTCTCCCAAGATGGAATCGATATGGATCCTGAAAAAGTAAGGGCTATTATCAAATGGTCACATCCAAGGAACCTAGAAGAGCTGTAGATCTTTCTAGGTTTATTAGGTTTCTATCGAAGATTCATTAAGAATTATGCCAAAATTGTTGTTTTGGTGACGGAACAGCTTCAAGGGAAAGGGAAAACCTTTCATTGGGGGGGACGAACAAAAGCAAAGTATGGAGAGATTGAAAGTAACAATTGCTACAACTCCATTTTTACATATAGCAGATCCCAATAAACCTTTTGTGGTTGAGACTGACGCGAGTAATTTTGCTATAGGAGCGGTTTTAGTTCAGGATGATCGACCAGTGGCCTTTGAGAGTAAGAAACTAGAACAGGCTCAGAAGAATTACTCCGTCTATGAGAATGAGTTGTATGCAATTGTCCATGCTTTGAAGAAGTGGAGTCATTATCTATATGGTGCCAAAGTTATGAAAGTGTCTCATCAAGAGAGCATTAAGTGGCTCTCTAATCAAACAGACCTTAAAGGTCATAAGGCTTGATGGGCAGAGACCCTTGATTATGAGCTTAGGTATAGGAAGAGAAAGTTTAATGTAGTGGCTGATTCACTTCGCCGCATGCCTATGCTTAATGGACTAAGTTTTACTCATATCATCAGTGAGCTACTTAAGTCCATTAGAGGGAGATGTAGGCTTGATCCTGTATATTCCGACTCCCGAGATTTGGGAAGCCATAGAGAATGGGGATCATGATATACGGGATTCCAATGAGGATGGAGTATCGATGGGTACTCAAGAAGGATTCAAGTGGAAGAATTATAGTGTCCATGATGGATATTTGTTATATGAAGGTAAGGTGTGTGTCCCTAGAGATTTTGAGATGAGACGACACATTTTGTACGAGTGTCATGACACACCTAGTGGGGGACACCCAAGAGTTAACAAGACTTATGATCTTGTTAAGAGGCAGTTTTACTGGCTTGGACTTCATAAGGACGTCCTAGAGTATGTGCTTAAGTGCACTAAATGCGAGGTCAATAAAGCTGAGAGATTGAGGATTGGAGGACTACTCCACCCATTGGATATTCCTAATGGGAAGTGGGAGAGTATCTCCATGGACTCTATGATCGGATTACCTAAGACAGAGAGAGGGCACGACTCGATGTGGGTAATTGTGGATAGGTTAACCAAAATGGCTAGGTTTATTCCGACACGTACTACAGTGAAGACATCTGAGTTGGCTAGACTCTTTGTAGAGAACTTATACTAGTTATATGGTCTTCCTTTAGACATAGTTTCTGATCGGGATAGGAAGTTTACTAGCCACTTTTGAAAAGGGGTTTTCAAAAGGTTGGATATGAAGCTTAGCATGAGTACGACCGAGCATCCATAGTCGGATGGGCAAACAGAGAGGGTTAACCAAATCTTAGAGGATATGCTTCGAGCATATGTGAATGAAAGGCAAACTAATTGGGAAGAGTACTTACCTATAGTAGAGTTTGCATATAATAGTGCCAAGCACTCTTCCACTGGGCATAGTCCATTTATGCTTATGTATGGGTTTCAGCCAAGAGTTCCTTATGCAGTAGGATTGCAGAATGAGAAAGTTCAAGCTGCAAAGGACTTCTTGGAAGAGATGAACGATATGCTTATGCTTGCTAAGGACAGCATTAGGTGAGCTCAGGTTAGGGCTAGAGCCTATGCTAACCCTCAAAGGAGAGACATCAACTTTGAGGTAGGAGAGCAAGTCTATCTTAGAGTTCCATCTAGATCTGAAACCATGAAGACAGGGCCTTGTCCAAAACTATCTCCTAGGTATTGTGGACCTTTCCAAATACTTAAGAGAATAGGAAAGATGGCTTACAAGCTCCAACTTCCAGAGAATAGTCAAATCCATCCAGTTTTTCATGTTAGCCAGCTTAAGAAAAGGCTGGGTGAATCTGACAACCTTATTCTAGATAGTGAGGTAGGACGAGAAGTCACTTATATAAAGAGTGTCTAGTAAAGTGGAAAGATAGCTTAGAATATAGTGCCACATGGGAGCAAGTAAGCACACATTCAGAGACGGTTTCCAGTTTTAGATTACCTTCCCAAGAGTCTTTTTAAGGGGAAGGATACAGGGAAACAACACGGAGATATGACCATGTATTGTCGTACAGGGGGATATAGTGGGAGTATCATTCTATTAATTCTCTCTTTTTACTAGACCTTCAATACCATTTTTGAGGACAAAAAATGAACTTAAGGGGAAGGAAATGTCATGTGGGAAGTCACTAGAGAAAGGATGGTGTGAATCATCCCTTAGATTTTACTAGAATGGCACACACATGAGTGCTATGTGGCACTCATGTGAGATGCCACCTTAGTGACTCCATTAAGGAGGGAATATATAGGATAGGTACGTGGCTGGGCGGCATATTAGAGTATCGAATCTCCGTGCGTGGTCCGAATTCGAAGCCGATCATCATCTTAAGACATCTCGAAGTGCGTGCAGGGCTTCTTCAAAAAAGGTAGGAGGCTCATCGGAGCATTAACACATCACATGCATTTTCAAAAGTGAGTGGCTCTTCATTACATGTAGTCACAATAAGAGATACATTTACGAAGTCATTTGATGCATGGTGAGAGCTTGATATTGTTCTACCAAGTAAATGATCACTCAACAACTTGCTATCTTGCCATCTTAGATGTGAGCTGAATATCATGCTGATTTGTAGCCATGTGTGGCTACAAATTTTGCATATTTTCATATGTGCAAAAGTGTTTGGTATACAGATACGATGGGGAGATATATTTGGACTTGATGATATATAGTATCAAATTATGAAACCAAATCTGTGCCCTGTTTTACCAGTACCACATGGTCCCACACTAACTGTATGTGTTTGTATCTTCCAACTATGAAGTAGTGGTATAACCTGTGACGCTTTCACAAACGCTATGCAATGAGATTCTCCAAACATCAAAGGAGATTTTGTTTATTCTGTCTCTTACAGAGGGATTTCTGTTCAAAGGTCACTTGTTAAGTAACCATAATCCATTGTAATTTTGATAACCAAGAAAAGGAAATCTATGTGGACAGAGTGCAATCAATAATATTGATGGCAAGATTCATATTTACATCATGCACGAAATTATTTTACTATTTAAGGTTGCAAAATGCTTTGAATGTCATCCATCTCTTATGGATCATAATTTTTTGGCATTTTGTTTTTTATTTTGTCAGGTAATTCTGGATGGTTATTCAGCTCCCCTGACAGCTGGGAATTTCGCCAGTCTGGTAAATACAAAGAAAATCTATATATTAGAACATTAATGTGTGGTTCTGCTTCAATCATAATCGAGGATAAATTGAATCTAATAATGATTGCTGATAGTGCGATAATTTGGTATTTCTGTGAAGGTATCAAAAGGTGCTTATGATGGAATTACACTAAGAGCTACAGAGCAAGCTGTTCTATCTGATAATGAACGGAGTGACCTGGGCACTGCCCTTCCCATTGAAATCATGCCAGCTGGCGAATTTCAACCTCTGTACAGAACTACCTTGAACGTACAGGTAACACAAACTTGATATCCTAACCTCAAAGAAATGTTCAGGGACATTGCTTCAAAGTTAAAAAATTACCAAACATATTGAGTATCTGCACATCCATCCTTTCAAGGTGGTGCAACTATTGGGTGAGATATGGTATGATAGCGTAGTTAGATTGGATATGAAAGCAACATAGCTAATGAAAGTGATGGACTTTTTGGTGAGTTATTGGATAAGTGCTCAGGGACATTGCTTTCAAGTTCGAGAAAAATCCAGGAACATGCTGACTATATTATCTGCCATTCATCCTTTTCCATTGGTACAATCATTTTTCTCAAAGGTGATTGGAGTACATCGATGTGATATTTTGTAACTATAGATGGGGTAGAAGATCACCATGACTGATGACAACAACGTACTGTTTGTAGTTATTGATTAACAAAAGGCTTACATATAATAAAGCTTTTGATTTTTCTTCAAAGCATGGATGCAGATACCCTATGTTGAGGGGTTGCAAATCTAATGTGGTTGAAGTCAGAAGTCCATTATCACTGAGAATCAAACTGACTGAGTAATACCGTTATATTTATTCGTACATGTGCTGATGAGGGACAGATTAAGGTGAAGAATTGTTTATTGCAGAAAGGAGGGCTGTGAAAGTTTTAAAGGTTTCTTATGACATTGTTAGGCCCATGAATTCCCTCGCCTTCCGTATCCTTTTTTTGTTAGAAGTTCAAAAATAGGCTTAATATGCCATGAAGTGAAATCTTGATCGTACTTATGACACGGCTGAAGATTTTCTAAAAAACATTGTCTCTAGTTCTTTCATGTCTTCTGTAGAGTGGCAGGTTTGATGCTGATTATTTTGTTGCTTTGAGGATGATGGATTGAAAATTTATTGCAATTTTTCTTGGTTTTGAATAAAAATCCTACTAAAAATTCGTACTTTCATGTATTCTTGCTGATGGAAGGATGGAGAGCTTCCAGTTCTACCCCTTTCTGTGTATGGAGCAGTGGCCATGGCCCATAGCACAAAGTCAGAGGATTTCTCAGCCCCGTCTCAGTTTTTCTTTTACTTGTATGATCGGCGCAGTGTAAGGCTTAAATATCCCAAATTCACACATCTATCCTGCCCCGTTCTTATTTAGTCTATTTAATATTGATGTATTTTAGCACTGAAACTTCCATGTCATTTCTTCAGGCAGGTCTGGGAGGTCTGTCATTTGATGAAGGCCAATTTTCTGTTTTTGGGTAAGTCTCTCTGGGAACCTAGAAAAGTTCCCCCTCCCCTCCCCTCCCCGAAAATGTCTACGATTTTGTGTTTCCAGCAGGAGATTCATGTATTCGTTTTAGAAGTTTTAATCTTATTCGTTTTAAGAGCCCATGTCGTAGAACATGACCCTATGGTTGCCCTGTTTAGTACAAAGTTGAGGAAAGGAACACATGGTAATGCAGTTCTTTGAATTCATTTGCAGGTACGTCACAAAGGGAAAAGAGCTGCTGTCACAGTTAAGGACTGGTGACATAATTGTGTCAGCAAAGCTCATCTCTGGTGCTGATCGGCTCATTCAAGCAGGAATTAATAGTGGCTGAAATTGTGCCTGGCTTCATCATTGTAAACTCATGGAGGTGCAAAACGTTCTCATCAGATTACCATTTTTTGGGTCGTACACTGCTTTCACCTCAAGGAGAGTTGCGTAGTAAGAAGAGTTTTATATGCAGAACACGGAAAATTGTTTATATCCATGACCTTTTTTTATTTAAATATTACACTGTCATCCAGGTGACGCTTCTCATTCTTTTCCAAGAAAAAGGTTTGTGCTCTCTAACAGGAATTTTCTCTCTAATTTGTACGAGTCCTTTGGTCAAAATATGATTTTTAACCAAACTTTTGATATCCAATCTGGGAAACAACACAATAAAAATTCTGCAAAATTTATGCCTTCGTTCTTTCCCCATCAATTGATCTGAAGCACAAAATAACATCGTTGTTCCTTAGACCGTTCTTTTTTGCTAATTAGTATCTCAGATATATACATTGAGATTGCTAAGGCCGAGTGAATCTAATAACTAGAAGGATGCTACCTTTCTCAGCCAATGCGTGCTAATTGGAGGAGAAAAATTTACCAGTTCGAAAAAATAATCATACGTCTCTAATTGAGCTGTCTGATAGAGGTGGAAGCATTCATTCGATTGCTACAAGCTTCATTCAGTTGTTGCACTAAGAGTTGGTGTAGGAAAGTTTGAGCGCGTAGTTGTGTATGCAGTTTTTTTGCGTGGTTCCTAACAAGATGTTTGCAAATATCTGTCATGAGGAAGGAGATAAGGAAGAGAGCTCACTCCCATGCTCTCACACTCAAAGAGGGGCACACATGGAGATTGAGGCAAGGAACAATGATCTTCTTCTTCTTCTTCTATTACATACAAGGAATATACAAGATTGACCTAATACAACAATACAATAAGTGCAATATATAAAGAATAGTACATAAGTGCACACATGGAGATTGAGGCAAGGAACAATGATCTTCTTCTTCTTCTTCTTCTATTACATACAAGGAATATACAAGATTGACCTAATACAACAATACAATAAGTGCAAT
Organism: Ceratopteris richardii; assembly: GCA_020310875.1. Lineage (NCBI taxonomy): Eukaryota > Viridiplantae > Streptophyta > Polypodiopsida > Polypodiales > Pteridaceae > Ceratopteris > Ceratopteris richardii. The sequence goes on from CM035430.1 coordinate 26,422,287, forward strand.
ATATAAAGAATAGTACATAAAGAAAAATCCAATGTTCGTGAATGAGTGAGTTGGCAAGAAACAAGTGTGCCATCACTCTCGATAGATGAATTTAGTAAAGCTCGCTAAAGTATCCCTAACATATACGAGCGTGATCACTATATATGTTAGAGAAATGAAAAAGTGATACCTGTCATCTTCGATCATCACATGTTGGGCTTGATATCTCTACACTCCCCCTTGAGCTCAGTCATGTCCTCTAATCCAAGCATCTTTCGAAACTTCTTTAGCTTCGCTCTTCTAAGTGCTTTTTAATGAAAATATTAGCAAGCTTCTCATCTGTTCTCACATACACAAGATCAATATCACTTGCTAATACCTTCTCTTTAATGAAATTATAATGTACTTCGACACGCTTTGTTCTAGCATGAAAAAAAAGATTTCGTACTAACTGAATGTTGCTAAGATTATCACAATAGGTGATGATTCTCTAACCATGATGCTTCACATGCTTTCATTGTAGCACCTCTACACTCGGTCACTGCCCTTGACAAAGCAACAATGGTTTGCTTCTTGTTGTTTCATGTAATAGTTGCACTCTCAAGTGAGAATAGAAAACCACTAGTAGATCTTCTATTTGGAATATTGCAAGCCCAATATGCATCGATGTATCCATGAACCTACAAATTTAAACCAACTTCATAAAACAATGCATAATCCAAAGTAGCCTGCACATAACATAGAGTGGTCTCAGAGCATCTAAATGCGATTTCTTGGGAACGTGCATAAATTGACATTATGGTCCAACCATGTAGCTTAGAGCAAGCCTTGTAATTGTGAGACATATCAAATTTCCCACAATTTTCCTTTACATAGTAGCATTTCCAATGCTTCATATCATGTAGTATCGAACTTCAAATTCTGATCTAATGGCATAGAGATTGGCTGACAATCAGCTATACCATACTTTTGGAGCATACTCAAGGCATATTTCCTTTGTGACATCCATATACCTGTTTCTGTATATATAAACTCAATGTCCAAAAAATAGCGTAGCACACCAAGATCTTTTATGTCAAATTCTTGCATAAGGAGTTGCTTTATCTCTTCAATGCTTTCTTCATTATGACCTCTTACAATCAAGTCATCAACATAAATATCCACAATTGTGATGCCTCGTCACTCTTTCTTCCATATAATGAATGATTTGCATCACACAAAAAATCCAATGATGATTAAGTAATCGGCAATCCTTGCATGCCAAGCATGAGAGGCTTATTTAAGCCCATATAAAGCCTTTTGCAACTTGCAAACATATTTTGGGTGCTTTGAATCTTCATATCCTTGCGGTTGGTCCATGTCTACTTCTTCTAATAACTCACCATGTAAGAAAGCATCCTTTAGATCCATCTGATGCAAAGTCCATCCTTTTGCTGTAGCTAATGCAATAAATGCTATGATATTAGATATTTAGCTACAAGACTAAACGTCTCCTCAAAATCAATGCCATATGTTTGTATACTTATCCTACCATCAACATTGCACTTTACCTTGTAAACCCGCTTGCAATCTATGTGTTTCTTTTCTTGCGGCAATGGAACTAGCTTCCATGTTTCATTTCCATAAAGTGAAACCATTTGCTCATCCATAGCTTTCTCCCAATCTGCATTTCCAATTACATCTTCAAAACATGAAGGTTCAGTATCTTGTATTACCTTGGTAATGTAGGCATAATGACGAGACATGTAATTGTCATACGTCAATCATTGCACTAAATTCCACATCCTCCCAGATCTTCTTGGTCTTGAGTTACTTCTCCTTGTATCATCTTCATGTGCCTTTCTTATTCTTGGAGTCTTCACAGAGGGAAATTCAAGTTCCTCATCAAGGCTCTTGTTTGAATCGCTTGAATCTCCATCAATGTCTCCAAAACTTATTTACTATCCAAAACTTATTTACTACCCATAGAAAGCTTTTCTTTACCTTTATTCGATGTAGTTGATGAATTTCCATGAAATCTTCCACTCCATGGATTTGAGTTGGAACTATTGCTTGGTAACGCATAAGATCCACTCAAAACTTGAGATTTTGCACTTGATTTTTCAGCATTTCCTTTGTCACTTGAGAAAAGAAAAAGTCCTTCTTTGGCATGCACATAGAAGCTTGACATTTCATCAAACAATACATCTCTGTTGACCTTCACTTGTTGTGTAAGTGGGTTATAACATTTATATCGCTTTTGCGCAAGAGAGTACCCAATGAAGATACAGTTTTCTGCTTTTGGATCAAGCTTCGTCCTCAACTCATATGTAACATTTACATATGCGATACAATTAAATACTTTCATATGTGATAAGTTTGACTTTTTACCAGTAAACTTCTATTCAGGTGTAACTTGATATACAGTAGCAGTTGGATTTCTGTTTGTGATGTATATAGAAGTGTGCACAGCTTCTACCCAATAACAATGAAGCATATTCTTCTCAATCATCAAGGCTCTTGCTATTTTTGTAACATGTACATTTTTACATTCAACAACATCATTCTATTGTGGTGTGTACTTGCATGAACACTCTCATCAAATTCCATGACTTTTTAGAAAGCTACTGAACTCATTTGACATGTATTCACCTCCTCCATCATATGTTAATGTCTGAATATACTTTTTTATGTGCTTTTCCACCATAGCCTTAAAATTTTGGAAGTGATTGAACACCTTACTCTTCTCTTTCATGAAAAATACCCATACTTTTCATGTATGATCATCAATGGAAGTAACATAAAACTTGTAACCGCCCATAGATGTGGTCTTTGCAAGACCGCAAACATCTGTATGTACTATTTCTAGCACATTCTCACTAACATGCTTATCATGCAAAAATGATGCACTTGACTGTTTACCAAATTGACATGTTGCCCATATCTTTTGCATCTCTGCAACCTTGAAATTTGGAAGTCCATTGATAATCTCCTTTGACTGCAACAATTTTAGCCTTTATAAATTTGCATGTCCACTTCGTTTGTTCCAGATCTCTATATGAGTAATAACCCATGCACCTTTTGCAAACATGCTTGCATTCATTTTAGGAATTTTTGCATTTTGAACATCCTAGCCACTTTATTTCCTTTGGCAATCAATTTTCCACCCTGTTTGTACTCTTCTACATAAAACCCATCAGCATTGAACCTAACTGTAATCCCGGGTCAACCATTTATCGAGCAAAAACCAGTTTCTTTGTTATATTTGGAACATGCGGCAAATCAGCAAGATGTTTTACCTTCTCCTCCATAGATAATGCTATGTTTCGTGTATGCTTGATAGGATGTGATGTGTCATCGTCTATTACAACATATCTAGGAGCTTACAATTTTTGCAAACTACTCAACCATTCCGCATAAATGGTCATGTGATTTGAAGCACTTGAATCAACATACAAACATTACCATTGGATTTCGAAACATGAGTAGACATTGTATTCATCATGTAATGTTGGACCATAAACAACATCTCAAAATCATGTAAACTTGTGGATGCATAGTTATTTTACTGTCTTCTATTATTTTGATTCTTCAATTTGCAATCACGTTCAAAGGATCTAGGTTTACCACGATTCCAACATTCTTTACTGTCATTACTTGAATAATTTCTTTGGAAATTTCTATGGCCTTTTTGGCTCCCCCTGCCTCGAAACTGTCCTCTACCTCTTGCATGATTCTGATGTTGACCTTGGTATTGGTTATTGTTTCCTCTTCCACCTCTGAAACCTCTACCTCTGGCTCTTCCTCTGCTAGAGTAGAATACCTACTTAGAACTAGGTTTTCCTTGGGAGTTTCTCCTCACCAAAATTCTTTTCTTCAATATGATATCAACATGGACACGAGATGAGCAAAATTCGAAATATTTTCCCTAGTCTGAATAGAAGTTCTATACTGCTTATATGTAGCTCCTAAACCACCAAGGAACACTTCTATCTTATCATCATAATCTACACTCACGCCAATAGATGAAAGTGACTCACATATGCTTTTGATTTTCAGGGTGTAGTCACTTACTAACATCTCCTTTTTCTCTAATGTATGCAGCTTGTTCTTGAGTTCCGATTTTTGTGCCTTTATATTGGTCTCATACAATGTGATCGAGTTGTTCCAAGACTCTTTCGGAGTCTTTGCATCTTGTATGTACCCAATCATGCTATCCTGTATGCTAACAAATATCATATACATTACCTTTCGTGCCCCTTGATTCCATTCTTCATATGCTCTTAACTAGTGAGCAATTCGATTTTGCTCTGGTAATTGCAAAGCATTTTCGGTCGATGTACTTCGAGTAGCCTTTTCCCATCAAGAAATTCATCATTCTTAATCTCCAAGCATGGAAGTTGTTCTTGTCCAGCTTATCGCTCATAAGTTGACTCATTCAATCTGCACTTTCTATTTTTGCAGCAATTTGCAACACTACAAAAGCACTAGAAGTAGTACCTCTACTTGAGTACTATCACACTATGATATGACAATTCAATCTCATAGAAAAATAGTTTTCGTGTATCAATAATACACAGAATCGCTTGAAATTCTTGATCTCGAATACTTGAGCGTTGTCAAACAAAAGGCAAGTTAAAATTTTACAAATTGATCCGATTTTTTCATGGGTCCCACCTTGTGGGCTGGAAACAGAGGTTGAGATGGCTCCAAAATAGAAATCTGAGCAAAATAAGTGATCTTAAAAGGAATAACTTCAGAAAATATTTTGATGCCTTCTACCCTAACACCAAATTTCATGCCAGTCTGAGGTCGTCTGTTGCGCTTTCTCCACACCTTCTCACATACTCTTCAGTATCGACATTCTCCACAAGCTCTCTACAGCCACAGTGGGCCTGATACCATGTCACGAGGAAGGAGATAAGGAAGAGAGCTCATTCACACACTCTCACACTCAAAGGGCACACACAAAAATTGAGGCAAGGAAGAATGATCTTCTTCTTCTTCTTCTATCACATAAAAGGAATTTACAAGAATGACCTTATACAACAATAGAACTGCTGCAATATATAAAGAACAATACATACAAAAGTACCCAATGTCCACGAATGAGTGAGCTAGCAGAAACAAGTGTGCCATCACTCTCAGTAGATGAATCTAGTAAAGCTCACTAAAGTATCCCTGACATATACTGGCATGACCACTATATATGTCAGAGAATGTTGGAGTTAGACATCTACGGAAGCACATGAACAACACAAGGAAGGAGAAGAAGCTTGGAGCACAACACACAATACTGAATGTATTACCACTAGAATGTACAAAGATAAGTAATCCGTTAGGGCTATAGGTGTATATACAAGCCGGGGTAAAAAAACCTCCTAAAGAGGGAAAAAAAGTTCCTCGGTAGTCCTAGAGTGTTCACACACATCACTACCTAAATATATCAACAAATCCCCCCTGGGAGTGATGCAGTGAACAAGGAGATGGCACTCATGTATAAGGAAGTGCAACGCTATGTGGAAATCAAACACAACATCTCTTGAAACATATAGAGAGAGGATTATAGCACCTGCAGCCTTTTTTCTCATTTGATATTTCTCACTCTTGGGCTCTAACTTTGTTCTCACTTCACTAGGAACATGAACAAAGCATACACATCCAAATACCTTGAGGTGCTCCATGGTTGGTTTCTTTCCATAATAGACTTTGTGTGGAGTCAAGTTGTGCACACCACATATTGGAACCCTGATTTATCAAGTAACAAGTTGTATTCATAGCCTCAACCCAATAAGGGAATGGTAACATACCTTCATTTATGAGACATCTAGCTATCTCAACCAAATGCCTATTCTTCCTCTCTGCATCACCATTTTTGTTGAGGGGTGTACCTGCATCTAAAGTTCCTCTTTATGCCATTGTCTTGCAAGTACTTTGTGAATTCCTTGGAGAAATACTCTCCCCCTCCATCTGACCTTAGTGTCTTGATGTGTGGATCACATTCTTTCTCAACAAGGGACCTAAAATTTTGAAAGCATGAAAACACGTTCCTTGATAATAGATAGCCATAACTTTATCGAGTGGTCATCAATGAAAGTGACGAAGTACCTAGCTCCTCCCAATGAAGCCTCTCTGCTAGGGCCCCATACATCTGAGTGTATAAGCTCCAAGAGCTTAGAGGAGGATCTGTACTCACTCTTTTGGAAATGGCTTGCTTACCTAGCTGACAAGCATCAAAACTCATGTAGACCTTGGCCTTCCCTATGCTAAACATGCTTTTCACATGATTTTTAACTTGGGAATATTGATATGTCCTATCCTCTTGTGCCAAAGATCAATGTAGATTTGGTATTCCCTACACTAAACATGCTTTGCACACGATTTTTAACTTGGGAATATTGATATGTCCTATCCTCTTGTGCCAAAGATCAATCTTAATCCTTTTGTTACCAATCATCACATAACATACCTTGTGGTGTGTAGCAGCAACATCTAGTGTGAACAATCTGCCTTCTTTCCTTCCCTTGGCAATGACCTTGCCTCCTTCCTTCACCATGCACCCTTTTGCATCAAATATAACCTGCATACCTCTCACTACCATCTGTCCTACCGAGATAAAGTTCTTGGAAATAGATGGAACATGGAGCACATCTTTAAGAGTCTTGACAGATTTACCTTCACCTAGCTTCACATCTCCCACATGTGTAATGGGATGCTTAATGTTATCTCTTGCCTCCACACAAGCTTTTCAGCTTGGGTCCTGAATATGAACAAAAGATTCCTCCATACATGACATGTGATTAGAACATCGAGAGTCTATGTACCACTTTGTGTCCTTGGGATCACTATTGTAGCCATGTCTCATGGCTAGGAGGGTCTCCTTCTCATCATCCTTCTTGGTTGTTAGAATAGTTCCCTTGCTTCTTCTTCTTGCCTTTGTCATCCTTGAACCAACAATTTGAAGAAATATGATTCTGCTTACCACAGATAAAACAAGTTTTACCTTGATGAGGGTTGTTCTTCCCTTTTCCATTCTTGCCCTTCCTTGAAGATGATGCCTTGCTCTCTCATTCTGAATCTGAATCTTCTTCCTTGAATTGCTTCCACTTGCTTTTTCCTCCTTTCCCCTTCTTACCACTCTTGCCTTTTCCTTTGCTAGCATATAGGACTTGTGAGTGACCATCCTTCTTGTATGTGTCTCCTATAGAGATGTCCAGCTCTTCAATGGAATCCCATCCATAAACAGGAAGATGATGTATCAATCCATAGTGAAGGATCTAGTGATCAATCTTGGATGAACGAGGATTCGCAAATATGGATTTTCAAAGTTGCTTAGAGAGAAGAGAAAAGGCTTGAATTTTGGAAGCCATGGCAAGAAGAAGGGTAACCAATAGAAGCTCCAACTTAGATGCCTCAAATATTTCCTGATGAAACATTTTAACCGCATGACTGGATGGAGATTTCAACAACCTTATATGTGTGTGTCAATGAAGAAGTGCTTACCATGAACAAGTGTGTGGATGAGGAAGGATATGATCTAAGCCTATACATGGTATTGCTCCAAGAAGCAGATGAGTATGACGAGGAAAATGAAAAAGATGAGGATGATGAGAGTATAATAATGGAATGTGAATTCGATTTGGATGAACAATCTTTAAGTAGAAATGAATAACACTACAGAAAATTGTAACATTTTCTCCATAGAAGAGTAGTTAGAAAACCCCAATAAAGGGAATTAAGAAATAAAGGAAGAAGACCTGCAAGAGGAATATTTTGAATTTCTTGAACACTTCAATAGACTGAGATACGAAGTGGAGGAAAGAAAAATTGCTATTCAAATTCCTAAGAGAGAGGCACAAGACGGAGTAGCACACGACACCAAGGAGCAAACAAAGAAAATCATAGTGACCCTAGAAGACGATGAGGATAGATGCAGCTTCATAGACAAAGATGTCTCTATGGAAGAAGAGCAAGGACTAGTAGAATTGCTATGTGAGTATTGAGATGTCTTTGCATGGACTTATGAGGATTTGAAGGGAGTGGATTCCAAGATTCGTTCTCACAAGATTTTATGACTCTTGAGGAAGATCCTTCAAAACAAAGACCATACACTTACAATGATATCTATTCAACCACCATCAAAGAAGAGATAGACAAGCATTAGTAGCAGGGGTTTCTCAATTAGTGGTAGTGCCCAAGAAGAATGGGAAACTCATGGTTTGTATTAACTTGAAGAAAGTTAATGTTGCCACCATCTAGATTTTTATTGACTTGGGTGCTATCACTAATGGGTTTCTTCATCGATGGTAGTACCCAAGGTTTTTATTAACTTGAAGAAAGTTAATGCTACCACCATCAAAGATAGTTACCCACTACCTATCACTCATCATATTTTGGAAAGAGTAGTAGGCAAGGAGGTGTAGAACTTCCTTGATGGTTCACATTGTGGTGGATTGTGCTCTATTGGAGTGATGAAAAATTTCTATAGGAGTCACATATTAGGTCTATGCATGTCATTGGTTCTTGATGGTGTAGATAAAATACACTTCCTCCTCAATCTCTAACAACTTTTAGTTGTCTTAATAAAGGGTCTTCCTAGCAACAAATCACAATTGCTAGCTTTACCAAAAGCAGAGATGGCCAATTTGCACTCAAAATCTATGCCAAAATTTTTCAGTATGATTCCCTGTAGAAACCCTAAGGTTTTTTCCATGTTTCCATCTACCCACTAGATTTTCATCCAAGTTGGCCTAAGTTTTCACCTACTTCATGTTACCCGCAAGGCCTTGTGGTAATACCTATGCTTTCCCTAGAGTCTATGATAGCCTTTTTTATATAATCATTGAAATTGATGAGAATACATGTATTTCCCTCATAACCATCACTATTTTCTTTGAAATTATCTATGGTTACCTATTTCACATGAGTTTATAGCTTGATACTCTTCAGATCCACACATGCTTGGTTTGCAATTACCTCCCAATTGTGGGTTTTATTTTGACTAGTTCTTCGACCATTAATGTACTTTTCACTTTGGCTTTTCTTCACTCATCAAGTGTCCCTTGAGATTCCAAGACTTCTACTTCTTGAACTTTTGTAGAGTGGTTGTTTTGCACATGGAAGAATCATCTTAGACACCTAAATATTTTGGGAGTGTATTAAGACTAACTAGTGTTATCATACTCAAATAATTCTTTGCTCAAATTTATAGTACTTTGCACATGGAAATCAACAAAAGAGTTTGAAGATTTGACTTCTATCTCTTTTAAGGGTGAATTCCCAAAGTCCACTTTGTTCCATCTATTTTTGCATACTTCATCCAAGAGATCCCCTTTCGATGACTCATCCACACCTAGGATGGTTGAGTCCAAATAATAATTTTCCTAGTGCAAGTTATATTCCTCAAATCTAGGTAATTGTGTTTTTGTTTTTTGGGTTCCTCGTATACCTCCATTACTAGGCTGTTTGGAGCAAGTGATTCTTTCCTTTTTTGTGTAGATGATTTTTCTATTTGGGAAGGATCTCATCAAAGACATTGTCTAGCTTTTTACCTCTTTTTGCACCAAGGTCTCCTATAAGCATAACACCTTGTGGATTTTATCATTTCTTTCACTTCATTCCTCTCTAATCCCCCTTATTCCTCCTTATTCCCTCTTCTTTATCTTCACAAACTCTTTTGCCACTCTTCCCGCACCTACACTCACATAATCCGAGGCCAAGTTTGAAATCCATAGTTCGTTTGTTTATCCCCAGAAGGTATTCCTAACTTAAGTTTATGAATGAACATAGGTCAACGCATAATGACAATAGGTAAGAGGGCATATGCATTTATCACAAGATGAAGAACAATCAAGCATAATTAATTTTTTTTTTCTATCGACATCTAGGCATCCACATTGTAGCTCCATTAATCTAGTCAAGTCACCTCCAACACTGAGCTCCCTTTTAATTGTGTGATACCATGCCTTTTTGCTGCCCTCATTTGTGAATTTTTGATGCAACATGAATTAGAGAACTACATAGTGGAATTTGTACGCAAGATCATCTATTCCTTCAAGCACAAAAAAACAATGCGAACTGTCCAATTCAGAGCATGTGCATTGTACCCATGGCATTGGACTGACATTCTCAACTAAGATGAACACTATTCAGGCACATTGAGTGAAAACGTACGAAATGCATGGAACCATTTTTTTCGCTCATCATTAGCCAATTAGCATATTTCCATGACAAGAAACATATCATATACACAAAGCCTTGTGTTCTTAAACAAGCACACTCTTTTTGTATTTGCACTTTAATGCATACATGCCACCATCCTTCTTCCCATATTTGTCGCACTATATATGTTGGTAACGAACAGGGGGGAAGCAAATATATTGAACCACAACATTAGCTATACTAGCATTTCTCTTTCTAACTGTCCATAACGAAACTAGAACTCTGCCTGCACGCAATCAGCATTGCATAAATTGCAATCAAATAAACAGTAAAATTAACATGTGACTGGGTTAGGTTGTACATTGGTCACATGAATCAGAACCAACACTTGGTGTGAAGATGGCCCGCGTACATATCTAGGTAAATGCGCAGTATTTGTATATGCATTTGATAAAAGCCTTACATAGCAGGAACGCGAATAGAACTCAGAGAGGCATAGATGCTGAAGCATTAATCTAAACTTGCGCTCGACAAACTGTTAAAACAAATGCTCTCACTCATATATTGACAAAATTACCTAATGAAAATCCACCAATAATTATTCGCTATTAGAGTCACATCAGAACCTTCTCTTGAGGATGTCAGAGTACTGTAACTTTCCTTTTGAATGGAAACGGATCAGCAGGGGGTGATAAGTGCAGAAGACACAACTCCATCCATCTTTCCATGTCCACGATCATTGGCAAACGATCCTCAACAGACGAGCGCTTACAGCTTCTGTCCCTCCCTTTCTCCTTCTCCAATAGCCAACTGAACGAACATCATTCATCCTTGGCATCTTTGCGCCCTTCCTTGGAATTGTGCGCCCCCATTGAGAAAATAAGCAAGAACCCAAGGATCTCGCTGCTGTGTCCTCCTATTTCTATGACAGCACCCTCGAAGACGACCCCCTACCTAGACGAAAAAAGAGAGAGCGACCTCTTTGCTGCCGCCCTTCTTATGTTTTTTTTTTTCATTTTAGGAATCGGTCGCATCCCCAAAAAACCCCCGTGTACCTACTATCCTCCACACATCCCAGCGACGAAAAACTGGAAGGGATAATAACTCTTATCCTCCCTGCCAACATCTGCCAAGAGGTAACAGACTACCATTTCGACTTCTCCCTTTCCTTGAAAAATCCAAAAAGACCTGCCAAAATCGGCTCATGGGCATTTACAACCTTATTAGTGCTCACCTCACTCTATTCTTTGTAGAAAAAAAAACCTTCATTGACATGCCTCCATATTTACTTGAAGCCTTTAACGAGTATGCTACCCAGTTCGCAATTTGGCCATGCTCCTCACATGTAAACACGGGTATTGCTAACAAAGGTGTCCATGATAGACCCTTTCTTGCAAATCGCCAAATGTAATTTCCTGCCATCAACCGAGTCCAAAGTAAAGCTGCAAGCTCTGATTTGCTTGATAAGCGTGAAAGACCAACTCCCTATATACTTTTCTCATCATGTTGGAAACCATTCCATCTTCAAATCCTAAATGCTTTGCCATCACATGCAGATAATTGTTCTTGTCTAGGACTGACAAAACTGCTTGCATAATCATTACATGCTCTTTCCCAATGCCTTGGCCAAAAGTCCTTCAAGCTCCTTGTAGCACTACATTCTATTGCTTCTCTTCATCATAACACCCACTTTCTCCTGAAGGTACCTGCAATCACACATGTATTCTACACAGCAAAAGCATATTAGTGCATAAAAATCCACCAGTTCATGAGCTAACATACTCCCCTCTACTTATTCGCGAAGTCGTCCTCGACGAGCCACTCTTGCTGTAATATAATCCAAACAGCCATGAGAATGTCAGTGTACAACTTATTTACATACCTTTTCATTGAGTCATCCTTCCCACTGGACCTGCACTCATTGAAGAGATTAGTGCTAAAAAATAATCACTCATGAATACATATAAATCATTCATTTACAAATTGATCCAAGAACATGCACATATATGCAACTCCATTTCCAACATGCATCAAATTGCTCATGCATTCCATTATGAAAATACTCTCAACCAAAATAACACATTCATACCTTTCCATGTCTTACACATACAACTGTCATTGTGAGAGAACAAAAAAGAAAGTACCGAAATAAACAACAACAACTGAAATGAATCCAATAGGAGATGCAAAATACCCATAATGCATATTCCTTTTATTGACCTACTATTCGCTATGTACACATATTCCATGACTAGACACTCCCGAGGAATCCCCATCGTCGTCCTACAAAAGCCATCGAGACCCGAGTACAAGTCAAGACCTACATAAAAAAACCCTAGAGTGTCCCACACACTAGAAAACCCTCGGATAGAGCACACAAGTTATAAAGCAAAATTGTTGCATTACTTCGCTAAAGGTCTCATCCATAAGTACATAGACAGTATACATGCCTTTAAGAATGTTGATTCAGAGTGAGCTGATCTGTCGCAAGCCACCATATACCAATTACACAAACAAATAACGTTCCCTTCCAGGCAATCATCGCCCTCTCCTCTCTCTCTCTCTCTCCCCCTCAGGAGTGGGGAATAATTTCATAGGTAAATTTTATTTATATCCACACGTTGGCCTACGTTGACATTGGATGCGATTCGTGGCCTTGACCACCCGGCCAGGTTGATCCCACCCATCTACCAATGCAACGTAGTGCACAACACACAAACACATAACGAGAGACAGGTAACATATATCAGCTAGCCCATAACGAAGCTGGATGCGGCTCGTGGTCGTGACTACCCAGCCACGATGGCTCCACCTACCTACCAACCCGTTATGGCGCGTAACTAAGACACAAACATATACATCGCAAGCCTATGGCGAAACTAGCTGCGGCTCGTGGTCCTAACCACCCGGCTAGGATAACTCCACCCACCTACTAGCACACCATAGCGCGTTGGTACAATCACAACAACATGATGTTTTTTCTTTTCTTTTTTTTTCTTTTCTTTTCCTTTTTTTTAAAAATTTATTTTTTAAATTAATACCCTAGTCCTGAGAATTAGGGAGAGGAAGAAAGGGTTGCTCCCCACTTTTCCCACACATGCAAACATACACACTCCAACCTTTGACAGATCAATCATCTCTTTACTCCACTCTCTCAATTACATACACTACATATGTATTCATCGATTTGACTTTTCACTAGGTAACTACAACCGGCTATGCCTTGGTCCCTCATATACCTATCCTTAGATGATCTAGAATGTGGGTCTCCTGGGTGTCTCATATAGCCTCACCTCATACTCGCATCTCGACGACTTCCCTAGGGCGAGTCCGGCTCAACTTCAGGAGCTCCGTCATCGCTACCTATCGTTAACAGGTCTGCCCAAGCCCAATAGATATCATTTACCTCGTTAGGCAATTCCATCGTGCTGTCGTAGTAGAAGTACCAATCCTTGGCATATCCAGCCCAACTAAGTAGATACACTTCGAATTTGGGAAATGGAAAGTCAATGTCCATACCTTGATTCCAAAAGCGTACAAGCGAGTGTGCCTCCTCCACGTCATAGTTTGTCCGCAAGCTCTCAACCGATATCTCCATGTTTTCTAATGCTTGATCTGAAGAATATACGACAAGGTCAAACAGAGCACTCTGGTATACTTGATCAGCCATCGGTCGCCTAGTCCTCAGTGATCCTGCATAGTAACACACTTGGTTTACTAGTTTCTGCAATTCCAACAAACAAAAGGTAAATTGAATGAACAAGTAGAGAAATGCCTTCTCGCTTTGTTCTCGTATCCAACCACACATCTCTCGTAAGAACATCCAAATCACACAAAAAAGTGCCATCATCCAACAGCTCACTCGAAGTCCTTTCCATGCACATTCACCTATCGATCCTTGTACGTTCTGCTCGCTATCCTGACATCTAATCCAATCAAATCCTCTTCGAATAACTCTGGCATGCTCGGCATGGGCCAATCCTAAGTCCTTTCGGCCGTCGCCATTCTTACATGTTTTCTTTGCATGAAGCACTTTACTCACTGTACTCTTTTCTGGTGCATTTCCTAATGCATGTTCTTTCTCCAATGCTTCATGTGTGAAAACCCTCTCTTTACCACCACCTTGGTTCTCCTTATCTCTTGCTTTCAAGAGGTTCTCCTTTCGATCAACTAATTCCTTACTAGAACTGTCGTGATCCACACACCACTTTTCTCTCCTTGATCTACCTTTGCTTTCATGCTCTTCATTGCATGTACCCTTGCTCATGGAGTCATGTGCTCTCCTGGTGCTAGAGGATAGATGACTGTCTTGGTTCCTTGTCGACTTTTGATGACATCCTCGATCACGAGTTCCAAAAGAGCATTTTGTATTTTTCGAAGAGTTTTCCCTCGCATGAGGATCCACCACCTAGCTCATTTTCTTCTCCTTCTCCACCGGGTCGATGTGCATTGTATAGCACTCAGCATCGCCTGTACTTGCCAACCATCCGAGCAGTTCCTGATCAGAATCGTCTTTATAGAGCAATGGATTTTGATATTCTCCCATCTTCGTGTCTTGATTCTTGGAGAGCTGCAAGTTGAACCCGTCTTGAAGCAGATTCTTGTAGGTGTCCGTGTTCAAAGAAAACCTAGCTCGTGCCACCTCTTGCCTTACTTTCTCCTTTTCTTCCTTTTCCATCTCATCGACTACTATTGTCTTCTTCTTGTCGATCGAGTTTGGGGATACTTGGATTTGAATCCGATCAAACTTTGGCCCTATTTGAATGAAACCTGTGCGCCAGTCATGCACATAATTGGCTTGCATAAGCCATGGCCGTCCGAGTAAGATCGAGAAAGTGGCCTCTGAGGTCCTTGGTCTTACTATCAGATAATCAACTTTAAATTCTAGACCGCCCACAACTGTGCTTACATTCTTCAAAAGACCCGCAGGCTTCACTTGCGTTTGATCTGCCATCCTCAAAGACATTGGAGTTTCTTCCATGTGGTTGAGGCCCAAAGCTTTCATCATGTACTCAGTCATTAGGTTGACTGCCGCTCCACTATCTAACTGAGCACTTGGGACTGCATACCCTTTAATCTCGACTGTCACAGTTGGAGCATTGGAATCATTTTGCGTCGTAATACTTTAAATCATTCCTTGGACATCTTTATCTTGTCTTTTTTTATCTCGAGCTTTCCTCGGCTTCTTGATATATTCGTTGTAGAATTGTCTCCTATATACAGGTGAACATTTCAGCAATGTGCCAATGTCCAACGTGACTTCCGTGTCAGCCACAGTTTTACGATGTCAACTTCTTCCGAACTTTGTCTTTCCTTCTTACACTTTGGAACCCTTAATCGTTCAGGGAATGGTGCTATGCCTGGCACAAACTCCTTGGTCACTGGTGGAAGAATCTCTATCTCTTCCCCATCCTCAAACTCTTGCTGTTCAGCAAATCCTCCAACTTGGTGCTCTACCTCTCCATGTTCGGGTATTTTCTCTTGGCTAGCTTTTTCGCTTTCACCTTCTGGATGTTTCTTTAAATACTCTTGAGTCCTTGTGACTACTGCCACAGTTGGCTCTTTATGCAGTTTCTTGGCCTGGTAAGCATCCACAAAGTGCATTGACGAGCTAGAGCCTTCTTGAGGGTTCGGTGTCGTAAACACCACTACGATCATAGGAACTGGCTCTTGAGCTCTCAGTGTGCAATGCATCTGAGTCTGAACATAATTTGAGGACCCTACTGGCCCCTTATCCTTGCCAGTGGTAGCTCTTCGTTTTGGACAATCTTCATCAAAGTGGCCCTCTCCACTACAGTACCTACATAGCGGGGTATAATCAACTGGTTTCTTTTCATTTGGACATCTAGATTGAGTATGGCCAAAGCCATGGCATCTCCAACACTGGATTGGACCATCTCTTCTTTCATCACGTGCGACTCCTCTCGAATAGTCTCCTCCTTGACCCTGAGCACCATATCCATAAGTTTGTCTATTTTCTCAACGAGATGTAGGTGGGATACTTTGAGCAGGCAATCCCGTGTAGGATCTTTCTCTTGTATCTCCCGATTTCATGGTCCGCTCTTCATAGGCCCTCTTGTTGTAACATCGGTCTTCCGTGTGATTGGTCCTTCCACAAAAAGTGCAACGCATCCTAGGTGGCGATCTATCTGTGAATACTCTGGAGACTGTAGGGCATTCTGAAGCCAAATGGCCGTAACCATGGCACTTTCCACACCATGTATTCGATCTAAACAATTGATTCAAGTTTGTAGTTACCTCTGGTTTTACTGTGTATGTTTCCTGGGTCATTGTGACAGCTTTTATAGCTTGTGTGACCAACTCCAATACTCGTTCTTAAGTCAGCACAGGCTCCACCTCGCCCGACGTGCTAGTGGCAGCTACAAAAGTTGGGGTCATCAATGTGGGACTTCCTTGGCCAGGATCTTTCATCGATATGTTCCCTGGGCCTCCCATTGGCTCGTATAAGAGCTCCATCTTCCTTTGTTGACATAATTGTACTTCCTCCCAAAGCCTTGCTTGTTCCTTAGCATATATTAAAGTTGCCGGTCTTGTCAGGCTAATATGTTGTTGCACCGTAGGATCTCTCAACCCGGCAATGAATCTTCTCTTCAATGTCTCATCGTTCGGGGCATTCGCACCCATCTTTCTTACCAAGGTTTCCATTCTTTGAATGTAGTTATCAATGCTCTCATTGACTCCCTGTCGCAGGTAATCCATCTGTTGGGCCAATCTATCTTGGAAGCCTTGTCGTCGAAACTTTGCCAAGAAGGCTTCCTTTAGCATTTGATAAGTTCCACGCTCTTGTGGTGCCAAATTCCCATACCAATTGGCTGCCTCATCACGGAGGATAGCCCGAAAAATCCTCAACCTTTGACCCTGGTCCACTACCTCATTGGCCTCACAAGTAACCTCAAACAGCTGGATAAAACTATCCGGATCCTCGTCCCAAGCACCTGAGAACTTGGTGAAGTCCCCCAAATGAACTGAAATCTGTTGAGCCATTTCGAACAGAGGTGTGATGTCAATATCACTTTGATCCGAGAAATTTATTGCACGCGGCCTCAGGATCCCTCCTTCAAACTTTCGCACTTGATTCGCGACTCTCCTACGGGAGTACACGTTTTTTGCAGATTTCTTCGAGCTAGTCGAGGTAGACTCACCTTGCAACTCCCACCTTTGCCTTTCTCTTTCAAGGGCTCTTCTCTGAGCACGCTCTTCTCTTTCCGTTCGAGTTTCTCCTAAGGATGAGCTTCCCTTGCTCATGTACTAGATCTTGGGTCTGCAAGCTCGGCCAACATGTGGCGCTAGCCGAACCTATGGCACTCTCTTATAGAGACGTGCCAAGCTTTTCCTGGCAAACGCACCAAAATGTTTAACTTCGTAACCCAAGGGAAAGTTGCTTATATATGCTTATGTTGTCTTCCGGATTTCTTGAAATCCACCGACTGTGTTCCTTTATGTTCGCAAATGGTAGGGGAGGGAACTGCTTTGAACGCATATAAATAAAGGCCCGAACTTTGCTATTGCCCCTTGGTATTGCTCCCTTTGCTCTCCTGCTCTCGTTCTCTTAACTCCTCTTCCTCTTTCACTTCATTCCTCTCTAATCCCTCTTATTCCTCCTTATTCCCTCTTCTTTATCTTCACAAACTCTTTTGCCACTCTTCCCGCACCTACGCTCATATAATTCGAGGCCAAGTTTGAAATCCATAGTTCGTTTGTTTATCCCGAGAAGGTATTCCTAACTTAAGTTTATGAATGAACATAGGTCAACGCATAATGACAATAGGTAAGAGGGCATATGCATTTATCTCAAGATGAAGAACAATCAAGCATAATTTTTTTTTTTTTCTATCGACATCTAGGCATCCACATTGTAGCTCCATTTATCTAGTCAAGTCACCTCCAACACTGAGATCCCTTTTAATTGTGTGATACCATGCCTTTTTGCTGCCCTCATTTGTGAATTTTTTATGCAACATGAATTAGAGAACTACATAGTGGAATTTGTACGCAAGATCATCTATTCCTTCAAGCACAAAAAAACAATGCGAACTCTCCAATTCAGAGCATGTGCATGTGCATTGTACCCATGGCATTGGACTGACATTCTCAACTAAGATGAACACTATTCAGGCACATTGAGTGAAAACGTACGAAATGCATGGAACCAATTCTTTTGCTCATCATTAGCCAATTAGCGTTTTTCCATGACAAGAAACATATCATATACACAAAGCCTTGTGTTCTTAAAAAAGCACACTCTTTTTTGTATCTGCACTTTAACGCATACATGCCACCATCCTTCTTCCCATATTTGTCGCGCTATATATGTTGGTAACGAATAGGGGGGAAGCAAATATATTGAACCATAACATGCACATAATTGTTCTTGTCTAGGACTGACAAAACTGCTTGCATAATCATTACATGCTCTTTCCCAATGCCTTGGCCAAAAGTCCTTCAAGCTCCTTGTAGCACTAGATTCTATTGCTTCTCTTGATCATAACACCCACTTTCTCCTCAAGGTACCTGCAATCACGCATGTATTCTACACAGCAAAAGCATATTAGTGCATAAAAATCCACCAGTTCATGAGCTAACATACTCCCCTCTACTTATTTGCGAAGTCATCCTCGACGAGCCACTCTTGCTGCAATATAATCCAAACAGCCATGAGAATGTCAGTGTACAACTTATTTACATACCTTTTCATCAAGTCTACACAACAAAAGCATATTAGTGCATAAAAATCCACCAGTTCATGAGCTAACATACTCCCCTCTACTTATTTGCGAAGTCGTCCTCGACGAGCCACTCTTGCTGCAATATAATCCAAACAACCATGAGAATGTCCGTGTACAACTTATTTACATACCTTTTCATCGAGTCATCCTTCCCACTGGACCTACACTCATTGAAGCTATTAGTGCTAAAAAATAATCACTCATGAATACATACAAATCATTCATTTACAAATTGATCCAAGAACATGCACATATATGCAACTCCATTTCCAACATGCATCGAATGGCTCATGCATTCCATTATGAAAATACTCTCAACCAAAATAACACATTCATACCTTTCCATGTCTTACACATACAACTGTCATTGTGAGAGAACAGAAAAGAAAGTACCGAAATAAACAACAACAACTGAAATGAATCCAATAGGAGATGCAAAATACCGAAAATGCATATTCCTTTTATTGACCTACTATTCGCTATGTACACATATTCCATGACTAGACACTCCCGAGGAAGCACACAAGTTATAAAGCAAAACCGTTGCATTACTTCGCTAAAGGTCTCATCCATAAGTACATAGACACTATCCGTGCCTTTAGGAATGTTGATTCAGAGTGAGTTGATCTGTTGCAAGCCACCATATACCAATTACACAAACAAATAACGTTCCCTTCTAGGCGATCATCGCCCTCCCCTCTCTCTCTCTCTCCCCCTCAGGAGTGGGGAATAATTTCATAGGTAAATTTTATTTATATCCACACGTTGGCCTACGTTGACATTGGATGCGATTCGTGGCCCTGACCACCCGGCCAGGTTGATCCCACCCATCTACCAATGCAACGTAGTGCACAACACACAAACACATAATGAGAGACAGGTAACATATATCAGCTAGCCCATAACGAAGCTGGATGCGGCTCGTGGTCGTGACTACCCAGCCACGATGGCTCCACCTACCTAACCAGCCCGTTATGGCGCGTAGCTAAGACACAAACATATACATCCCAAGCCTATGGCGAAACTAGTTGCGGCTCGTGGTCCTAACCACCCGGCTAGGATAACTCCACCCACCTACTAGCACACCATAGCCCGTTGGTACAATCACAACAACACGATGTTTTTTCTTTTCTTTTTTTTTTCTTTTTTTTCCTTTTTTCTTAAAATTTATTTTTTAAATTAATACCCTAGTCCTGGGAATTAGGGAGAGGAAGAAAGGGTTGCTCCCCACTTTTCCCACACATGCAAACATACACACTCCAACCTTTGACAGATCAATCATCTCTTTACTCACCTCTCTCAATTACAGACACTACATATGTATTCATCGATTTGACTTTTCACTAGGTAACTACAACCGGCTATGCCTTGGTCCCTCATATACCTATCCTTAGATGATCTAGAATGTGGGTCTCCTAGGTGTCTCATATAGCCTCACCTCATACTCGCATCCCGACAACTTCCCTAGGGCGAGTCCGGCTCAACTTCTGGAGCTCCATCATCGCTACCTATCGTTAACAGGTCTGCCCAAGCCCAATAGATATCATTTACCTCGTTAGGCAATTCCATCGTGCTGTCGTAGTAGAAGTACCAATCCTTGGCATATCCAGCCCAACTAAGTAGATACGCTTCGAATTTGGGAAATGGAAAGTCAATGTCCATACCTTGATTCCAAAAGCATACAAGCCAGTGTGCCTCCTCCACGTCATAGTTTGTCCGCAAGCTCTCAACCGATATCTCCATGTTTTCTAATGCTTGATCTGAAAAATATACGACAAGGTCAAACAGAGCACTCTGGTATACTTGATCAGCCATCGGTTGCCTAGTCGTCAGTGATCCTGCATAGTAACACACTTGGTTTACCAGTTTCTACAATTCCAACAAACAAAAGGTAAATTGAATTAACAAGTAGAGAAAGGCCTTCTCGCTTCGTTCTCGTATCCAACCACACATCTCTCGTAAGAACATCCAAATCACACAAAAAAGTGCCATCATCCAACAGCTCACTTGAAGTCCTTTCCATGCACATTCACCTATCGATCCTTGTACGTTCTGCTCGCTATCCTGACATCTAATCCAATCAAACCTCCTTCGAATAACTCTTGCATGCTTAGCATGGGCCAATCCTAAGTCCTTTCGGCCGTCGCCATTCTTACACGTTTTCTTTGCATGAAGCACTTTACTCACTGTAATCTTTTCTGGTGCATTTCCTAGTGCATGTTCTTTCTCCAATGCTTCATGTCTGAAAATCCTCTCTTTACCACCACCTTGGTTCTCCTTACCTCTTGCTTTCAAGAGGTTCTCCTTTCGATCAACTAATTCCTTACTAGAACTGTCGTGATCCACACACCACTTTTCTCTCCTTGATCTACCTTTGCTTTCATGCTCTTCATTGCATGTACCCTTGCTCATGGCGTCATGTACTCTCCTAGTGCTAGAGGATAGCTGACTATCTTCGTTCCTTGTCGACTTTTGATGATATCCTTGATCACGAGTTCCAAAAGAGCATTTTCTATTTTTCGAAGAGTTTTCCCTCCTTGCATGAGGATCCACCACCTGGCTCATTTTCTTCTCCTTCTCCACCGGGTCGATGTGCATTGTATAGCACTCAGCATCGCCTGTACTTGCCAACCATCCTAGCAGTTCCTGATCAGAATCGTCTTTATAGAGCAATGGATTTTGATATTCTCCCATCTTCGTGTCTTGATTCTTGGAGAGCTGCAAGTTGAACCCGTCTTGAAGCAGATTCTTGTAGGTGTCCGTGTTCAAAGAAAACCTAGCTCGTGCCACCTCTTGCCTTACTTTCTCCTTTTCTTTCTTTTCCATCTCATCGACTATTATTGTCTTCTTCTTGTCGATCGAGTTTGGGGATACTTGGATTTGAATCCGATTAGACTTTGGCCCTATTTGAATGAAACCTGTGCGCCAGTCATGCACACAGTTGGCTTGCATAAGCCATGGCCGTCCGAGTAAGATCGAGAAAGTGGCCTCTGAGGTCCTTGGTCTTACTATCAGATAATCAACTTTAAGTTCTAGACCACCCACAATTGTGCTTACATTCTTCAAAAGACCCGCAGGCTTCACTTGCGTTTGATCTGCCATCCTCAAAGACATTGGAGTTTCTTCCATGTGGTTGAGGCCCAAAACTTTCAGCATGTACTCAGTCATTAGGTTGACTGCCGCTCCACTATCTAACTGAGCACCTCGGATTGCATACCCTTTAATCTCGACTGTCACAGCTGGAGCATTCGAATCAATTTTCGTCGTAATACTTTGAATCATTCCTTGGACATCTTTATCTTGTGTCTTTTTATCTCGAGATTTCCTCGGCTTCTTGATATATTCGTTGTAGAATTGTCTCCTATATACAGGTGAACATTTCAGCAACGTGCCAATGTCCAACGTGACTTCCGTGTTAGCCAACAGTTTTACGATGTCAACTTCTTCCGAACTTTGTCCTTCCTTCTTACACTTTGGAACCCTTAATCTTTCAGGGAATGGTGCTATGCCTGGCACAAACTCCTTGGTCACTGGTGGAAGAATCTCTATCTCTTCCCCATCCTCAAACTCTTGCTGTTCAGCAAATCCTCCAACTTGATGCTCTACCTCTGACTCCATGTTCGGGTATTTTCTCTTGGCTAGCTTTTTCGCTTTCACCTTCTGGATGTTTCTTTAAATACTCTTGAGTCCTTGTGACTACTGCCACAGTTGGCTCTTTATGCGGTTTCTTGGCCTGGTAAGCATCCACAAAGTGCATTGACGAGCTAGAGCCTTCTTGAGGGTTCGATGTCCTAAACACCACTCCGATCGTAGGAACTGGCTCTTGAGCTCTCGGTGTGGAATGCATCTGAGTCTCAACATAATTTGAGGACCCTACTGGCCCCTTATCCTTGCCAGTGGTAGCTCTTCGTTTTGGACAATCTTCATCAAAGTGGCCCTCTCCACTACAGTACCTACATAGCGGGGTATAATCAACTAGTTTCTTTTCATTTGGACATCTAGAGTGAGTATGGCCAAAGCCATGGCATCTCCAACACTGAGTTGGACCATCTCTTCTTTCACGTGCGACTCCTCTCGAATAGTCTCCTCCTTGACCCTGAGCACCATATGCATAAGTTTGTCTATTTTCCCAACGAGATGTAGGTGGGATACTTTGAGCAGGCAATCCCGTGTAGGATCTTTCTCTTGTATCTCCCGATTTCATGGTCCGCTCTTCATAGGCCCTCTTGTTGTAACATCGGTCTTCCGTGTGATTGGTCCTTCCACAAAAAGTGCAACGCATCCTAGGTGGCGATCTATCTGTGAATACTCTCGAGACTGTAGGGCATTCTGAAGCCAAATGGCCGTAACCATGGCACTTTCCACACCATGTATTCGATCTAAACACTTGATTCGGGTTTGTAGTTACATCTGGTTTTATTGTGTATGTTTCTTGGGCCATTGTGACAGCTTTTATAGCTTGTGTGACCAGCTCCAATACTCGTTCTTCAGTCAGCACAGGCCTCACCTCGCCCGACGTGCTAGTGGCAGCTACAAAAGCTAGGGTCATCAATGCGGGACTTCCTTGGCTAGGATCTTTCATCGGTATGTTCCCTGGGCCTCCCATTGGCTCGTATAAGAGCTCCATCTTCCTTTGTTGACATAATTGTACTTCCTCCCAAAGCCTTGCTTGTTCCTTAGCATCTATTAAAGTTGCCAGTCTTGTCAAGCTAATATGTTGTTGCACCATAGGATCTCTCAACACGGCAATGAATCTTCTCTTCAATCTCTCATCGTTTGGGGCATTCGCGCCCATCTTTCTTACCAAGGTTTCCATTCTTTGAATGTAGTTATCAATGCTCTCATTGACTCCCTGTTGCAGGTAATCCATGTGTTGGGCCAATCTATCTTGGAAGCCTTGTCATCGAAACTTTGCCAAGAAGGCTTCCTTTAGCATCTGATAAGTTCCACGCTCTTGTGGTGCCAAATTCCCATACCAATTGGCTGCCTCATCACGGAGGATAGCCCGAAAAATCCTCAACCTTTGACCCTGGTCCACAACCTCATTGGCCTCACAAGTAACCTCCTCTCCCGCTCTCGTTCTCTTACCTCCTCTTCCTCTTTCACTTCATTCCTCTCTAATCCCCCTTATTCCTCCTTATTCCCTCTTCTTTATCTTCACAAACTCTTTTGCCACTCTTCCCGCACCTACACGCACATAATTCGAGGCCAAGTTTGAAATCCATAGTTCGTTTGTTTATCCCGAGAAGGTATTCCTAACTTAAGTTTTTGAATGAACATAGGTCAACGCATAATGACAATAGGTAAGAGGGCATATGCACTTATCACAAGATGAAGAACAATCAAGCATAATTAATTTTTTCTTTCTATCGACATCTAGGCATCCACATTGTAGCTCCATTTATCTAGTCAAGTCACCTCCAACACTGAGCTCCCTTTTAATTGTGTGATACCATGCCTTTTTGCTACCCTCATTTGTGAATTTTTGATGCAACATGAATTAGAGAACTACATAGTGGAATTTGTATGCAAGATCATCTATTCCTTCAAGCACAAAAAAACAAGGCGAACTGTCCAATTCAGAGCACGTGCATTGTACCCATGGCATTGGACTGACATTCTCATCTAAGATGAACACTATTCAGGCACATTGAGTGAAAACGTACGAAATGCATGGACCCAATTTTTTCGCTCATCATTAGCCAATTAGCGTATTTCCATGACAAGAAACATATCATATACACAAAGCCTTGTGTTCTTAAACAAGCACACTCTTTTTTGTATCTACACTTTAACACATACATGCCACCATCCTTCTTCCCATATTTGTCGCGCTATATATGTTGGTAACGAACAGGGGGGAAGCAAATATATTGAACCATAACATGCAGATAATTGTTCTTGTCTAGGACTGAC
Source organism: Ceratopteris richardii (assembly GCA_020310875.1). Taxonomy (NCBI): domain Eukaryota; kingdom Viridiplantae; phylum Streptophyta; class Polypodiopsida; order Polypodiales; family Pteridaceae; genus Ceratopteris; species Ceratopteris richardii. Next base: position 26,447,069 of record CM035430.1, read on the forward strand.
AAAACTGCTTGCATAATCATTACATGCTCTTTCCCAATGCCTTGGCCAAAAGTCCTTCAAGCTCCTTGTAGCACTACATTCTATTGCTTCTCTTGATCATAACACCCACTTTCTCCTCAAGGTACCTGCAATCACGCATGTATTCTACACAACAAAAGCATATTAGTGCATAAAAATCCACCAGTTCATGGGCTAACACACTCCCCTCTACTTATTCGCGAAGTCGTCCTCGACGAGCCACTCTTGTTGCAATATAATCCAAACAGCCATGAGAATGTCAGTGTACAACTTATTTACATACCTTTTCATCGAGTCTACACAGCAAAAGCATAATAGTGCATAAAAATCCACCAGTTCATGAGCTAACATACTCCCCTCTACTTATTCGGGAAGTCGTCCTCGATGAGCCACTCTTGCTGCAATATAATCCAAACAGCCATGAGAATGTCAGTGTACAACTTATTTACATACCTTTTCATCGAGTCATCCTTCCCACTGGACCTGCACTCATTGAAGCTATTAGTGCTAAAAAATAATCACTCATGAATACATACAAAACATTCATTTACAAATTGATCCAAGAACATGCACATATATGCAACTCCATTTCCAACATGCATCAAATTGCTCATGCATTCCATTATGAAAATACTCTCAACCAAAATAACACATTCATACCTTTCCATGTCTTACACATACAACTGTCATTGTGAGAGAACAGAAAAGAAAGTACCGAAATAAACAACAACAGCTAAAATGAATCCAATAGGAGATGCAAAATACCCAAAATGCATATTCCTTTTATTGACCTACTATTCGCTATGTACACATATTCCATGACTAGACACTCTCGAGGAATCCCCATCGTCGTCCTACAAAAGCCATCGAGACCTGAGTACAAGTCAAGACCTACATAAAAAAACCCTGGAGTGTCCCACACACTAGAAAACCCTCGAATAGAGCACACAAGTTATAAAGCAAAACCGTTGCATTACTTCGCTAAAGGTCTCATCCATAAGTACATAGACAGTATCCGTGCCTTTAAGAATGTTGATTCAGAGTGAGCTGATCTGTCGCAAGCCACCATGTACCAATTACACAAACAAATAACGTTCCTTCCAGGCGATCATGGCCCTCTCCTCTCTCTCTCTCTCTCTCCCCCTCAAGAGTGGGGAATAATTTCATAGGTAAATTTTATTTATATCCACACGTTGGCCTACGTTGACATTGGATGCGATTCGTGGCCCTGACCACCCGGCCAGGTTGATCCCACCCATCTACCAATGCAACGTAGTGCACAACACACAAACACATAACGAGAGACAGGTAACATATATCAGCTAGCCCATAACGAAGCTGGATGCGGCTCGTGGTCGTGACTACTGAGCCACGATGGCTCCACCTACCTACCAACCCATTATGGCGCGTAGCTAAGACACAAACATATACATCCCAAGCCTATGGCGAAACTAGTTGCGGCTCGTGGTCCTAACCACCCGGCTAGGATAACTCCACCCACCTACTAGCACACCATAGCGCGTTGGTACAATCACAACAACACGATGTTTTTTCTTTTCATTTTTTTTTCTTTTTTTTCCTTTTTTTTTTAATTTATTTTTTAAATTAATACCCTAGTCCTGAGAATTAGGGAGAGGAAGAAAGGGTTGCTCCCCACTTTTCCCACACATGCAAACATACACACTCCAACCTTTGACAGATCAATCATCTCTTTACTCCACTCTCTCAATTACAGACACTACATATGTATTCATCGATTTGACTTTTCACTAGGTAACTACAACCGGCTATGCCTTGGTCCCTCATATACCTATCCTTAGATGATCTAGAATGTGGGTCTCCTGGGTGTCTCATATAGCCTCACCTCATACTCGCATCTCGACGACTTCCCTAGGGCGAGTCCGGCTCAACTTTAGGAGCTCCGTCATCGCTACCTATCGTTAACAGGTCTGCCCAAGCCCAATAGATATCATTTACCTCGTTAGGCAATTCCATCGTGCTGTCGTAGTAGAAGTACCGATCCTTGGCATATCCAGCCCAACTAAGTAGATACGCTTCGAATTTGGGAAATGAAAAGTCAATGTCCATACCTTGATTCCAAAAGCGTACAAGCCAGTGTGCCTCCTCCACGTCATAGTTTGTCCGCAAGCTCTCAACCGATATCTCCATGTTTTCTAACGCTTGATCTGAAAAATATACGACAAGGTCGAACAGAGCACTCTGGTATACTTGATCAGCCATCCGTCGCCTAGTCCTCAGTGATCCTGCATAGTAACACCCTTGGTTTACCAGTTTTTGCAATTCCAACAAACAAAAGGTAAATTGAATGAACAAGTAGAGAAAGGCCTTCTCGCTTCGTTCTCATATCAAACCACACATCTCTCGTAAGAACATCCAAATCACACAAAAAAGTGCCATCATCCAACAGCTCACTCGAAGTCCTTTCCATGCACATTCACCTATCGATCCTTGTACGTTCTGCTCGCTATACTGACATCTAATCCAATCAAACCTCCTTCGAATAACTCTGGCATGCTCGGCATGGGCCAATCCTAAGTCCTTTCGGCCGTCGCCATTCTTCCACGTTTTCTTTGCATGAAGCACTTTACTCACTGTACTCTTTTCTGGTGCATTTCCTAATGCATGTTCTTTCTCCAATGCTTCATGTCTAAAAATCATCTCTTTACCACCACCTTGGTTCTCCTTATCTCTTGCTTTCAAGAGGTTCTCCTTTCGATCAACTAATTCCTTACTAGAACTGTCGTGATCCACACACCACTTTTCTCTCCTTGATCTACCTTTGCTTTCATGCTCTTCATTGCATGTACCCTTGCTCATGGCGTCATGTACTCTCCTGGTGCTAGAGGATAGTTGACTGTCTTGGTTCCTTGTCGACTTTTGATGATATCCTCGATCACGAGTTCCAAAAGAGCCTTTTCTATTTTTCGAAGAGTTTTCCCTCCTTGCATGAGGATCCACCACCTGGCTCATTTTCTTCTCCTTCTCCACCGGGTTGATGTGCATTGTATAGCACTCAGCATCGCCTGTACTTGCCAACCATCCTAGCAGTTCCTGATCAGAATCGTCTTTATAGAGCAATGGATTTTGATATTCTCCCATCTTCGTGTCTTGATTCTTGGAGAGCTTCAAGTTGAACCCGTCTTGAAGAAGATTCTTGTAGGTGTCCGTGTTCAAAGAAAACCTAGCTCGTGCCACCTCTTGCCTTACTTTCTCCTTTTCTTTCTTTTCCATCTCATCGACTATTATTGTCTTCTTCTTGTCGATCGAGTTTGGGGATACTTGGATTTGAATCCGATCACACTTTGGCCCTATTTGAATGAAACCTGTGTGCGAGTCATGCACACAATTGGCTTGCATAAGCCATGGCCGTCCGAGTAAGATCAAGAAAGTGGCCTCTGAGGTCCTTGGTCTTACTATCAGATAATCAACTTTAAATTCTAGACCGCCCACAACTGTGCTTACTTTCTTCAAAAGACCCGCAGGCTTCACTTGTGTTTGATCTGCCATCCTCAAAGACATTGGAGTTTCTTCCATGTGGTTGAGGCCCAAAGCTTTCATCATGTACTCAGTCATTAGGTTGACTGCCGCTCCACTATCTAACTGAGCACCTGGGACTACATACCCTTTAATCTCGACTGTCACAGTTGGAGCATTCGAATCAATTTGCATCGTAATACTTTGAATCATTCCTTGGACATCTTTATCTTGTCTCTTTTTATCTCGAGCTTTCCTCGGCTTCTTGATATATTCGTTGTAGAACTGTCTCCTATATACAGGTGAACATTTCAGCAATGTGCCAATGTCCAACGTGACTTCCGTGTCAGCCAACAGTTTTACGATGTCAACTTCTTTCAAACTTTGTCTTTCCTTCTTACACTTTGGAACCCTTAATCTTTCAGGGAATGGTGTTATGCCTGGCACAATCTCCTTGGTCACTGGTGGAAGAATCTCTATCTCTTCCCCATCCTCAAACTCTTGATGTTCAGCAAATCCTCCAACTTGGTGCTCTACCTCTCCATGTTCGGGTATTTTCTCCTGGCTAGCTTTTTCGCTTTCACCTTTTGGATGTTTCTTTAAATACTCTTGAGTCCTTGTGACTACTGCCACAATTGGCTCTTTATGCGGTTTCTTGGCCTGGTAAGCATCCACAAAGTGCATTGACGAGCTAGAGCCTTCTTGAGGGTTCGGTGTCCTAAACACCACTCCGATTGTAGGAACTGGCTCTTGAGCTCTCGGTGTGCAATGCATCTGAGTCTCAACATACTTTGAGGACCCTACTGGCCCCTTATCCTTGCCAGTGGTAGCTCTTCGTTTTGGACAATCTTCATCAAAGTGGCCCTCTCCACTACAGTACCTACATAGCGGGGTATAATCAACTAGTTTCTTTTCATTTGGACATCTAGATTGAGTATGGCCAAAGCCATGGCATCTCCAACACTGGATTGGACCATATCTTCTTTGATCACGTGCGACTCTTCTCGAATAGTCTCCTCCTTGACCCTGAGCACCATATCCATAAGTTTGTCTATTTTCCCAACGAGATGTGGGTGGGATACTTTGAGCAGGCAATCACGTGTAGGATCTTTCTCTGGTATCTCCTGATTTCATGGTCCGCTCTTCATAGGCCCTCTTGTTGTAACATCGGTCTTCCGTGTGACTGGTCCTTCCACAAAAAGTGCAACGCATCCTAGGTGGCGATCTATCTGTGAATACTCTCGAGACTGTAGGGCATTCTGAAGCCAAATGGCCGTAACCATGGCACTTTGCACACCATGTATTCGATCTAAACATTTGATTCGGGTTTGTAGTTACCTCTGGTTTTACTGTGTATGTTTCCTGGGTCATTGTGACAGCTTTTATAGCTTGTGTGACCAACTCCAATACTCGTTCTTCAGTCAGCGCAGGCTTCACCTCGCCCGACGTGCTAGTGGCAGCTACAAAAGCTGGGGTCATCAATGCGGGACTTCCTTGGCCAGGACCTTTCATCGGTATGTTCCCTGGGCCTCCCATTGGCTCGTATAAAAGCTCCATCTTCCTTTGTTGACATAATTGTACTTCCTCCCAAAGCCTTGCTTGTTCCTTAGCATCTATTAAAGTTGCCGGTCTTGTCAGGCTAATATGTTGTTGCACCGTAGGATCTCTCAACCCGACAAAGAATCTTCTCTTCAATGTCTCATCGTTTGGGGCATTCGCGCCCATCTTTCTTACCAAGGTTTCCATTCTCTGAATGTAGTTATCAATGCTCTCATTGACTCCCTGTCGCAGGTAATCCATCTGTTGGGCCAATCTATCTTGGAAGCCTTGTTGTCGAAACTTTGCCAAGAAGGCTTCCTTTAGCATCTGATAAGTTCCACGCTCTTGTGGTGCCAAATTCCCATACCAATTGGCTGCCTCATCACGGAGGATAGCCCGAAAAATCCTCAACCTTTGACCCTGGTCCACTACCTCATTGGCCTCACAAGTAACCACAAATAGCTGGATAAAACTATCCGGATGCTCGTCCCAAGCACCTGAGAACTTGGTGAAGTCCCCCAAATGAACTGAAATCCGCTGAGCCATTTCGAACAGAGGTGTGATGTCAATATCACTTTGATCCAAGAAATTTATTGCACGCGGCCTCAGGATCCCTCCTTCAAACTTTCGCACTTGATTCGCGACTCTCCTACGGGAGTACACGTTTTTGGCAGATTTCTTCGAGCTAGTCGAGGTAGACTCACCTTGCAACTCCCACCTTTTCCTTTCTCTTTCAAGGGCTCTTCTCTAAGCACGCCCTTCTCTTTCCATTCGAGTTTCTCCTAAGGATGAGCTTCCCTTGCTCATGTACTAGATCTTGGGTCCGCAAGCTCGACCAACATGTGGCGCTAGGCGAACCTATGGCACTCTCTTATAGAGACGTGCCAAGATTTTCCCGGCAAACGCACCAAATGTTTAACTTCGTAATCCAAGGGAAAGTTGCTTATATATGCTTATGTTGTCTTCAGGATTTCTTTAAATCCACCGACTGTGTTCCTTTATGTTCGCAAATGGTAGGGGAGGGAACCGCTTTGAACGCATGTAAATAAAGGCCCGAACTTTGCTATTGCCCCTTGGTATTGCTCCCTTTGCTCTCCCGCTCTCGTTCTCTTACCTCCTCTTCCTCTTTCACTTCATTCCTCTCTAATCCCCCTTATTCCTCCTTATTCCCTCTTCTTTATCTTCACAAACTCTTTTGCCACTCTTCCCGCACCTACACTCACATAATTCGAGGCCAAGTTTGAAATCCATAGTTCGTTTGTTTATCCCGAAAAGGTATTCCTAACTTAAGTTTATGAATGAACATAGGTCAACGCATAATGACAATAGGTAAGAGGGCATATGCATTTATCACAAGATGAAGAACAATCAAGCATAATTAATTTTTTTTTCTATCGACATCTAGGCATCCACATTGTAGCTCCATTTATCTAGTCAAGTCCCCTCCAACATTGAGCTCCCTTTTAATTGTGTGATACCATGCCTTTTTGCTGCCCTCATTTGTGAATTTTTGATGCAACATGAATTAGAGAACTGCATAGTGGAATTTGTACGCAAGATCATCTATTCCTTCAAGCACAAAAAAACAATGCGAACTGTCCAATTCAGAGCATGTGCATGTGCATTGTACCCATGGCATTGGACTGACATTCTCAACTAAGATGAACACTATTCAGGCACATTGAGTGAAAACGTACGAAATGCATGGACCCAATTTTTTCGCTCATCATTAGCCAATTAGCGTATTTCCATGACAAGAAACATATCATATACACAAAGCCTTGTGTTCTTAAACAAGCACACTCTTTTTTGTATCTGCACTTTAACGCATACATGCCACCATCCTTCTTCCCATATTTGTCGCGCTATATATGTTGGTAACGAACAGGGGGGAAGCAAATATATTGAACCATAACATTAGCTGTACTAGCATTTCTCTTTCTAATTGTCCATAAGGAAACTAGAACTCTGACTGCACGCAATCAGCATTGCATAATTTGCAACCAAATAAACAGTAAAATTAACATTTGAATGGGTTAGGTTGTACATTGGTCACATGAATCAGAACCAACACTTGGTGTGAAGATGGCCCGCGTACATATCTAGATAAATTCGCAGTATCTGTATATGCATTTGATAAAAGCCTTATATAGTAGGAACGTGAATAGAACTCACAGAGGCATAGATGTTGAAGCATTAATCTGAACTTGTGCTCGACAAACTGTTAAAACGAATGCTCTCACTCATATATTGACAAAATTACCTAATGAAAATCCACCAATAATTATTTGTTGTTAGAGTCACATCAGAACCTTCTCTCGAGGATGTCAGAGTACTGTAACTTTCCTTTTGAATGGAAACGGATCAGTAGGGGGTGATAAGTGCAGAAGACACAACTCCATCCATCTTTCCATGTCCACGATCATTGGCAAACAATCCTCAGCAGACGAGCACTTACAGCTTCTGTCCCTCCCTTTCTCCTTCTCTAATAGCCAACCGAACGAACATCATTCATCCTTGGCATCTTTGTGCCCTTTCCTAGAATTGTGCGCCCCCATTGAGAAAATAAGCAAGCACCCAAGGATCCCGCTGCTGTGTCCTCCTGTTTCTATGACAGCACCCTCGAAGACGACCCCCTGCCTGGACGAAAAAAGAGAGAGGGACCTCTTTGCTGCCTCCCTTCTTATGTTTTTTTTTTTCATTTTAGGAATCAGTCGCATCCCCAAAAAACCCCTGTGTACCTACTATCCTCCACACATCCCAGCGACGAAAAAGTGGAAGGGATAATAACTCTTATCGTCCCTGCCAACATCTGCCAAGAGGTAACAGACTACCATTTCGACTTCTCCCTTTCCTTGAAAAATCCAAAAAGACCTGCCAAAATCAGCTCATGGGCATTTACAACCTTATTAGTGCTCACCTCACTCTATTCTTTGTAGAAAAAAAAACCTTCATTGACATGCCTCCATATTTACTTGAAGCCTTTAACGAGTCTGCTAACCCAGTAGTAGCGTACATGCATTGCAATTTGGCCATGCTCCTCACATGTAAACACGGGTATTGCTAACAAAGGTGTCCATGATAGACCCTTTCGTGCAAATCGCCAAATGTCATTTCCTACCATCAACCGAGTCCAAAGTAAAGCTGCAAGCTCTGATTTGCTTGATAAGCGTGAAAGACCAACTCCCTATATACTTTTCTCATCATGTTGGAAAGTGCACTGTACATAGCAACATCTGCTGCCCACAACAATCCAATGACGTCTGTGGCTCCCTTGTTAACCTGGTAAACCATTCCCTCTTCAAATCCTAAATGCTTTGCCATCACATGCAAATAATTGTTCTTGTCTAGGACCGACAAAACTGCTTGCATAATCATTACATGCTGTTTCCCAATGCCTTGGCCAAAAGTCCTTCAAGCTCCTTGTAGCACTACATTCTATTGCTTCTCTTCATCATAACACCCACTTTCTCCTCAAGGTACCTGCAATCACGCATGTATTCTACACAGTAAAAGCATATTAGTGCATAAAAATCCACCAGTTCATGAGCTAACAGCGGCATAAGTGGCCATTTTGATGCTCATTTCTATTGGTCAAATGGTTTAATTGCAGCTTAAAAGGTTATTGCAATGTGAGTCCATTCATGTCACACCCTTGAAAGAAGAGCAGAAATGTACATACCCAAATACATGCGAAATCTCTTAGAAGAGATGTCTCTATGGTAGTGTTTGATCGACATGTACGCCAAGTGTGGTGCACTTTCCTCGGCAAAGCACGAAAGCTTCAATAGGTTTCTAAAGTCAAGAGGTGGTGCCACGGATGGTCCTAACTTCAGGATATGTTTTTATAGCAAATGGTGAGATGGCAACGTGCGGGAGTGTTAATGCAACCAGATGTTTTATTCTCCACATGCTTGAGAATGCAAGGATTTTATGGATATGTCATGGCACAGAGCTACGGTCTATTGGCCCCTGTCAGGTTTTGCAGGAAGGGAAACATGCAGGGGGTCGTGCTCCCTTATTTTCGCACAAAGGGGGCTGCCAGAAGGGGACCGGAAGGGATTTTTGGGGGGAGGGTATCTCTCTCTCGAAAGTTCTTCGCCAAAAAACGGGAGGAGGAAGCATATATGCAGGAACAGGGGGCGCGGGTGCATCCCTTCCAGGGGGTGGAGCTTTGTTTTGGTGTGCTTCCAGTGGCTGAAGGGGAGGGGAAGCTGATGTAGGATAGCTCTTGGAGTCTGAACTTTGTCGACCTAGTGGAAAGGAAGAAGATGAAAACTTGGCATGCCGAGTGCGTCAGGCAATGCTGCCTCCAGATATCTGATTAGAGGAGGGGGGAGTTCTCTGTGATTAGAGCCTTTCGGGGGGGGGCAGTTTGGGGTTTTTTTTTGCTCGCGGTCCTATAAAAAAGAGGGTGGAGGGAGCACTCAAGGGAGTTCTTTTGGGAGTTTTTTTTGTTTTTCTGGTTCTCCTGTGCAGGCATCGAGGGAACAAGGAGAAGGGAGGGAAGCGAGAGGGATTCTTAGTGCTTCAACTCGGGACACAAAGAGCAAAGTCTCGAATTCTCTGTCATACAAGCGACGAAGGAAGATAAAGCTAAAGGGAGTTGCCCTCACGGATCGGGAGTAGTTTTTTCACAGGTATGTACGTAGTGGGAACTAGCTGTTGCAAAAGGGTTGGATGAGGGTTAAGATCCTCTGGGGCCGAGGTCAATTTCCAGTGAAGAAGGCTCTTCCATGTGCGCAAGGTTGTTTTGAATGAAGTCAAGCAGCAACTAGAAAAGAAATCCTCCTGCCGGCCTAGTACGGGATGTTTTAGCAGGTCTGATTGGTGACAATCATGCTAGAAAGAGTACTCTGGTGATTTTCCACCAGCTTCAACATCATAAATTCGAAAGAACATTGCATCAATTTTGTTGGAGACAGGATGCTAGAAAGGACGACTACGTTCCCTGTGATAAAGGGAACTCACTATCCTCGCATTTGGAGAGCTGCATATGAATGCTTAAGGTCGCAGAGATCGCTCGGGCAAAAGTCGATTCAAGGAAGACACTACACATCAGTAGGAAGAAGGAGATGGTGATTCTTCCGGCTTATATTCAGGAAATAAGCTGAATAGAGACGAGGGTATCGGCAAGCGCACCTAAACTCCACCTTGCACGTAATTCCAGTGATATGGTGATGTGAAGAAGAAATCCCTACGTCAAATGCTTCAGAAAGGTATTATTTCCTCATCAAAACATTAATGGCTGAAGTTCTTTGCTCCCATGGTCAGAGGGGTTATAGTTTTTGGTATACAATGTGCGAAGAAAGTTTTGCAATGAAGGAATGTATTTTCTTTTAAAAAAATCAATTTAGAGTACATGAACAGGCAAATGTGTTGTGACTGGCAAGTTCTTGAACATTACGGGAATCACACGCACTGAGTTCCGAGGATTGAATCATCTTCATCTACTGCAGCATATGTCCCCACTTTACTTTGAGGAAGAAGCTGGTTACTCCTGAGCTTGTAGCTTGTTTCCTGTTGGATGGAGGGGAGGGCTATATCCGCGCTTCTGATAGAACATGGTGCATGATTATAGAATAGTTCAGGGACTTCGGGACTATTGTCATCTGCATAATTCAATGGGAGAAATAGGTCCAATGCATTTAGCTGCTCAGAAGCCTCGAACATAACCATGCTGTAGAGTTTTCGAACTAGTGATTGAGTGTTTGTTGAGGTATGTAATAGTAAAGAAGCTTATTCCTCAGTTTTATGCATATACATGATTGGGTTTGAGCTGTGAAGTGAACATCTAGAATTCGAGTTGTCTGTCTGTTGTTGTATTTCTTGTCACCAATCTATACTCGATAGTTCCTCTGCTGAATTAAGAAGCTCCAGAAATAAGGGCTTGAGAAAGGGTGGCTTGGCTCTTAACAAACTACTGCTATTTTCCTCAAATGTATGTTGTCTGCAATGTGGATCTAGTTGAAAGTCTAAAATTCTATTCACCCTGCTATGCTCTATCTGTTGACATGTTGAGGTTCAACCCTGAAACCCTCATTGAGTACGAAAAAAATATGAGTGAGAAGTGCGTGTATGTACGGTTGTGTGGGTAAAGAGAGTGTGAAGTGGGTGTATAAAGAAGGAGAAAGAAGAAGAGAAGGAAAAGAGAGTGAGTAAGGGGTTGTGCATGTGAGTGCATGCGAGGTGCAAAGGGTTTCTAGGTGTATGAAAGTCTATGCATGGGTGAGTGTGAGTAAAACAAGTGAGCGGGTAAGTAAGAGTGTACATGCAAACAAGTAAGAGTGTGTGGGGGGGTGTATATGTGTGTAAGTGAGTGTGCGTATGAGAAAGTGGATGCATGGAAGAGAGGTAAGGGCTGATAGTGAATGCATGCGGGGAAGGGTGAGTGTGCATGTCAGAGAGGTGTGCGACTATATATGTGAGTGTGTGTGAATGAGCGTATGAAAAAGAGTGGGTGTGTGTGGGGAGTTGTGTGGACAGGTGAGTATTTGGGTATAGGCACGAGGGGGAGTAAGTGAAGGAGAGTGCATGTATGTAAGCATAGGTTTAAATGCATGCGTGAATACATGAGAGAGTGCATATGTGAGTGTATAAGCAAGTGTGTGAGCCTGTTGAGGAATAGAAGAGCACGTGCAAGAGAAGGGAAGGCCAAAAAGACATAAGAGCAAAAGGAAGTGGTAAAGAGCAAGTGAAAGAGAGATCGAGGATCTAAGGGGACTCTGAAAGGTGAGCAAGGAAAGAGGGAGGTCTCGAGAGGTAACCACTAGAGTTGGTTTCCCCTTTGTGCATGTATTTTCTCGTAGCCCCCATCAATACTTTGGAGTGAAGTTGTGGACTTAGGGAGACCAAAACTGACCTAGTATCAGAAGGGTTGGGCAAAATATCACTTTGTGTATGCACTTTCCCTTGGACTGAGAGGCTAAACATTTTGGTGCGTTTGCCGAGAATTGGCTTAGCACATCTCATAGAGATTGCTACGAGTTCGCTTGGTGCCCCATTTGTGTGGCACAGCCAGTCGGCCCCGGATCGGTTGCTTTGGTCTTGGTAAAGTGATGACACAAAGAATGCAAGTTAGGGACTTTCAAAAGGTTGGCCCGAGGATGATGAACTCCGAATGGACTAGAAGTCGAAGCGAGTTTGGATGCTCAATGCGAAGCCGTACATATGAATGTGGTTGGGTTGGTCCAATCTCGAATTATATTCGGTGTTGGTGTTGCGAGAAAGTTGGGCACATTGCAAAGTTTTGCCCTCGTGTGTCAAGTCCATTGGACTTTGTCCCTAAATGCGTAGAATGCGGGAAAAAGAAGTTATGTGAGCACGTGTGTGGCTCAGAAGATGTGACTGACATAAAGGTTGCAATGAATGAACCTGATAGGTGTTCATCCTCTTTGTATGTGGAAGTTGACATGAGTGGAGTCACTTCGTCGACAGAGACCGCAAGAGTGAATGGAAACACGGATAGGGAATCCCAAAATCAAGCTTTGATGGAACTAGTAAAAAGCCTTGAATGTGAAGTCAATTTGTTTTAGGTAGAGCAAGATAGCGAGAGGACCAAGGTAGAAAAGCTTGAGGAAAGTCAAGCGAGGTTAGAAGAGGTTGTTGCAAAGTGTGTAGAACAATTGCAAGACGTGGAGAATAGAAACAAGGAGTTGAAAGCGAACAAGAGCTTGAGGGAAGGCCTTGCGAGGTCTGAGCATGAAAATGTGGTCTTAGACCTAAGAACCGGCTTGATGATAGCCGATTGCCATAGCGTTGGAGTCGAGGAGGATTCCCCTAAATATGATGATGACCTTGCACAGAGAGTCGACCGAATGGAAAGGGAAATCAAGAAATTGCAAGAGATGACGGGTAGATATGATGACCAAGCAGGTAAGATGGTGGAAGAGTTCCACCTGGAGTTAGAGAGAATGAAAAGTGCCCAGGCAGAGAGTGACGAGAAAGTGAGAGGAGTAGAGAAAGAGAATGCAAGGCTCAGTAGTAAGCTCGGTAGGTGGATGAATCAAAAAGACGACGAGACGCGAGGACAAGTGGAAGACCCAAAAGTAGGAAAAATGGAAGGAGAACTGAAAGCCATGTTGGATAGGTTGAATGCGTTCGGAACGAAGTTAGAAAGGACGAAGAATGAATTGTCGAAGAAGGTAGATGATCTAGATGTAGAAAATATGAATAGGATTTGGGAGGAAAGATCGATTAGAGAGGAAGTCGAGAAGTTGATCGTTCGAGTTGAGAAGAGGGAGGATATTCCCCTCGGATCTGCAAAAAGGGTGAGAGAGGATGAAGAGCTGAAAAAAATATGGAATCAGTTTCGAGGCATTGAATCTGACCTGTTCCAATATCATAGTGATATTGAGTACAACAAGCAAGGATTAAGGGACTTGGCCGCGAGGCTTGAGTCATTGAGGGGCACAACGGGTAATGGCAGTTTCCCAAGTCATTTATAAGGTCATGTGGATTCTCTGCGAGGCAGAGGTTGGAAGTGAGAAGGGAATCGATGAGGCAATGGATGTCGGTAGGGATGGCTTAGGTCTGATTAGGGTTTGCTTTGCGGATTGCAAGTCAGATATGTGAGGACGGGCAGACCAAGTCTATTTTACGCCTAGGACTGAAGTGGCACTTTTTGAGGTTTCAGGTCGATGAGGTGGTTAGTATGTGCAGGTTTTGTGAGGACGGGTTGACCATGGCATTAGTGGTTGGATTTTGGCTTGAGTAGTAGCAGAGAGGAGATATGTCTCATCGGGATGTCCATGGGGGGATATATGTGTGTGTGTGGTGATCGGGATGGTTGGGAAAAGATCCTTTCTTTTGTCTCCTAATTCTCGAGATCTTGAAAAAAAAAAAGAAAAGAATGTGCATGCGGCTACGCGCCTATGTGGGCCGATAGGTGGGTGGACCCACTTTGGCCGAGTTGTCAAAGCCACGAACCGACGTCGGTTTTGCATAGGGCTAGCTGTCTGTGTGTCATGTGTTGCGTTGGGCTGGTAGATGGGTGGAACAAACTCGATCGGGTGGTCGAGTCCACGAGTCGCATCCAGCTTCGGCGTAGGTCGACAAGTGTGGTTAAATATGTGAAAAAAATTGGTGAAAAAAGAAAAATAAGAGAAAAATGTGAGAAAAAGGAATGAGAAAAATTCCTCGCTCGAGGGGGGACAGAAGAGAGGTGAGAGAGCATGATGCTCGGATGGGAATGTGTGTATGTGTTGTGGGAATCTGGGAATGTGTGGACTCCTAATTAGGCATGTCGAATCGAAGCTTAAGATCGGCTAGGGTTTTGGCTGTGACGTGTCTGTGGAAGACTTGGACTCGAGGGATCCAAGCGTGCTAGTGACTTTGTTCGTCTATGAATTCTTGGGAGGTGCTCATTTTGGTTCTTAGGTTGTGCAACTACTTGCGATGTCCTGAAGCATGTTGACGATGAGCGATCTTGTCGAGGTGAGCTCGTGTTAGGCTTGAGTGGTCCTTGTCACATATCCATCAAGTTAGAGAGGTGTGGTGGTGACCTAGTATAAGATCTAGTTGAGAAAGAGCAAGGAGTCGATGAAAAGGAAAGCGGGTAGTAGAAACCCTAGGTAGAAGGGGCATGGGAAATGGGCAAGAGAATTTGAGTGGAAATGGAAAAGAAATTAAGAAAGTGAACGTAAAAAAGTAGCGAAAAGGAAGAGCAGGTGCGGGTCTTGCATGAATGTATGTTGTGTGAATGAAAAAGTAGTGGAAAGCGATAGTGAGGCCAAGAAGAATACGAAGAAGAAGAATTGGATGCAGTTTTTACTTGTGTTTGCATTGCGTGTGAATGGAGAGGAATGACGAGAGAGGGAATGTGGATGGGCTTCTGCTTGTATGCATATGGGTTGTGACAAACATGCATGTGTGATGCAGATTCATGATGTGTTGGTTCTGGTTGTTTTGATGTATATTTGTTTTTTGATGAAAAGTGGTCTAATGCTCTTGATGAGGTTGCAGACGTGAAGCACATGAGAGTTGAAGATGCAAGAAAGTATACGAGGTCGGTAAGTAATGTGATTGATTTTGGATACTAATTGACATTGAGTGTATGATTGCAGGCACCTTGTTAGGAAAAGGATGGAACAGGTAATTAATCTATGCAAATATTTGGCTGACTTGATGTGGGTTGCAGGGATGTAGGGACAATTGGCTCATTGGGGACGACTTCGCGAGCAGAAGGGGAGAGTATGTTAGCGGCATAAGTGGCCATTTTGATGCTCATTTCTATTGATCAAATGGTTTGATTACAACTTAAAAGGTTATTGCAATGTGAGTCCATTGATGTCACACCCTTGAAAGAAGAGTAGAAATGTACATACCCAAATACATGCAAAATCTCTTAGAAGAGATGTCTCTATGGTAGTGTTTGATCGACATGTACGCCAAGTGTGGTGCACTTTCCTCGGCAAAGCACGAAGGCTTCAATAGGTTTCTAAAGTCAAGAGGTGGTGCCACGGATGGTCCTAACTTCAAGATATGTTTTAATATCAAATGGTGAGATGGCAACGCGCGGAAGTGTTAATGCAGCCAGATGTTTTATTCTCCACATGCTTGAGAATGCAGGGATTTTATGGATATGGCATGGCAGAGAGCTACGGTCTGTTGGCCCCCGTCAGGTTTTGCAGGAAGGGAAACATGCACGGGGTCGTGCTCCCTTATTTTTGCACGAAGGGGGCTGCCAGAAGGGGACCGGAAGGGATTTTTGGGGGGAGGGTATCTCTCTCTCGGAAGTTCTTCGCCAAAAAACGGGAGGAGGAAGCATATATGCAGGAATAGGGGGCGCGGGTGCATCCCTTCCAGGGGGTGGAGCTTTGTTTTGGTGTGCTTCCAGTGGCTGAAGGGGACGGGAAGCTGATGTAGGATAGCTCTCGGAGTCCGAACTTTGTCGACCTGGTGGAAAGGAAAAAAGATGAAAACTTGGCATGCCGAGTGCGTCAGGCAATGCTGCCTCGAGATATCCGATTAGAGGAGGGGGGAGTTCTCTGTGATTAGAGCCTTCGGGGGGGGGGGGGTAGTTTGGGGTTCTTTTTTGCTCGCAATCCTATAAAAAAGGGGGTGGAGGGAGCACCCAAGGGAGTTCTTTGGGAGTTTTTTTCGTTTTTGTGGTTCTCCTGTGCAGGCATCGAAGGAACAAGGAGAAGGGAGGGAAACGAGAGGGATTCCTGGTGCTTCAACTTGGGACACAAAGAGCAAAGTCTCTCGTTCTCTGTTGTACAAGCGACGAAGGAAGATAAAGCTAAAGGGAGTTGCCCTCACGGATCGGGAGTAGTTTTTTCACAGGTATGTACACAGTGGGAACTAGCTGTTGCAAAAGGGTTGGATGAGGGTTAAGATCCTCTGGGGCCAAGGTCAATTTCCAGTGAAGAAGGCTCTTCCATGCTTATGCGCAAGGTTGTTTTGAATGAAGTCAAGCAGCAACTAGAAAAGAAATCCTCCTGCCGGCCCAGTACGGGATGTTTCAGCAGGTCTGATTGGTGACAATCATGCTAGAAAGAGTACTCAGGTGATTTTCCACGAGCTTCAACATCAGAAATTCGAAAGAACATTGCATCCATTTTGTTGGAGACATGATGCTAGAAAGGACGACTACGTTCCATATGATAAAGGGAACTCACTATCCTCACATTTGGAGAGCTGCATATGAATGCTTAAGGTTGAAGAGATCGCTCGGGCGAAAGTCGATTCAAGGAAGACATTGCACATCAGTAGGAAGAAGCAGATGTTGATTCTTCTGGGTTATATTCAGGAAATAAGCTGAATAGAGACGAGGGTATCAGAAAGCGCACCTAAACTCCACCTTGCACGTAATTCCAATGATATGGTGATGTGAAGAAGAAATCCCTACATCAAATGCTTCAGAAGGTATTATTTCCTCATCAAAACATTAATGGCTGAAGTTCTTCGCTCCCATGAACAGCCATTAATGTGTTGCGGCTGGAAAGTTCTTGAACATTACGGGAATCACACGCACTGAGTTCCCAGGATTGAATCATCTTCATCTACTGCAGCATATGTCCCCACTTTACTTTGAGGAAGAAGTTGGTTACTTTTGAGCTTCTAGCTCATTTCCTGTTGGATGGAGGGGAGGGCTATATCCGCGCTTCTGATAGAACATGGTGCATGAGTATAGAATAGTTCAGGGATTCCGGGGCTATTGTCATCTGCATAATTCAATGGGAGAAATAGGTCCAATGCATTTAGCTGCTCAGAAGCCTCGAATATAACCATGCTGTAGAGTTTTCAAACTAGTGATTGAGTGTTCGTTGAGGTATGTAATAGTAAAGAAGCTTATTCCTCATTTTTATGCATATACGTGATTGGGTTTGAGCTGTGAAGTGAACATCTAGAATTCGAGTTGTCTGTCTACTGTTGTATTTCTTGTCACCAATCTATACTCGATAGTTCCTCTGCTGAATTAAGAAGCTCCAGAGATGAAGGCTTGAGAAAGGGTGGCTCGGCTCTTAACAAATTTCTGCTATTTTCCTCAAATGTATGTTGTCTGCAATGTGGATCTAGTTGAAAGTCTAAAATTCTATTCACCCTGCTATGCTCTATCTGTTGACATGTTGAGGTTCAACCCTGAAACCCTCATTGAGTACGAAAAAAATATGAGTGAGAAGTGTGTGTATGTACGGTTGTGTGGGTAAAGAGAGTGTGAAGTGGGTGTATAAAGAAGGAGAAAGAAGAAGAGAAGGAAAAGAGAGTGAGTAAGGGGTTGTGCATGTGAGTGCATGCGAGGTGCAAAGGGTTTCTAGCTATATGAAAGTCTATGCATGGGTGAGTGTGAGTAAAACAAGTGAGCGGGTAAGTAAGATTGTACATGCAAACAAGTAAGAGTGTGTGGAGGGGTGTATATGTGTGTAAGTGAGTGTGCGTATGAGGAAGTGGATGCATGGAAGAGAGGTAAGGGCTGATAGTGAATGCATGCGGGGAAGGGTGAGTGAGCATGTCAGAGAGGTGTGCGACTATATATGTGAGTGTGTGTGAATGAGCGTATGAAAAAGAGTGGGTGTGTGTGGGGAGTTGTGTGGACAGGTGAGTATTTGGGTATAGGCGCGAGGGGGAGTAAGTGAAGGAGAGCACATGTATGTAAGCATAGGTTTAAATGCATGCGTGAATACATGAGAGAGTGCATATGTGAGTGTATAAGCGAGTGTGTGAGCCTGTTGAGGAATAGAAGAGCGCGTGCGAGAGAAGGGAAGGCCAAAAAGACATAAGAGCAAAAGGAAGTGGGAAAGAGCAAGTGAAAGAGAGATCGAGGATCTAAGGGGACTCTGAAGGGTGAGCAAGGAAAGAGGGAGGTCCCGAGAGGTAACCACTAGAGTTGGTTTCCCCTTTGTGCATGTATTTTCCCATATCCCCTATCAATACTTTGGAGTGAAATTGTGGACTTAGGGAGACCAAAACTGACCTAGTATCAGAAGGGTTGGGCAAAATATCACTTTGTGTATGCACTTTCCCTTGGACTGAGAGGTTAAACAGCAAGGCTCCAACAATTCTTCCAATAAGAAATTCATATGTAATTTTTGCAAAACAAAAAAAGGAAATGTTGAGAAATTTTGTTGTAAAAGAAGAATATCTTTGAAGCACCTATATCTAGAAGTAATTCTAAGTCTTCAACACATAAATCCCACTATTTGAGCAAAGATCTATTCATCTCAATAGAAGCCAATATATTGATCACTTCTAGCTCATCCCAAGAATGGATAATCAATAGTGGAGCTAATTTGCACATGTGCAAGGAACGAGAATCCTTTTAGGTGCTAGTAGACCACAAAGGAGAAGGCTACCTAGGAAACAACAAGAGTCTCCCTATTGAAGGAAAAGGCAAATTCCAAATCATAAATCATAATGTAGAATACAAAGGTTTTTCCAATGTACTATTTATAACTAATCTTTGCATGAATCCCCTCTCAATCATATCCATTATTGAGCATGATAAGCAAGTCCTACTTGAAAACACATGAGTGAAAATGATTGATCTTACAACTCCAGATAGTATAGCCCAAGATAAAGGCTTGTACAAGCTTTCATGCTTCCTCACCCAGGAATCACTCTCCAATATTTCGCATCAAAGATGTTGCCATATATCCCACCTTACCAAGATATCAACATGTTAGTTGGACTAGGGATTGTGAGACATGACTCACATGCAAGATGTGTACCAAGATTGCACTCACTCTTCCGATGAAGGAGCACAGAAATGAATGAGTACAATGTTTTGAGTCTTTAACTAGAATCTTTGGTAGCTATCCATGATTCAATCCTCTTGAATTTGAATTCAAACTGAGCAGGATAATTTGTTGTGATTGATTGAATATACTTTTCCTTTAATCTAGGAAAAGATAAAGTTAGAGTTACATCTACCTTTTGATTATTTGATTCAGAATCAATCTCAACCACTTCAAAATCATGTCTTGTTTTCCTTTTACTCTTCTCTTTTACAAAGATAAATGCTTTGATAGTTACATAAGAAGGTGATCCTACGATCAAAATCTCAATATAATGTTGGAAGTGGGAGTGGGCCACAATAATAATACATAACAAGTTTATAGGATCTTCCAATAGGTGAACCTTAACATACACACCTTAAGGCTCAAAAATAGATGATTGAGAGATAGAGAGAGGATAGATGAGATTTCAAGTGTAACGGTAAGCTATGATGCTCACCTACACTAACTTATATATGAATGTCAAATTACAATGTGTGTATATGATACAAACTAACAATATCTGTATCTAGGCAGAAATAGGAACTAGATACAAGAGATTGTGTGCCTAAGGGGTATGAAGAGTGTGTGTGTGTGAGAATATGGAGAATATGAACATTTTAGAACTATTGTACAACAAACCCAAATTCTGATCAACCTAAATCAGAAACAAGTGATCTAGCAAGTAAGAACGGAAATAGACTTGCTACTCACAGTAAATCAACAATGGATGTTGATGGTAAGACGGAAAAATATCCTCTAGATAATCACCAAAACGTAGACCACAAATCCTCCAAGAGTGTGAGAACTCCGCCCCCAAGATGTCCTCCAATATCTCCTCCTAGCTTGAGAAGATTGATCAGCTCCTCCAAGTATGTGAGACTCCTCCTTGATCTCCTTGAGATGATTGCTTGTGTGATGATAACAATGAACAATAACCCTTCTTATATAGTATTTGATGAAGCTCAAAAAACACATAAAAGAAAAGAAAAAGCTCCTCCGTGTAAATGTTATCTTCATGATCACGATAATCAACGGAAGCAAAATGGTGTCACTTTTATTTTCTCCAAAAATGCATGAAACAAATACTTTGCTATCGGCGTTGGGAACGGGATTTGAACCCATGTTGTTGGGTTAAGAAAACATTCTCGTAAACCATGCCACCTAATGAGTTCTCTTGATTCTCAAAAAGATAAACTATATCTCTTTTTAACTTGACTTTGGGACATTGTTTCCAACAATCGCCCTTCAATGTAATAATGGTACAAGGTTTAATAACCCTTAAAACTTCCTGTGACTTTTCCTTGAATTCTTTCCATTGAATCTTGAGCCTATTGTGCATGAACCGGGATACTTGAGAAACTCCAAACTGAATGTCTGGTCGTGGATTACATAAATAAATCAAGCAATCGAGTAGTTGACTATATAATGTAGCATCAAATGGTTTTGAATCTACTTCTGATTGTAATAACACATTAACATCCATAGGTGTCTGCATAGGCTTGGAATCTATCATCTCAAACCTTTACAATAATTTCTCAATGTATTTCTATTGTGTCATGTAGATACACTCATCTCTGTATTTGAACTCAATCCTAGATAATAATGTAAAATCCCTAAGTCATTTACATCAAATGTATTCTTAATTTGTCCTTTAAACAATTGAAGATCGGTATCCTTGGGACTTGTCATGATCATATCATCAACATATATGATAATAATAATAAACAAAACATGTTTTTCAGCTTTAACATAAAGAGTAGGAGCTGCATCTAAGTTTTCAAAACCAATAGATAGAAGATAAGCATGCATCTTATCATACCAATCTCTTGGTGCTTGCTTTAGTCCATACAAAGCTTTGATAAGCTTGCACACTAAATGCTCTTTACCTATTTCTTTAAAACCTTCATCTTCATGTAGATCACCATTAAGAAATGCACTTTTGATATCTAGCTGGTATACTTTCCAACTAAAGAATGTAGCTAAAGAAAGTATTGTCTTGACTATTGTCATTCTAGATGTAGGTGCAAAAGTCCCATCATAGTCAATACCTTTCTTTTGTGCATAACCTTTGACAACTAATCTCGCTTTATACCTGTCTATAGTACCATCTGCTTTTCTTTTGATTTTGAAGATCCACTTAACACCAATAGCTTTCTTATCTTTTAGAAACTCATAAAGCTTCCAAGTTTGATTCTTATGGATAGAATCAATCTCTTCTTGCATAGCTTTCTTCCATATAGGACTACTTAGTGCATCTTTAATACTAATTGGTCCATTCTCAATTTAAGTAAGAGCAAAAAATTATGAATCTCAAAATATTGTGCATAATTTACCTCGTCTTCTTATTGTCTCTTGGTCTGACTTCTGGTTCTTCTAATGTATTCCTGTATACCACTGTCCTTCCAGGTTTGATATAACCACTTTAATGTATTCCTGAAAAGTGGTGGTATCCTTTCTGGTTCTTCAGTATCTCTTTCTTCTAGAACTCTAGAACCTTCTCCAACTTCATAAGTTGGAACTTCAAGAGGTACTAATAATGGACTAGGTACTAGTCAAGGTAATGAAATGCTTTCTTCACCTGTATCTCTTAGGGTTTGAGAAGGCTCATCACCCCCCTTGTATGGCTGAATGTAAGCATCCAAATTCGTTCTGGAAAATGCAGTCATTTGCCTTCATGAAGTCTTGATTTTCTTCCTTCTTATCATAAATTTGACTTTCTCCAAAATATGCATTGTATGAGAGTAGGATATCACCTATATTTGGAACATAGAATATGTATCCTTTGCTTTCAATTGCATAATGAATAAAGATTGCTTTAATGGCTTTTACATCAAGCTTATGAAATACCTTCTTCTCAATGTGAACATAAGCTGGGGAACCAAAAACTTTGAAGTAACTCACATTAGGTTTCTTTCCATAATAAGTTTCATAAGGTGTGATGACCTTCAGAGCTTTTGTGGAAGACCTATTTAGAATGCGATTAGTTGTATGTACTGCATCAAACCAAAACTTGTGAGGAAGCTTTTTGGATGACATCATACTACACATCATCTCAACAAGTATCCTATTCTTTCTCTCTACAACACCATTCTATTCTGTTGTGTACACAATAGTGAGTTGATGAGAAATATCTTTGCCTTCAAGAAAAGATTTAAAGTATTTTGACATGTATTCTCCTCCTCTATCACTTCTCAAAAATCTGGATCTTTGGCAGACTTTCATTTTTAACCATAGCTAAGAACTTCTTGAAAGTAGAAAAAATCTTTGACTTCATGTTAAGACAATAAATCCACGAATATCTTGAGAAATCATCAATGAACATAACAAAGTATGTGTATCCTTGAATAGAATTTGTTCTCATCAGACCATTCACATCTGAATGTATGATCTGCAACTTCCTTGTGGCCATGATGTATCCATGATTCTTAAAAGGTATCTTGTGAAGCTTTCCTTCAAGACATCCTTCACATGACTTGGCATCATCTGGTAAAACAAAAGTAGGCAAACTCTTCACCATACCTTGATCTTTGATATGCTTGAGATTTGTGTAACTGATATGACAAAATCTAGCATGCCACAACTTCATGTTCTTTGTAGGTGTACTAGACCTAGCAACATTAGCATGACTTATTTTGTATAACACAAACATGCTACTTCTGTTTTCACCTTGAAGTAGACAATGCTCCTCATTAGGTGAGAGGATCTGACATGAATCTTTCTTAAAACCAACTTTATAAACATCTAACAAGAAAGTAGCGATTGAGAGCAAATTCTTCTTCATGTTTGGAACATAAAGAACATTAGAAATTGTGAAATTTCCACCTGCTTTGGACTTTAGGTTCACTTCTCCAATACCCACAACATCCAAATCATGACCATCAGTGATGGTCACTCTTCTACCTAAAGAGTTAGAAAGGGAGGAAAATACCTTTTTGCAACCTGTCATATGCTAAGTAGCTCTAGAATAAAAAATCCAAGGATTATCTGAGATTTCATTTAAAGTTGCCTGATCAAAAGCTACCTCTTCAATAGTAGCACATGCATATGAATCTACTTTAAATGAAGATTCAGGTTTTGGATCATCTTCAAAACTATTACATGATGCTTTCTTCTTCTCATTAAAAATCCTTGATATGCATTCTGCTATGTAATGACCTGGTTTCTTACAGTAATAACATATTCCTTTCTTTGTATCAGATGTAGTCGGAGACTTTTCTTTGGGTGTAGAGGAAACATTAAGAAAAGTACTAGAAGACTTATGATTAAAAGACTTACTTTCCTTCTTGGATTGCTGACTCTTCTTCTCCTTCTTCTTCTTTCCCTTCAACGATGATAACATGGCTTCATCATTCTCTTCCATACCCTTTTGTTGATCTTCATCTTGAAGTAACAGGACTGTAGCTCTTCAAATTAAAGTTCTTTATCTCTTGTAGAGAGAGATAAAGAAGTAACAAAAGCATGATATGTACATGAAAGTGAGTTTAGAAGCGTGTTTACCATCTCTTCATCTGAGATGTTGACTCCAACATTGAGTAACTGATCTCATAAATCTTTCAACTTCAAAATATGTGTTTGAACTAATTCACCAAGCCTGATAGAGATTCTCTAACTCTAACCAAGCCTAATGAGAGGTTTTACAAGACCTGATCTGAGGTATAATATGCCCTTTGACTCCCATAGCAATATATGAAAGTGCTAGTGCATGCCTTGAATTGCATCTAGATTGCTATTCTGTAGGAAGTACTTTGGTAGTAGTATGGACTCCTGATGATGAAAGAGTTTCTTCTTCTTCACTAACCTCTTGTTGAGTGGAAATAGGAACACCAAGTCTTCTAGAAGATGAAGTAGCCTCTTCTCTGAATTTTCCTGGCCTTGGATAAGTTCCATTGACAATATTCCATAAGTCCTTTGATACGAACAAAGTCATCATCATAAAAATCCACATTGGATAATTAGACATGCCCTCAAGCTTGTCTTCATTCTCAAGTCTATAATCACTCATCTTGTTAAGGGTGTATGTCAACTAGGCTCTGATACCAAATTTTGGAAGTGGGAGTGTGCCACAATAACAATATATCACAAGTTTATAGAATCTCCCAACAGATGAACCTTAACATACACACCTTAAGACCACAAAATAGATGAGTGAGAGATAGAGAGAGAATCGATGAGATTTCAAGTTTAATGGTAAGCTATGAGGCTCAGCTACACTAATTTATATATGAATGTCAAATTACAATGTGTGTATATGATACAAAGTGACAATATCTATATCTAGGTAGAAATAGGAACTAGATACAAGAGATTGTGTGCCTAAGAGGTATGAAGACTATGGGTGAGAGAATGTGGAGAATATGAAGAGTTTAGAACTGTTGTAGAAAAAACCCGAATTCTAATCAACCTAAATCAGAAATGATTGATCTAGCTAGTAAGAATGGAAATAGCCTTGCTACTCATAGTAAATCAACAATGGATGTTGATAGTAAGCTAGCAGAATCTCCTACAGATAATCACCAAGATGTAGGCCACAACTACTCCGAGAGTGTGAGAACTCCTCCTCCAAGATGGCCTCCAATATCTCATCCTAGCTTGAGGAGATTGATCACCTCCTCCAAGTATGTGAGACTACTCCTTGATCTCCTTGAAAGGATTGCTTGTGTGATGATAACAATGAACAATAACCCTTCTTATATAGTTTTTGATGAAGCTCTAAAAGCACATAAAAGAAAAGCAAAAGCTCCTACGTGTAAAGGTTATCTTCATGATCGTGATAATCAACAGAAGCAAAACAGTGTCACTTTTATTTTCTCCAAAAACGCATGAAACAAATACTTCACTGTTGATGCTGGGAACGAGGTTTGAGCCCACACTATTGGGTTAAGAAAATGTTCTCTTGAACCATGCCACCAAAAAAGTTCTCTTGATTAGATAAAGTATTTTTCTTTTCAATGAGACTTTGGGGCATTGTTTCCAACATATAATAAATGAATGCAAATAAAACTCTACAAGGAGTATGTTGCATCATTCAAATGACAATTTTGATGTAGATCATGTCCACCTCAAGCATAATGAAAGCTTGATGTTACAAAACTTCAAACTTACTAGATATAGCATATTAATTTGCATTGGAGGTAAGGGTATAACTAAGAAGAAATCACAAAAATGCTTTGAACTTCATTATATCTGATTATACCTCTGATGAGAAGTCCATATGCATTATTTGTATGAATTCATAGTTAAATATCTTCATATAGTGCCACATAGAAGATCTCTTTGAATACTTGTTGCTTTGACATCAACCCTTTTTTCTCACAAATTAATCTACTTGAATTGTAGATTATAAAATAAAATAGAAAGCTCAAAATATAATTATTAAAATAAATAGAATCTAACGCATCTATAGGTACTTATTGTGTTTGTTTAATATATTTCTACAAGTCCCCCCTTGTTGATGTTGACGCTTTTTACAAGTTTAATTTGCATGACCAAATATATGTGGAATGGGTTGTTGATAGAAACTTTCTAGAATGCATTGTTTCCCTTCAAAAGTATTTTTGTTGCTTCTAATTATTTGTCATATTTACCACGATAGGAGAGAATTTCTAGGGATTCTTTTTTTAAATCATTCTTGCCAAAACAAGCTATATAAACTCCTAATTGCATTTCCAAAATAGCCTAAACTTCTTTGTCTTTCTTCGATCCAAGTGTTTTACAAGTGTCATCTAAATATAAAAATTCCATATTATCAATTACAATTGGATTCAAAACTCTCACATCCAAGCCAACAAGATCTTAGAAAACTTCACCATCCTCTACATTTCTTTATCTTGTTGTATGAGCATCAAAGAACGATCTTTCGTAAAAAATTATTCACCTTCCAACACAAGATCACATATTCTCTTCCACTTATCTTCTTCACTTTTTGGATATACTTCAAGTAAAAACCAATAGAAAGACATTTGTAGAGATATTCTTTCTCCCATTAGGACTATAAAAAATGAGAAAGACTTTTGAAATCTCACAAAAGTGAGATAGTGCTAAGCATTTCAAGAACTTTCTAAGCCTATATTAAAATGCCCATTGTCATTCCCATAGATGTACTTGATGAATTCCAGGTGTCTATGATATTTTTGCACTTGGAATATCGACTTTCAATTTGACAACATGTTCACACATGTAGCTTTGAACTTCCTTGAAAGCTTTGGGACGTAGAATAATACTCCTATGAATATCAATATATAATTTGAAAATCATCCTGAAATCTTTTAGATACACATGGGACACTACACACAAGCTCTCATTCAAAGTTTCTAGAAGCAAAATGAAACTAAGACCAAGTGACTTGTATTGTTCACTTTTTTTCTTTATCATCACTAAATGATTCTTGATTGAATAATGTGATAAAAGGAACCCAATTGAAGTGCTCTATGAAATTTTATGTCAAGGTATTTTGGGAACTCATTCACTTACCTATAAGAAGGCTCCCCTCGTGCTTTCATATAAACATACTTCATGGTAATATACATTCTATCTTGACTACAACAAAGACCTCACAAGTTCTTTCTTACATGGATAACATAGATTCATGGTTTCAATGTGATATGGAGATGATCTCATCGAGTAAGATCATGCTTCATTCATGTATCTCTAATGGACTATCATGGAGCATCTAATGGAACGATGTGGTGGATATTATTTGGAGTACCTAGCAAATGCATATGGTTAATATCTTTTCCAAATTTGTGGAGATTCAATCATGGATTTTATTTCATATATTGTTTTTATTACTCTCCATTAAGGAAGTACTCTTTTGGATTCAATTTACTCCGTCTCGTTGGACCTTTTCAACATTATTGCGATTTCTTGCCATCTAAATATGCACGCACCTCCATTTTTAAAATCCTTCACATTCATTAATTAAAATATCACTCTATGATCTTGAAAAGATCATTTTGATCCATATGTGAGTTTTTTTATTTAATTATCTGCCCTCTCTTTGAGTGGCACATGCTTCCTTTGTGAGCATGCTTTCGTTTTTGCTTCTATCATGCACTCTCTATACTCACTACCTCCATAAACTAGTCAAGTTTTATACTTACATTGATAATTGAAGTGTTTCACATTTTAGTCATCCACATCTTCTAATTGTTTCTTGTAAAGGTGTCAGTGTGATGTGTATGAAATTTTCATAGCAAATATCTTGTCTAATGTTGCACAAAAAAAATCAAACTTCCAAAAAGCTTTTTGTAATTCTTTTTGTCTACATCAAGCATGTCTTCATCTAGAGAAATATTAAGTTTTACATCCATAGACATGCTAATTGTTTTGTGGTCCTTCACTCTAGGTGTTCTAATGATTTTTGTGGTATATCTTGATAGTGAAATGAAAATGCAATCTTTCCTTTGCTAAACTTCAATTCCAAGGTAGGAACAAAGTAGACCTAAGTCTAAAATTTCAAAATCAATTCCAAGATTGATCCTAGTTTGTTGAATGAGTTCTATATGATCTCCTATAATGATCAAAATCATCTATGATAACAATTAGCTTACTATCCTTCTTTAAAACATGCAATTGTTGGTACCAGGCTAATGGATCTTGCTTAGGGCCATATGATCTCTTCATAACCTCGCAAACCTTATTTTTTAAATAAGCAAGCTCAAAACCCAGTGATTAATATAGAAAAATATCCTCTTGATGTGTTCATTTAGAAATGTAGGTTTGACATCCATTTGAAAAGAAAGGCTTTTTTATGAGCAAGTATGGTACACATAGTTAGATATATCAACAAGTATCAACTCTAGAGAATCCTGAGCTTGATTGTTGCTTTCTTGTAGAAATGCCTTTCAATATCACTTGCCCATCAAAGCAGTTTCACAAGGCTCGTACAACTCCAAAAATGCAATGGAGACATTAACAAATTATACCAGTCTTTTCATTAGTGGAAAAAATGAACCCTACATGGGCCTTTTAGCTTAAGGAGTGATTAAGGATGGACCAATGAGAAGAGGGTGGTGGCCATAGTCTAGTCCCTAAATCACATAGGCTAAGCATAGGCTTCCCTTGATTTTGTGTGGTCAAACATGAGAAAACCACTTAAAATTCGTGGGTTTCTTTAAAGAATGGTTTTGAAAAACCTAAAAATCATTCAGAGCCTTTGGATTGCTTGAAAGATCCAACGGTTATGGTTAAATGGACAAAGTCAAGGTAACTTTGATCTTGGACCCTTGGATGGGATTGAGAAAAAGCGGCTAAGGTCATAGTAATGATGAAAAATTGCACAAGTGTTTATCGACCATTGGATCTTCCCTCAAATTTGACGTTCATATTTGAATTAGATGGAGAAACTACGCCTTAGTTTGTGGCCTTTGCATCTGGGCAAGATCCCATGGCTGAGACTCATCCCTCACTTGATATTGGCGCCTTTTCAGGATCTTTGTCAGACTTATCACCCGATCCAACGATCCACGTCTACTCCGATTTTTGTCTCAGCCCCATTCACGCTCACGTGTTGGATTCTTCTACATCTAATGGCCAAAAATTTTGCAGAGACTACAAGAGATCTTGTCCCCACGCCCACAAAATCTGATATCCTCCCTCTCTTACTTTTCAAGCATTTGAAAGTACACTGTTGATTTAAGCCATCCAAAGGTCATGGATGCACACGCTTTTTGACTTCGAAGACGATGGTTCAACAAATAATAATTTACTACCAATACCACTAGTGGTTTGATGTGCATTATTTTACTCATATTTTAAGCTCCTTAGTCCCTAAAAATTAGGGATCCTTACAAGGCCCATGCAAGGTCCATTTTTTCCCCTAATGTTTACTAGTCATTTAGGGACATAATCCACTCTCTACTATCCATGATTCGTCAACAAGAGCTTGGGTAGATGAATATAAATCTTCTATCTAACTAAATTTCAAGATCTTTGTTGTTTGGACACTCTATTCTTCCATGAGGATTTGACAATTCTTTTCATCAACTTCTTTCTTATTTTAATTTTTACTAGCATGATCCTTCTTTTTGCAATAGTAGCACCTACAAATAAACATTTTCTTAATGGCTTCTTCTTTGATCCATTAGAAGATCCTTTCCCTTTTTTATTTGTTAAGAACACTCACTTGGGCCTTGAAGATTCTTTAGGAACATCTCTTCTTCTAGTGACATTGCATACAACTCAAAGTAAGAAGATCTCACCTAGGTATTCAAGGTTGTCCCAATCCATTATTCTTTTTAGTATGAATATGCACATATCTTCAAGCCAATACTTGTGCCATGACAACACCAATGGAAGCATATAGATATGGAAGATGCTTCATTTTCTTAATGAGATCTTCAAATTTCTAATACTCTAAAAGCTTCTCATTCGCCAATTGATCCTCGAGGTTTTAATCTTCTTGTGGATCTTGGTCTCATATTTTTGGGCCAATATGTTCCATGCCTTATGCACAATATTTGTGTGATGCACTAAAGTGAACACGTATTTACCTACACTGATCACAATTGCACAAAGTGCATCAACATTCTACTCCTCCCAAGACTAAAAAAGTTTTTTCATGCTAAATTATGACTCTTGAATTTTGGATCATCTATTTCTACTAGTGTTGAATTGAATCTTCTCCACTCCATGACCCTATCCAAAAACTCATAGAAGTCCTAACTTAGTAGAAAATTGAACTACCACAATGTTTGCTTACTTCCATCAATGTTTCCTTCATCGAAGAGCAATGGAAGAATGTGAATTAATGAAGCATAACATTAGCATATGCATCACAACATTAGCTCCAAAAGATGCATCCATCCTCGAGGCACTATGGTGATAACAAAAACATACTTTCAAGCTCTTTTTATAAATACATAAGAGCTCTGATACCGTGTAAGAAAGTGACTTATGCAAGACAAAAAAATAGCAATATCAAAGAAGAGAAGAAATATCATAAAATTTCAAAAATTCATTACTAATAGCAAGCAAGAGATAATGGCATTGTCCACTTGTGCTTAAATAAGAGATTACAAGACTATTAGCTCAATTCAATGTAATGTCCGGTGTAGAATTCATCTATAAATAGGCCAATGGAGAAGTGTGGTCTTTTATGGACAACTAGGCATGGATGGTTGTACATAGGCAAGCATAGCTCATATAGTTGTTTGTCGCCCATATGTTAATGTTGGAGTTTGAGGTGTGCGGAAACATGCGAACAACACAAGGAAGAACAAGAATCTTGGAGCACAACACAACATTGAATGAATTACCAAGTTAGTGTACAAAGATAAGAAGGGTTATAGGTCACATATACAATCCACAGGGGGACTCCTAATGAGGGAAAAAAAGTGCCCCAACGGTCTCCTAAGTGTGTTCACACATATCACTATTGAAATATATCAACAAGCCCCCTGATAGTGATGTTGTGAACAAGTTGCTTGCACTCATGTATAAGGAAGTGTGAGGAGATATGGATGATACACTCCAAAGATGTGTCTGGTGCTGCAAAAGTCTACTCTACACCTGCCAAGATAGCTTCAGGGATGATAACCAGAACCCTTGTGCTTGTTAAGGATGCATAAAAACCATCCTTGTTCTTTGGAGCATCAATCTCAAATTGATTCATCAAGACAGACTACTTGACACAAAACGAATGAAGCAAAACTTGCTATTTTTGGATGAGTTGCACTCTCGAAATTAACTCAGATCTCACAGCTTGGTGAAAATTGACCACAGATCTTTTGCATGCTTCTAATTAGATAGATAATGAATCTAAAGCAACAAATTTTATGAATTTTGATGAGCCATATTGAGAGAAATTAATTTACCAATAGAGGGGTGTCATCCCGAAATTTTTAAGAATTAGCTTCCAGAATACCAAGCTGTCTTCAAATGAATGTAGCTCAAATAATAATGAACCAATGATGGTGAAAATTGATATGATGCAAACGTACTTATCAAATTACCTATATCAATTTAAATCTCATCAAAAGATTAAGTATACACAGAGAAATCCATCACTGAAGTTGAATGAAAAACATGAATGTGAACTTCTAGCAGCACATGAGAACTTCAAGATGTAGCTTGAAAATCAATCTATATTGCACATATTGTACATGATATCAATGGAAATTAAGATTTGGAAGGAGCAGCACAATGTGTGCTTCACTTGTGACTTGATACTTGATAAAAATTACTTCATGATGTAGCTATAACCTCTACTCTTTTTGCGACTATACATATGTGTATATATAGAGATTTTTGAATTCAAATCTTGGAGGGATTATACCTAAAAGTTCCCTCAAGTTGGGGAATCATCTAGATATTCATAATTTGTGCCTAACAAGGCCACGAGTTTCTCAATAACTTTTACTTTTGAAGGTGTTACTTTTTTTCAAGAATTACAAGGGAATGTTCCCATGACTCTCTCATTGAGAGTATACATAAATAATGTTCTCATTTATGAATGTCAAACATTAGCCTTGGATGAAATACACCAACAACTCCCCCTCAAGACTAGTATGCTTGAGTCTTCAGTCCTCTTTGATTTATAGCAATCCAATCATGCCTTTGAACTTGCTTAGCTTGATACCATCCAATGACTTAGTCAACATATCTGCACATTGAAGATTGGTGGAAACATAGGACAATTGAATGTCTTTTGTCATAAGATTTTCTCTTACATAGTGATAATGGACTTCAATATGCTTGATTCTAACATAGTAAACTGGATTAGCTGCTAAGTGAAGTGAACTTGTATTATCACCAAAGATATGAGGAGTTAAGGTATGTAACTCCAAATCTGAGTATAACCCTTTTAACCACATAGCTTCTTGTGTTGCATTTGTTCATCCCCTATATTCAAGATGATAGAGCAATGGTTGTTTGCTTCTTTGAAGACCATGAAATTAGCTTTGATCTTGCAAATGACATATCCTAAGGTACTCTTCCTGTAATCCTTTAATCCAACCCAATTTGAATCTAAGTAAAGTTTGAGATCCATTTCAGAAGTGAAGGGGTAGAAAATCCCTTCATTGATGGTGCCCTTCAAATATTTGAGCACTCTCTACGCTTCTTCTATATGTGGCATCCTTGGCTTGTGCATAAATTAACTGAATATGCTAACATTATAGCATATGTCCACTCTTGTGAGAGTTGCATAGTGCAAGCTTCCTACCAAGCTTTGATAGCTAGTGATATCTTCAATAGGTTCTCCATCATAAGCACGTAGCTTATGATTCAACTGCATGGGTGTACTTACATACTTAGTATTCTCCATTTTAAACTTAGAGAGCATGTCATGTACATACTTCCTTTGAGTGATGTAGATACTAGAATCCGTATAGACAAGTTCAAGTCCAAGAAAATAAGTGAGAGGTCCAAGATCACTGATCTTGAATTCATCCTTCATTCCAACCTTTACTTGTTTAATTCCATTGACATCATTCCCTATAATTATAGTGTCATCTACATATACACAGAGATATATAACCTCTGATCCATTCTCTTCATGAATAAGGATGTATCTGATTTACTAGCTTTGAATCCTTGGTCTTGCAAGTAGGTAACTAATATGTGATTCCAAGCTCTTGGAGCTTGCTTCAAACCATACATATCCTTCTTCATTTTACACACACAATTTAAATGATGTGCATCTTCATAACCAGGTGGTTGTGCTATATAAAAATCTTTTGAAATCCAACCATTGATAAATGCATTTTTTACGTCTAGTTGATATAGCTTCCAATTCCTAGATGCATCAATGCTAACAAGTACTCTAATGGTATGCATTTTAACAAGAGGTGAGAAGGTCTCTTCATAGTCTATGCCATGGGTTTGGGCAAACCTCTTGGCTACTAATCTTGCCTTGTATCTATTAATACTACCATCTGAATTCCTTTTTACTTTATAAATTGATCCAAGTACCTTCATTGATGGCTTACTTGGAACAAGTTCCCATGCGTCATTGTCCATGAGGACCTCCATTTCGTCATCCATTGATGTTGTCCATTCCTTCTTGCTTTGAGCTTCTTCATATGATGTTGGTTCTTCATTGTTGCAATCCTTAGCCATATAGATTGAATGCTTTTGACCAAAGAAGTATCAAATCCATATCCATCTCGTTTCTTCTTCTCTCTCATTGATCTTCTGAGTGGTTGATGAGAGCTTTCTGATTCTTGAGCTAGTTCTTGCACCTTAGCTTTCCCTTTGTTCTTCCATAGCTTCAATTTCTCTAAATCTATTAAGTCATCTTCAGAGTCACTATCTTCATGATGCTTTGGTTGCTTTGTTGGAAGAGATGGAAATTCTTCTTCCAATTCACACGGTAGCTTTACTTTCTTATCATCATCAAACCAAGATTTATTTTCATCAAAGACTACATCCCTACTAACTAGAAAGCCTCTGTTAGTGGGATTATATAGTCTGTATCATTTTTTGGTTTTAATCATATCCAATAAAGATACACTTCTCTGCTTTGGGATACAATTTCCCTCTTATTTGAGAAGGTATGTGAGCATAGAATAGACATCCAAAGATTTTACAATGCTCTGAACTTGGCCTTCTTCCATTCCATACCTCATATGGATTCATACCATCTAAAGATTTTGATAGAAGTCTATTTATAAGGTATGTGGTTGTTGATATAGCTTCTTCCCAAAGATAAGTAGATAAACCCTTTTCATTTAGCATAGATCTGGCTACCACAACTATAGTTCTATTCCTTCTTTCAGCTACTCCATTGAGTTCAGGTGTGTATCTAGTTGTTACTTCTCTTTTGATGCCTCTTTCTTGTAGCAAAGCATCAAATTCACTTGAGAAGTATTCTCCACCACCATTTGATTTGAGCTTCTTGAGACATCTACTTGTTTGATTCTCTACAAGAGCAAGATACCTTTTGAAACAATTGAAGACTGCATCTTTATGTTTCATAAAGTGCAAAATTTTCCATCTCTAACAATCATCAATAAAAGATACATAATATTTTGAACCTCAAATAGAAGGTTCTTTGCTTGGACCCCATACATCTGTGTGTACAAGATCCAATAGCTCCTGATGAATATAGCCTTTCCTGTTGAAAGGTTGTCTGTGATTTGGCAATCTAAGTACACTTTGATCCCTAAAAATGTTTTTCAAAGTTCTCTCACCAATATAAGCACACTTGTATATCATATGTTTTTTTGTGACGTTGGGCACTCCAAGTACACTTTGATCCCTAAAAATATGTTTCAAAGTTCTCTCACCAATATAAGCAAGCCTTTTATGCCATACCTCCAAATCGGAAAGTGTTTGAGATCCATAGCTAAATAGTGTTATGTTCTTTGTGTTCTCCACTTCAAAGGTGAAGAGTCTTCCTATCTTTTCTCCTTTGGCAATTCTTATAAATCCTTTCTTGGGGTCTTTCATATATGCTCCATGCCTTGTAAGCCTAACCTGCAATGCTTTCTCCACAATTTGTCCAACACTTATCAAGTTTTTGGTTATTGTAGGTACATACACAACCTTGCTTACAAGATTCATGTTGCCATCTGATGTCTTGACATTACTTATCTTCTCCATTGAATGTCTTGTATCATCACCTATCTACACTTCATGTTCATTTTTTGGATCTTCTAGATCAAAGAGCAATGTTACATTTCCTAATACATGATTTGAGCATCCTGAGTCAATATAGAAAACATGATCATCATCCTTATCCTGCTTCAATGATAGGTTCATGAGGAATAATGAGTCTTCTTGAATTTGATCTTCAGTGTAGTTGTTGTAATCCTTCCTTTCTCTATATCCATTTTGATGGTTATTATTGTTGTAGTAATTGTTGTTGTGTCCTCCATTGTATCTGCCTCTAGTTGATCCATAACCACCTCTACTGAATCCTCTTCCTCTAGAATTCCTTGGGTTCTTGTAACATTCCTCAGTGATATGATTAGAGTTTTCACCACAAATATTACAAGATTGAGATGTTTGGGGTCTCCCCCTGCATTGCTTTCCTCCTCTACCTCTACCTCTAGCTTATCCTCTATCTATGAAGCTGGTTTGGAAAGAGCTACCTTCATCTTCATTCTTCTTTGACTTTGACTTATCCTTAGCTTTAGCTTTATCAAAGCATAAGGTAGAAGATTGATTACCTCTTGAGGATTCACCATTCTTGCTTACTCTTTTCTTCATGTGTGAAGAGTTGGCCCATAAGAGTATTGAGGTCATGCATTTGCATGTCGATGTATAGGTCCATAGCAGTTGTGAAGGATTCCCACTTGTCATCAACCTTGATTCCATTGACGATTTGCCTTATGATTTTCTCTTCTTCAATTACCTCTCCAATGCTTCCTAAGTGATTAGAGATCTCCTTCATTTTGGTGACATAATCAATCATATTTTGCTTGGGACTCTTCTTCAAGGTAGTAAACTCCATACATAGATGGTTCTTCCTTTCTCTAGTATTTGAAGAGAAGAAACAAGCAAGTGCTTTCCAAGTCTCTCTTGAGATCTTGCCTCCTTTCACGTGAGCTAAGAGAAAATCAGAGATTGAGTTTAAGATGTAGGACTTGGCTAGTGCATCTTTTAAGCACCAAGTTGGTAAGCCTTTCTTACTCTTCATGTGATGGTTGTCCTTTGCTTCTCAGTGTTTGTATGACTTCATCTTCATATATGTATCCTTTTAGATTTCTTCCTTGAAGGTAGGCCTCCATCCTCAGAGACCAAGCTAAGTAGTTGTTTCTGTCCAATTTTTCAATGGTGGAAGGAAATCCATCTTCGATATTGATTTAGCTTTGCTCTGATACCACTATGAGGAGAGATGGATGACACACTCCAAAGATGTGTCTGGTGCTGCAAAAACCAGCTCTACACCTGCCAATATAGCTTCAATGATGATAAAGTAGACACCTTGTGCTTGCTAAGGATGCATATAAACCATCCTAGTGCTTTGGAGCATCAATCTCAAATTGATTCATCAAGACAGACTAGTGGACACAAAACAAATAAAGCAAAACTTACTATTTTTGGATGATTTGCACTCTCGAAATTAACTCAGAGCTCATAGCCTGCTGAAAATTGACCAAAGATCTTTTGCACACTTCTAATTATATAGATAATGAATCTAAAGAAACAAATTTGATGAATTTTGATGAACCATATTGAGAGAAATTAATTTAGCAATAGAGGGGTGTCATCCCGACAGTTTAGGAATTAGCTTCTAGAATACCTAGTTGTCTTCAAATGAAAATTGATATGATGCAAATAACATGAATGTGGACCTGTAGCAGCAGATGAGAAGAACTCCAAGATGTGGCTTGAAAATCAATTTGTATTGGATATGAATGGACATGAAGCTTTGGAAGGAGTAGCACAATGTGTGCTTCACTTGTGACTTGATACTTGATCAAAATCTTCTCACGAAGTAGCTATAACCTCTATTCTTTCTGCGACTATACATATGTGTATATATAGAGATTTTTGAATTCAAATCCTAGAGGGATTGTACCTAAAAGTTTCCTCAAGTTGGGCAATCATCTAGCTAATCAATCACCCCTAACTTAGCTCGTGTAATTCATGCCTAAGAAGGCCACCAGTTTCTCAATAACTTTTACTTTTGAAGTTGTTACTTTTTTCAAGAATTTCAAGGGAATGTTCCCATGACTCTCTCATTGAGAGTGTACATAAATAATGTTCTCATTTATGAATGATCAAACATTAGGCTTGGATGAAATACACCAACAGGAAGTACCAAGGAATATGGAAAGAGGTTAATCCACAAAACCAAGTAAGCCCAAAGCTTTGCAAAAAGCTTCAAATTTCTCTGTATGCAAAAAAATTTTGAAAAGGTTTGCAATATTATCTTGTGTTGGCACATATGTCAAACTTATCTCTCTAGTAGAGAACCTCTCCCTGATATAATTTGCAAGCATGGAAAGCATCATTCCTCACAACTACCAATGCACTCTAACTCTCAATGAAGATGGTGGTGGAAGAAGAGTAACCAACACCCAAATCAGCCAAAAGGCATCTGAGCCATACATACTCAATAGTCACTACGGAAGCTTCCCTAAACTCAGCCTCACAACTAGAAGTGGCCACAATAGGCTGCTTCTTGCTCTACCAAGATATGCATGAGCTACCACACATGAAGCAAAAACCATTAGCAAACACACGAGTGTCATAACAACTAGCCCAATTTGAGTAAAAAAAAGCATGCAAATCCGATTGTAATGATCCCCCCTTCTGATAAAATAGTCCAAGTACCCAGTACCACTCAATTAGCAAAAGAGGGGCTTAATTGTTTATCAATGCTTGTCACTTGGGTAATGCATACACCCACTCATATGAGAGACAACAAACTGAATATCGGGTCGAGTCATGCATAAGTAAATCAAGCATCTAACAGCCTCTTGATAGAAAACAATATCAAATGCATCTCCAACATCATGAAGACTCAACCATAAACTTGTTTCCATAGGAGTGGCAATAGATTAGCAATCTTCAAGGCCAAAACATTTCAATAATGTGTCAATATATTTTGTTTGACACAAAGCTATTCCCCTATCAACTTGCATAAAATGAATGCCTAAATAATGATGCAAATGCCCCAAATCTGACATCTCAAAAGGGGCATGCAAATTAGCTTTAAAAAGAGGTGTGCTTCTCATTAGGACCAGTGAGCAACATGTCATCAACATACACAACAATGATCAGAAGTACACCATCTGCATGCTTAACATATAAGGCGCTCTCAGTTAGATTGTTCTCAAAACTATGTGCAATCAACCAGGCATGTATCTTTACATACCAAGTACTTGCTTCAAACCATATAATGCCTTTTTCAACTTGTATACATTTTTTCATTCCCTTTCTTCACAAAACCACAATGCTCAAATACATATACTTTTTCATGTACGTCAACATTCGAAAATGCAGTTTTAAAATGTCCAACTAATGTACATTCCAACCATGATGAGCTGCAAGTGCACATATGCTAGGAACAATGGTCATTTCATAAATGGGTGCAAAGATCTCATCAAAATTAATGCCTCTCTTGAGCATAACCTTTTGCAATAAGCCTATCCTTATAATTGTTAACTGTTTCATCAGTTTTATGTTTCACCTTGTATTACCCATTTAGTGCCGATGGCCTTTTTCTCAAGAGGTGCATCACGCAAAGATTAGCTATCATTCTTCATAATAGCATCATATTTTGATTCCATAGTAACCATCTAATTTTCTTAATTTTATGCTTCATCAAAAGAAATAAGCTCGTTCTCACATAGCAATTTGGTGCATATGAAGCACTATGAGATCCAGAACAAGTAGGATATGAGAGAGCTAGATCTAATTTGCTATCTCTCAAAGTCTGTACTAGCCAATTAGGCATAGTTTTTGCCTCCTCTATATCAGTCCTCTCATCAACAAGTGCATCATGTAAATCTATCAGCATGTCGAACAAAGGTTGAGAAATTGCCTCATTTGGACGAACACTTGATTATCCACCTATAAAAAGAGGCAACAAAGTGTCATGCATGTCTCTAAAGCTAATTGAAGTCCCCTTGGTACATGAAAGTAATGGTTGAATTAAATCTTCCACAAAAACATCACAGCTAACCAAAATGTGTTTACTGTGTCGATGATACAAACAACAACCTTTTGTTTCAAAACTATACCCAACAAAAATGCATCACATTGCTTTATCATCCAATTTCTTGCATTGTTGTTCATGCACTAATGCATATGCTAGACAACCTAAGACACGTAGATGAGCAACATATGGCTTGCCACCATGCCAAGCCTCATATGGAGTGATAGATTATAGTGCTTTGGTGGGATATCTATTAAGTACATATGCTACACACATAACAACCTCAAGCCAGAAGCTAAGTGGTAAAGCCTAGCTTTTGACTATACACCTTGCCATCTCAATGAGAGACATATTCTTTCTTTCAAAACTCGGTTAGATTGAAGTATATATGGCACTTTACATTGATTTTTTATCCCATGATCAACCAAAAATGCATTAAAATCAGAAGACGTGGGGAAGGGGGGACAGAGGCTGCCCAATTTACATGCTCATAAATTTTCAACCATAACCAAAAAATATTTGAAGCAAATAAACATTTTGGACGTTGGTTTCAATGATATTCTCATGCATGCCTTGAGAAATCATCAATAAAGTCAAAAAGTAAAGGTAGTTCCCAAAAGAAGGTGTTTGCATAGGACCATAGACATCACTATGAAAAAGCTGCAATTTATGTGTAGCTCAAACTACATGATCTTTAGGGAAGGAATAACACTGCATTTTGCCCAAAAATAGAGCCTTCACAGACATCTCTACAAGGTGCCTCAAGTTTGGGCAGAGAGGACACCATTTTAGATTTCTACACACATAGCAAACTAGCATAATTAAGATGAACAAAGCATGCATGTCAAAGCTTTGCATATGAGATAGCTTGAAAATGTTGAATTGCACATGGTGAATCATTCACAAATTTTTCATAGTGTATGAGCTTATACAACCCACGACATAAAATGTGAGAAGCAATAATAACATCGCTATTTGACAGATCATGAACTATACATCTATCATCAACAAATTTGACAACCAAGCCAATCTTGGCTAATGCTGAAATTGACAACAATTTTTTCTCGATCCCTAGCATATATAGAGCATTTGACAATGTGAAAGAACTATCATTTGTAGTAGACAAAATGATCTTATCAACTCCCATTACAAGATAAGACGAGTTATTAGCGCATCTCACAGTATTCCCTATAGGGGCAAGCTCAAATAAACTGAAGAAACTGAACTGTGAGGTAGTATGTTTGATTAACCCACCATTAAAGTACCAAATATCTGAGTCTACTATAGATATAAACTGCTCACGAGAAGACGGGTCATAGCTGCATACAATAGTAAATGCCGATTCTTCATTCTGAACAAGATTAGGAGACTCTACTTTAGGTGTAGAAGCCTCTGCAATAACCATTCCAACCCCTTTCTTTTTTGCCTCTTTTGCAACTAGTTTTGTGCAACCCTTTATGACATGATAATTTCCCTTACATTATTTGCAAAACCACTCTACTTTTCAATTTCTCACATATTTTTTTTCTTCTTCAACTATGCAACATTAGCATATTTTGCTTACTAGTAGATGAGCTTGAGTTACCTTTGCCCTTTTGACTAGTTAGGAAAGCCTGATCTGCAACATGCATAATGGACATATTTTTGTTGGAGTAATCTTCTTGCAACAAAATAGAGACTAACTCCTCAAATGTTAAGGCATTTGGATAGCCTTTCATCATCAATCAAAGAGTAGAAGGAAAACTCTTATATGAATTTGGAAGACCATTAAGAATGTGCACATACTAACTATCTGGCAAGACTTCATCTACAAAACTCAATTGCTTCTTCAAATATTTGATCTTTGTCAAGAAATTGTCCATAGAATCTCCTTCAATCATATGTTTACTCTATAACTATTCTCGGAGGTAAGCAACACGAGCCTCATTTCTTGCTTGATATGAAGTTGTAAGTGTATCCCAAGCAACTTTGTTGTTTTACGACAGTAAACATGAGGGATAATGTCATGTTTGCCAGACAAAGCTATCAATGCATATATCTAAATATCTTTGCTATCTCAATGAAGCTTCTCTACAATAGATGCAACAAGAACTTCAATATGAACATGAATTTGAAGATCATCATCTTCAATGTCACCTGCATCATCTTTAGTAGCTCAATGTGCAAGTGTAATAGGAGGTTTTCAACACTCTGCACATTATTCCACAATCCTTTTGCTACCAATACATGAGGCATCATATATGCCCACAATGGGTGATTAGTACTATCTGACCTATCCTCATCAACCTACATACAAAATACATCATTGCTTTTAGCCATGGCCATTGACTACATACCTTGATAGAAAAAATGGTTGTATCTTGAAAAGTTGAACAAAATCACCTTGTCAAGCTTTGCTAAATCTATAATAGCCTTCAAGGCACTTGTATTGGCAAACCAAGACTTGTATATATGTTTAGCACAAAAGGTCGAAATTACCTACAAAAGCATTGTGATAGTGCGTTCAAAGGCCAAAGCGAAATCATATCAAAATTTTGACACCACACAACAAATATGTTTTGAACTCCAAATCACCTTGAGTATGTTTGCTAATTTTTCATGCGATTTTGGACTATGACCAAAGGGTGACTGATGCCCTAAATGAAGCGGCTACCCATTGTTGGAGTTGAGGTCTACGAAAGCATGCGAACACCACAAGGAGAACAAAAAGCTTGGAGCACAACACACCATTGAATGAATTACTAATGAATGTAAAAAGATAAGTAACTTGTTAGAGTTATAGACGTATCTACAAGGCACAAGGAAAACACCTCCTAAAGAGAGAAAAAAGTGCCCCAATGGTCCTAAGTGTGTCAACACACATCTCTACCAAAATATATCAACAGTTAACAATATAAGGGTGCACTGGTGCATAGACTAACTAACCTCCAAACTGACTTCATAACCAATAATATCAAACAAACAACTCTATCAAGTTATAAGTTCAAAATTGAGCTCAAATTGAAGGTAAAAAATCATGGCTCCTAGAGTGAGGGCCCTAAGTTAAATCACCTCAAGTTTTAACTCAGTCCGTCTACAAGCCATAGATGGTCCTATACAACCTTCATCTAAATTCTGAGCTAGGTTCCACCAATGGAATAATGCACAATTGAACTCTCTTTATAGTGGGCAACACAAACTACATTCATAAGTAGACATTGAACATATATTCACAAGGACTATACATGCTATGGGGCATAATATGGTGTAGAGTCTAGCGTATGTAATGTGATATATTTTTCATAATATGGTTTCCATAATTTTCTTGAAAAGATGATATCTTATGCCAGTGATAATTAATGATAATTGAAAGATTTCTCATAGTATAATATTTTCTTTCAAAATAGTTGCTTTGAACAAGCTTGAAGCTCCTTCTGTACATGTAATGCAGGCTGATGCATGTCTATCACTGGCATGAGAACATTAATGTTGGTTTCAATAGGTTCATGTTTGGAAAGACCATTGATTATGTGAATGTCATGTGACTTTTGGTAGATAAATATCTATCCTTGACATGGGAGCACCTTGTTAGTTTCAGTGGGTTCATTCTTCGAAAGACCACGCTGCCTCTATTAATTCAACAACATTTCCCATTCATTTCCCAAAAAGTCCTTTTTAATTTTTTCGTAGTGTGTCATGGCACATTGTTTTCATATTTTGCGAACATTATTTCATAAATGGAGAGAATCTCAGAGTCATACGCAGAACCAAATGCCAACACCATATTTAGATTCACTTTCAAATTAACTCCTAAAAGTATGGGCCATTTTTAGGTAGATTAAACCAACATTCATGAATACAGAGTGTACTTATACACTAGTCATCTTATTCACGTGGAATCAACTGCTATCACAGTCATTTGAGTTGTTCGTTTACTCCCCTCATCTCTTCTAGAGTCCTCCACGCTACTGAATAAATAATAATAAATGAAAAATCTACCTCTACTGAATTGGATAATCAAAATATATGTTACATATTGGATTGATTGTTCAAGAGGTTGAGGTAGATCAGCCTTAATAAGCTTGTGTACAAGAACCTAGGTTCTTATATCATCATAAGAGAGCTCCTCCATGTCATAATATTATAAGAGGTCCATCGAGGGGAATTTTGCCAAACCGAATCTTTAACCTCTTCGTATAGAAGGCTACCACCTAGCAATAACACTTGAATGATGTTGAAATCTTGAAACTTTCTAAGACGTATCTTTAGTTGTTTCCCCTTGGTTCTTCTCCATTGAAGTTTTCTTAACCTAACACACGTCCAAGCTTTCTTTTTTCTTACTTTACTTTCGCTTAAATCCATTGTCCAGGTAGACCTCTATTTTACAATGCATGCATTATGTTCTTGTTTGAAAGAAGTATGAATTTACTTTGAGGACCACCATTTGCATGGATAAGTTTGGGAGCTGCATAACAAAGAACCCTCCGATGGTAATCTGATGTGAACCACTCTCGATAACTCCTCCCTTGCCGCCATACGTTCGAGTTGTTAGACGTTCGAGTAAGCTTCAACGCTGTACATCCCATGGTTAACTCTTTACGTTGTTTAGACACACCCAACTTGAA
The DNA here is from genome assembly GCA_020310875.1 of Ceratopteris richardii. Lineage (NCBI taxonomy): Eukaryota > Viridiplantae > Streptophyta > Polypodiopsida > Polypodiales > Pteridaceae > Ceratopteris > Ceratopteris richardii. The sequence continues at coordinate 26,490,496 of CM035430.1, forward strand.
GCACAACGCCCGTTTAAATTATCATAACAGATAGAACACCCCCCCCCCCCCCCCCCCCCCCCGGTTAACCTCTTTGAATTTTTATCTACTTCAAGATCCAGATCTGCCTGTAAGTCGCAGGCAAACAAAAAGAGCAAATAAATGAAGAAGAAGTTTCACATTCCAGAGATGTCCGAGTAGATAATGATTTCTTTTTTCTTTTTTAGTCATGGCTCGTACAACTAACTATACAAATGGAGCTAGAGAGACAAAGTCTAATGCTTTGGCATATGCAATCTACATACTGAGGCAGTTATGAGAGAGAGAGAGAGAGAGAGAGAGAGAGAGAGAGAGAGAGAGAGAGAGAGATGTTACGATGATAAACATGTTGTTATGAGATTCTCCGATGCTGAAATACTTAAGGGACGGGTGCCAGTATATTCGAAACCAGGATATTATAACTTTCACAACGGATGCGGCATATGCTAAAATCAAAATCAGATTTCGTATGCGTTAGTTTGAACTTCTGCAGTCGAAGTCCTTAATTATGAAGAGGCTACTATCTCATCTCTGCTTCTTACCCTTGGGCTTTGAATCCTAGTGAAGTGAACCTCTTCTGTATGACCTGTGTCCTCAAATAGGAGTCCGTTAACATCCCTCATCTGACAGCATGTTTGTATTTCACAGTTTGTACATTAAGTATCTATTTCTGCTCGAAATCTTATTTTGACCTAATAATGTACCAACTCTGTACTTGAAGAATGTGTTGCCTTGCAATGCATCTCATCTCCTTTGTCAAGTTGAAAAAATGCATTCCATCTGATTGAGGTACACGCTATGCTCAGCATACCATAAGGACAGCGATTCCTGTAATATTGACATATCTTTACATATTCATCACAAGATAGAGGGATGCTCTCTCTTATGGCAAAATAGAGCACGTTCATACATGGATCGGTACCTGGATACATGCATAAGAACTTCGATTAGGTGTTACAAAAAGAACCTTCTATTCATCAACACCTACCAAATGTGACCTGCTTCGATAGTCCGATGCTGCGAAAGTCCTTGTGGACATGGGTATTCTTCCTTTAAAACCCCATTACAAATGGGGACTTACATCCACATAAATACAGGTTTGAGGCTTTTTACATTACATCATGCAAAGAGTTGAAAACAATCGACACATCTATGCGAATTGTCCTGAGAGCTGAAAAATGAGGTGGTAGAATCATACTTCCTGAACTAGCGATGTACATCAAAACGTCGTCATGCGGGTACACAACAACCCAGGGACGAAGCTGCCTCTAAAAGCATTGAAACTGGCATTCCCATTGCCTGCAATGTGATAATCTCTTGAGCCACACAGTTGGCAACTGCTAACTTCCATTCATCTTCCAAACTTTTCTCCCTTTGATCATGCATACTCGCTGAAGTTGAATATACCTCATTCTGTAAAAGGGCTATACTTAATGCTCTCACATGTGCACTACCATGGGAAAGGCATCGTACGATTGCAGGAAGTCGCATCTGGATACACATGAGACTCTCTCTCTCTCTCTCTCTCTCTCTCTCTCTCTCTCTCTCTCTCTCTCTCTCTCTCTCTCTCTCTCTCTCTCTCTCTCTCTCTCTCTCTCTCTCTCTCTCTCTCTCTCTCTCTCTCTCTCTCTCTCTCTCTCTCTCTCTCTCTCTCTGTGTGTGTGTGTGTGTGTGTGTGTGTGTGTGTGTGTGTGTGTGTGTGTGTGTGTGTGTGTGTGTGTGTGTGTGTGTGTGATTTTGAATCCTCCATTAACAATAACACGAAGGGAATTCTTTTCAAGGATTACTAATGTACTCCTAGAACTTTTGCAATCCTTGATAGGTGTTGTACCCAAACATCCCTATGTGTCACCAAGTGGCAAAGGACATGGATGCTTTCCACTAGAGTGTGGCATGAACTTGGTAAGTTGATGAAAAAATCACAGTGTTTCACTTCTAAACCTACTATCGATCTTCAAAAGATCATATAAACTCATTTGGTGGAGTGTACTCTTCAAGTCTTCTTCTCCTTGAGCCTTTCATCATGACCTTGAGCATTGGGAGAGGAGGGGTTTCTTTGATAGTTTTCATTTGCTCTTGCACCTTCTTAAATGCTTCATCTATTGGAACTTTTCTGTCTTTATTGAGCTCTTATCCTCATCATTTCTTGTTGCCTATGGACTAGTCCCTTGGGAGCTTGTTTTTGTGCATGTGATCAAACCTTTGTAAGGTCTTGCGCTTCCTTAAGCTGAACTATACATGTAGCTAGAGGGAGCCTCTTGCACATTTACTTTCTCATTCACTTTCGTTGTGTGGTGAGAGGAAAGGCCCTCTCAAGCCATTTCTTTACCAAGCATTTCCAAAATATATCAAGGAGTTTAGAAAGCAAGGCCTTTCCCTAGTTACGAAGCTTTGAAAAGGTTTCACCTTTCAAAAGCTCGTGATTCTTCGAATTGATTGAACTACTTGTGAGCCAATCCCTCCATGGTGGCAGGGAAGAGCAACATGAAGGCATCCTCCCTTCCACTAAGTCCACGACTTTCAAAAAGAGCCAGAAACCTCCAAATTTGATCATCCGGATCTCCAACACAAGCCCCACAAAAATTCATGAAGTGAATGTTGACACAGGAGAGTAGGGAGGAGAGCTCTTCACACTTGTACATCATATTCCTTGCACCATAGCATTCTTCTCGTGGAGGAGAGTATGTTGGAAGTGAGATAGACCCACTCGTAATTCCACAAGATCTTTCCAACACTCAAAACCTTGAGTACATACACACCTTGAACCAAATAAGATAGATGAATAATTACAAAAATAGACAAGACACATGATATGAAACGAGTAGCTAATAAGCAACTCTAAATTAACTACCAGATGAATCAATAACTATGAGGTGTGTAACATACAAAATTTGTATAATAGACTGAATGTAGATGGATCTAAGAAAAAATATTGGAGAAAAATGTGTCAAGAGTTAGAGAAAGTGAAGGTGTGCTGGATTATGAAGTATAAAAGTACTGTTTGTAGGAAAAACAGCATATAAATTTAGGGTTTCCCTTCTGATATAAACAGCCCTCCTCTTGAGGTAGTAGATAGGAAAACCTGGTACAGCAGAAAGAAATAGAAGTATACCTAAAATAGAAACAACTTACAAAAAAGCAGGTACATACACTTGGATGTGTGTAAAGAAGAAGCAAGCTGCAGCAAATAACTCCAAATCAGTCTTAAAAACTCCAATAAGCAGCCGCCTTCAACTTTATAGCGTACAGTAGACTTAGAACCTTGTGTATGTGCCACTAGCATGGGCCTTTTATAGACTTAAGCTGCCAATAAGCTGTTTTTCTGAAAATCAAACCTCAAAAGCCCAGATGTGAAATTTGCAAAAACGAATTATGAAAATCTGCTTTCTTGACTTTTGTGGCTGAAAAATCATGTTATCATTAATTTAATAGGGCAAGTAAACCCTAACCATTGGATTGATGTGCTTTTTGAATATTGGATCTCAGCCCTCCATAGCTTATGATAAAATATGTTCTTGGCTGAGAATTAGGGGTTGTATTTTGGAGGGGTTTTAGGTCTGTAATGGATGCGTGTTATGTATCAATAGAAAACTGTTGATGAGTAATTTCCAAATATGCAAGAATAATTTTTTACCATCTGTGACCATTTTAACCATTTACATTTGCCAAAAATGGTGCTCACATAAACTTGGGGTTTGTTGGAAATTCGGGATAGACCTCAATCGGACATTCTTTCCAAGAGTCTCCCTTCAATGTCATATTGAGGTAAGATTTGATAATCCGCATAATTTTTTATGTTTAGATAATGCCTTAATAAAAAGATCTAACATTTTTTAACTTGTAAGAACATAGATAAGCTCAACATGCTTCTTAGTTACCTGCTCTCGAATATAATGATAATGAGCTTCAATGTCCCTTGTTCTTGCATGATGAACCGGATTCTTAGCAATAGTAATAACACTTTGACTATTTGAAAATATCTCCATAGATAAGTGAATATAAAGATAAAGCTAACTTAGCATTTTTCTACAACCAAATAGCTTCAAGAGTAGTTGTAAAAGAAGCCCTATACACTACATTTGAAGATGCATTCATTGTCGATTGTTTCTTAGAATGCCAAGAAAATAGGCATTCTCTAATAAAGAAACAATAACCACTAGTAGTTCTTCTTGAGTCTCTATCACCTACCCAATCAGAATTTTCGAATCCTTGTAATATAAAATGTGGTGGCTTAGGAAAAACTATTGCATGATGAGAAATATCAAATCCAATAACAAGATCTGTATTAGAAAGATAAATCAACCAACCAACTGCTTGATTATAAATAGTAGCATCAAAAGAATCTGACTCTTCTTTTGTTTATAAAGACACATTAACATTCATAGGTCTTTGCATAGGTTTAAAATCTTGCATTTCAAACCTTTCTAAAGTTTCTGAATGTACATCTATTATGTCATATAAATACAATCATCTTTGTGTATGAATTCAATGTCACGATAATAATGTGAAGAACCAAGATCATTAATATGAAAAACATTCTGAAGTTCTTACTTGAAGAAGTATAAATCTAATTCTCTAGGATTTGTCATGATCATATAATCAACATAAATTATCATCATAATCAAAACATCATCCTCTGAATTAACATAAAGGATAGGAGCAATCTTTGGGTTTTTAAAACCAATAGACATAAGCTATAAATGAGTCTTTTCATACCAAGCTCTTGGTGCTTGGTTTAAACCATAGAGAGCTTTGATTAGCTTGCAAGCATTTTACCTTTCTCTTCAAAACCCTCTCGTTGTTGAATGTAAACATGTTCATGTAGATCACCATTAAGAAATATTGTTTTAATATCTTATTGAAATACTTTCCAAACAAAGAATGCAACTAAAGAAAGAGGGATTCTGACTATGGTCATTCTAGACATAGAGGTAAAAGTTTCATCTTAGTCAATAGCTTTCTTTTGTGATAATCTTTGACATTTAAGCTTGCCTTATACGTGGCAACAGTGCAATCAACTTTTCTTTTGATCTTGAATATCCACTTGAAACCATGTTTTCTTTCCCTTAGGTAATTCACAAAGATTCTATGTTTGATTCCTATGAAGAGAATCGATTTCCTCTTGCATTGGTTTCTTCCATATATGATTACATACGTAGTGTAAAAAACTCGTGTATTAATAGACCTGAATAAAATTAAAAATTCGCTAATGAAATTTATGTAATTTTTTGTTCAAATCTAATTTAGAAATACTCTTAAATTCTGAGTTAAAGAGTTGTAAATTTAATGCTCTCGAATATATCATGACCATATAATCAACATAAATTATCATCATAATTAAAACATCTACCTCTTACTTAATATAAAGAGTAAGAGCAATTTTTCATTTTTTAAAACCAATAGAAATAAGTTATAAATGAGTCTTTTCATAACAAGCTCTTGATGCTTGCTTCTAATCATAAAGAGCTTTGATTACCTTGCAAACAAGATACTCTTTATCTTCCTCTTCAAAACCCTGTGGTTGTTGAATGTAAACATCCTCATGTAGCTCACCAATTAAAAATGTTGTTTTAATATATGATAGAAATACATTCCAAATAAAGAACGCAACTAAAGAAACTATCATTTTGACTATGGTCATTCTAAACGTAGGAACAAAAGTTTCATCATAGTCAATATCTTTCTTTTGTGCATAACCTTTGATAACTAACCTTGCCTTATACCTAACAATAGTACCATCAACTTTTCTTTTGATCTTGAATATCCACTTGAAACCAATTGTTTTCTTTCCATTAGGCAATTCACAAAGATTCTATGTTTGATTCTTATGAATAGAATCAATTTCCTCTTGCATTGCTTCCTTCCATATAGGATTAAATACATAGTGTAAAAAAATAAAATAAAAACGTGAATTAATAGACCTGAATGAAATTCCAAAATTAGCTAATGAATTAATTTGTCAAGAGCCAACTTTATATAATTTTTGTTTGAATCTTTCAGGTAAAATTTTACTTTGTGAGTCATCCCCTTTGTATTCACTTTGCTATCGAGTTCACATTAGGAGGTTGTTATGCAATTATTTCATTAAGTTATACAATGTAATGCATGATAAAATTTTCTAAAGCATCTTGAACACTAGCATGTTCATTCTGAACTCAAGTAAAAGCAAGAATGTTAAGAATTTCAGATACCTTTGTATAATTTACTTGATTTGCTTCGTCTTTCTGACTTCTTGTCTTTCCTTTAAAAGTTTGGATGCCACTTTCTTGCAAAATTTGCAAGTACCACATTGGAATCTTCTTAACTAGGCAAGTCTCCCTTTTCTCTCTACTTCTAGAGGGCTCTTCAACTTTTTGAATTGGTTTTTCTTCTATAGGTTGAGAAGGAATGGGAGATCATGAAGGTTGTGGTTATGACATATGAAATTCAGCTTCCATAGGAACTCTTACAATTTTTTCCTTGCCTTTATCTTTATATATTTAAGTAGAGGTTTGAGAAGGTTGAATAAAGAATATACGGAATATGTATGCTCCAATAAATCAAAAGTTTGCAAACTTTCAACCATACCTTTTTCCTTCTATGTTTGAGGACTCTCTAAATGATGTGACCAAATCTTGCATGCCATAACTTCATACTTTCCTTTGGAGAGGTAGATGACCTAACAAGAGTAGCATGGCTGATTTTTCACAAAACAAACATTGGATAGTATTCATATGACCTTCGTACTTTGACATGAATCAAGCATCCTATATTTTTCCATGTATTTATTAATAACTTCTACCAATTCTCTTATTCGAGCCCATTAAGACAAGGAACTCCATTGGAACATGAGTTAAGTTTAAATATCTGAGCCAAAATCTCTTAAGCATGTAAAATATGTACTCCCCCTACATGAATTAACTTCCATCTAACTCAAAATGACGTTCCATCGATAAAAAAAATTTTGTGGTTTCCTATATCAAATACCTCCATTTCCTTTTTGGCAAGATCCATTACTTATTAGGTCACCCAATTATATGCAAACATTATATTTAATGAAGGAAGATGGATTTTTCATTCCTTGAAGATAGCCACATAAATAAAAATATTTTATTTTAAGATCTCTTGAAAAAGCTTATAGATCATAGAAGAGATTCTTAACATGTTGTAAGGTTTTGAAAACTTATTTTCAAGAGAGTATTACGATTTCTCAACAAGCTTTTTCTCTTAGGTTGGATTGAATTAAATTCCTTAGTTGGATGCATAGTTGGATCGGAACACATTCCAAACACGATTGGAATGTTTGGAACGTTTCGTACAGAATGTGTGTTCCAATCATTGTTCGGAACATGTTCCTTAGCAAAAAAAAATTGCCGCTTATTTAAAAATTCAATCCCTTATCACATATAAGACATACATATAATACATATAGATAATATGACACACATGTGCATAAATACACATATACATAATATGACACACACTTATCCATATATACCCAGTTTCCATCATATATGCTATGTGACACACACATGCATACATATGATATACATTGAATCTACCAAATATATAATATGACACATAATAGCATGTATGGATAATGGCACATAAATATGTATCTTTGAATCTTGATTCTTTCTTATACCCTAAACATATACTAAATGAATAAATAAAAAACTAACTAACTAACTAACTCACTCACTCTATATATATATATATATATATATATATATATATATATATATATATATATATATATATATATATATATATATATATATATATATATATATATATATATATATATTTATATATATATATATAAATTATGGTAACGTTCCATATCCTAGCATTTGGTACGGTACCACATTCCGTACGTTACTGTACGTGTCGTACCAAATGTTCAGTACCACCTTGGTTGGATGAAACACCTTTGGGAACTTAAACACCTTCGTACCCCCTTGAGGACCCATGTATATATCTCATAACTCTAATTATCCATCTATTACCAATTATATGTATGTTCATAACACAGCAAAATGAAAACGAAGGAGACAAGTCCATGAAATGCGTCAAAGTAATGACATATGTGGAGTAACTCTAACTCAACTGAAAGGGCAAAGGACAACTAAATTCAACAAACAAACAACAAACTAGCAGCAACACTAACCAAACCCAATAGCTTAAGGACAAACAAAACACAAAAGACAAAGGGCTCACATTTGCAATTTAGGACAAAGTTTTAACATTGGATGTATAACACAAAGTTACAACATTGCACATTGCACTTGCAATATGAATGCAATGAACGTCCACTAGAGTGCGGAACTCCCAATAATGCCTTTCCTATTGAGTCCCAATCAGTTACATACACTAAAGCACGCACAAGTTCCTATGGCAAGTATGCTAAACAAATAGTGATAACATCATGGTGTTTAAGGCCCAATTGATCCTCTAATTACCCAGTAATCCATACTCTCTAATCCTAGTCATTTATATAGCTTTGCTTCTCAATGTCCTTCTTGCATAAGCCTATATCACCACTTTTCTTCATGATGGCAAGATTCCTAAAATCCACAAGAATTTGTCATTCATCTTTGTGTCTTTCATATTCCTTCTCTTCTATGATGTGTGTGTTGAACTTTGTTAGTTTCCATGAGGTCATGCCACCATGCTGGAAGAATCTTGAACACTTCAAGTCTGGAGATATGTGCAGATACTATGTATCTTTTTGTTTTCTTTTTTTGTTGGAAATCGAACAACCTTATTCTAAGCCCACATAGGCAAGGACCATACAGAAAGAGCCTCAATATATATGCTCGTTGCTTTTTATTCTCCTTCTTTATCGTTTATTTTTTCACCCGTCTCTTCTACTATTACAAACCAAAAAATGTTGAAAATATGAGATTTCTCCAAAAAAGAAACGAAAAAAAAGGGAGAAGTGAGAAATCCATGTATATACAAAGGAATATATACAAATGGAATGTTATGGAATAATAACCAGTGTAAAAATACTAGGTTCTAATTAACAAGGTGTTCCAATCTTCTCAAGAGATTCTCAAATTTAGGACATGCTTAACTTGGAATTCTTCATGATCTTCCAACTTGATAGGTGGTGAAGGACTAGGTCTCTTACGAGACATGAAAAACTAATGTATTCACATGGTACTTGGTAACTTAAGCTTGAAGCTGATTGGATTAATCTCGGTTAGGATGTTAAAGGGACCAAATCTCTAACGGTCTAGCTTTTTCGAGGGTCGTGAAGTTTCCAATTTAATTTTGAGCAACACCTTATTTCCAACACAGTAAGACGGATTTTGAATGGAGTGTTTGTTTTGATATTGCTCATATTCTTCTTAAGGTCGGCGAATCTCTTATTTGAGTTCTTAATGAATCTCCATGAGGTATTGAACTTTAACTCTAGAAGTTTGTAGTTCTTCACATAATTTGGAAGTTGTATATCCATCCTTGGGTGTTGTTCATAGTTTACAAAAAGGGAGTCTACTTGGAAGATGTATGGATGCTATAATATTGTTGTAGGCAAACTCTACAAATCGTAAGCCCTCAAACTCATGATAGTTGATCATGCAACAAAGGTACTTCTTCAGAACTTGATTCAATTGTTCTATTTGGCCACTACTCTATGGATGATTGATCATTGGATCTTGATAATTTAACTTGAACACTAGAGTGCTTGCAAATACTCTTCCAAAAGCTTGATATGATACTTGGACCTCGATCATTATTGACATCACAAGGTAATCCATGTAGCCTAAAAGTGTATATGAGCAAAAGTCTAGCGGTAGTTCTCTTGTGAATGGTTGGAATAAAGTGAGCCATTTTTTGTGAATCTATCCACTAGAACAAGAATGGCATCATACTTATCTGATTGGGTAGATTTTTTATAAAATCCATATAAAATAATGACCATGGTCGTGCTTTAATATGTGAGGAATGCAAAAGACCATGAGGTTTATGCTAAGGCACCTTATATCTATTCTAAATATCACTCACTCACTCACTCACTCTCTCTCTCTCTCTCTCTCTCTCTCTCTCTCTCTCTCTCTCTCTCTCTCTCTCTCTCTCTCTCTCTCTCTCTCTCTCTCTCTCTCTCTCTCTCTCTCTCTCTCTCTCTCTCTCTCTCTCTCTCTCTCTCTCTCTCTCTCTCTCTCTCTCTCTCTCTCTCTCCCCTCTATGGCCAAGGCCTCCTTATATAGGATTTCGAGGGCGGTTCCCAGGAGCGGTTGCAAGCTAATGATGTCATCAATGATGTCAACAAACCAAACAAGACCTCTAGATGTCAATCTTAGGGTTTTCGCAAGTAGACAGTCAATCTTAGGGTTTTCGCACGTTTCGGACGCAATGGAAGCATTGGTTTCTCCTAATTCTGAACCAATCATGAGATATGGAAATCACATGGAATCTGAGGTTCAGGATGGTTTCCTTTGTGTCCATGATATCATCTCCCTCTCAAGCGGTGAGTTCCACGAGGAGCGCTTATGTGACTCTGAGATCTTTTAGAACTTCAATCTTCATAGCTCTTGGTCTTTGTAGAGTTCTTGGATATCCATGATGAAATTGAAAAGGGTTTGTAGTATATCTAGTACAAAATCAAGGCCATGATTCTCTTGATAGGCAATACTCCTCTTTTGATTCTGATGATGATCCTTGTGATGCGGGATTGTGATTATAGAAGTGTTCTTTTTAACTTGCTTCTTCTTCTTCTTAGGACATTTGAATACCATATGATCATAATCTCCACTATAAAAGCATAATCCATTGTCTTTTCCATGTTTTTTATCCTTTGATGTAAGTCGTGTGATCGTAATGTTATCCACTGCATGAGCTCTGGTTGAGATTCTTCCAACATATGTTGTTGAGGAACTGAGGTAGACTTGTATTCTCGATCATGAATAGAAATCTTCTTCTCTCGCTTTCTCTCAAACAACCTATTCTCACACTCAATTGCTTGATTCATGAATTCATTCAAAGTATTTACCTTGGGCATGGTTAAGGTGAGGTCCTTGACATCATCACGTAAGCCCCATCGAAATTGGTTGATAAAATAATCCTCATGCTATGTGAGATCATAAATGATTTGTCTGAATTATGATGCATAGGTAGAGGAAGGCCTATTTCCTTGATGTAGCTTCCTTAGCTTTGTTTCGGCAACACATGAACAATTGGTATCTCCAAACCAAGATGTGAACTCTCGAATAAAGGCCTTGAAATCATGCAAAATATCCATATCCTTCTCAAGGATAGGTGCAAACCGACCACATAATAAAGTTCCTATGAGTCCTACTTGAGAAGCATCATCTGGGTACCTGTCTCGTTGCATCCTTATGAATAACTTCACTTGTTGCACAAATCCTCAAAACTTTGATCTTGTCTCATCAAATTTCTCAAGCATGCTCACTTTTGCACTTTTCTTCATGATAGTTGTCATGGGGTTACTTGAAGAAGATTGACTTACAATGATCTGCAGCTCTTTGATTTGCCTTAAAAGTTTTGTGAGTACATCTTGAATATTCTGTTGCTGAATACTTTGTTGGTTTTCTCGTATCTCTTGTACTATACTTGTTCTTGATTAACTTTAAGTGCAGAAAACATTTCTTCACAAATAATCTCCATGATGTCTAGTCTTGATGAAGGTAGTCTTCCCAAAATGTCAAGGGAACACTAGATTGTGCTATCTGACTTCACTAAACAAGATTTGAGAAATATACTTTTGATTACAAGAATACTCACGTAGGAAAAATAGTACATGAATATGTAGCTAATACAAGAAGTCCCACAACAAGATCCTTTCTTACTCAAAAGGATCTCGTACCGTGAGATTACAACAGGACAAGAGAGGATGTCCAAGATACAAGACTAGACAAGACTAAAGCAAGAGACAAGGCTAGAACTCGAATAAGAACTGGAAAGTACTTACTTGGTGATCAGGACTCCTTAAGCTCCAAGACTAGCATTGGCATTGGTGATCAGGACTCCTTAAGCTCCAAGACTAGCATTGGCAAGACTGAGTATGTATGTGGCCAAGGCCTCCTTATTTGGGATTTCGAGGGCAGTTCCCAAGGGAAGTTGGGAGTTGAGAGTTGATGGTGTCATCAATGATGTAAGCAATCCGAACAGAACCTCTAGATATCAGAATTTAGGAAGTGGACAGCTGCTCTTAGGGTTTCGACACGTTCTGGACGAAATGGAGGCACTAGTTTCTCCTAATTCTGCACCAATCATGAGATATGGAAGTCACATGGAATCTGAGGTTCAGGATGGTTTCCTTTGTGTCCATGACACTTGCTCCATCGCGCATCGGGCGCGATCCCGTCTTCATCGCGAGTCTTTGAGCTTAGCACACTTAGCATTTTCCCATATTCTAACGCCATGACCGCTACGGCTAAGAAAGAGGATTTGACGAAAATGGAGGACAAACTGACCATAGCTATCAAAGAAAACAAGAAGATGGTGGACTCCACTATCACGACCATCATCAACCGCCAAAGCTCGAGAAAGAAGTAGAGCCATATCATAAAGAGAGGGAAACATGGAAGAAACGAAGAGTGGGAGAAGGAGAGCAAGAAAGAAAAAGAAAAATGGGCTAAGGAGAGAGCAAACATGAAAGAGGAATTGGAGCTCCTCAAAGCTTCAATGGTCTCTCTCACACCCGAAGAGGGAAAGATTAATATGAACAAGACAGAAGCTCTCAAAGAAGAACTCACCAAAGCCTTGACCGCGAGCATGGAAAATAAGCTAGAAGCTACCAAAGAAGGGTGGATCGACATAGTGAAGAAGAACATCGAAAAAGAAGCCAAAGAGGAAGCATAAAAGGAAGAATCCCTCATATATTTTATGAAGAATCCCTCATATACCACCATCGAGGAAGAAAGGATGAGACAAGCTTGTCCTCTCAATGTACGCATCACGGGCATTGTAGAAAAAGACGGTTGTGCTCACGAGTCCGATGGGAAGACACTATGCAAGATGCTCGGCTACAAAGAGGAGTCCCTTTGTTCATCAAGTCTTGGAGAACGAGGCGAGAGAGCTCTCATTCTACACGTCCCCTCCGAAAATGTAAGATCTACTTTCCTTCGCAAGAGGGTGATTTTGAGAGCACTTGATGGCCCCCCCATCTACCTTGATGATGATCTCACACCCATGCAAGTAGCACATCGCCAGTCATGCATGCCGAGAGTATATCAAGCTCGCAAAGAAGGAAAGAAAACTTCATACAGAGATGGCCGTGTCATCATTGATGGCAATGCCATCCCATAGGGATTCGCTACCTATGAGACACTCAAGGAGATACACCTTCTAGTTTGTGACTACAATGGAGATCTATGGACACACCCAGAGAGGTTGGAAGAGATGCGCGGAGGCACACACATCATTATGATGACACAGACACATGAGATTGCATACCGGAGCCTACCTCGAGTTCACGGTTTCCAGTGGGAGTCCACATGCAGAGAGTGTACACGTCAACACACCACCGGAGGTTCAAGAGGAGTAGCCATACTCTTTAGAGATAGACTTCAGAGCAGGATACAGATAGTCGCACATGATTTACAGGCTAGATATCTTTGGATTCGACTCCAACTCTCACATGAGCAGATCATCTACATAGCGTTATGCTACTTTACTCCTAGCTCACGGTTTGCTATCATAGATCGAGAGGAGGACTCACCATACACGTGCTTGTCAGAAGAGATTACAGAGCACTCTGCATTAGGGGAAGTCTTTCTTATGGGAGACCTCAATGCCAGGACAGGCAATGATCAATGTGAGATATTTGACCCAGAAGACCCACAGATACTGCATACCATAGAGGATTAGTCTACAGCTCGAGCTTCAGCTCAGTCTACACACTCACTATGGCACTCATCTACTCAGACTAGGCTTTCGACACAATCTCGTTATCTACTTACCTCATTCACCATCCCACCCATACCCATTGGGGCCGATCACACATACCTTGCGCTCTCCCTCAAGGGAGACATCCCTACACGCACACCCCAAACAGGCATCCCACACGCCACCATCCACTTCACACGATCTAGCTCACATATATGCAGCTCAAGTCGAAAAGGATCTTCTCTTGCTTCATCCTGACACTCCACTACCCCTACTCACCTTAGAGATAGCATCAGTCCTTCAGACATCAGCCATCAGCTCCTTCCCACACACCATCCATTCTGGACACACACCTCCTCGCGGGAGTATGCCAGAACACCACTCGTATGATGAGGAATGCAAAGATCTTTACCGCTGACTACAAGCTCAGCGAGCATTGGGAGAGATCATACAGAGAGGTTGGGGAAGGATCAAGACCCTCACACATCGGAAGAGGCGAGCCTTTAAGGAAGCACAGGAGCTTGAGTTATACCACCTCTTTATGAGTATGGACAGTGCTGCAGCATGGCGTACCCTACTAGAGCCACGCCCGACAACACCTATTGGGGACCTACATACATGGCATGATTATGCTGAGAGATTATATGAGATACCTGGGCAGCCTCACATTACCCAACCACTTGAACCTCGCCCTACTAGTTCTTCTCTCTTCACAGCAAAGATGGTTGAGAGAGCCATAGGACGACTACGACATGGACATTCAACAGACCACACAGGATTGCAGAGCGACCATCTCATATACGCAGCCTCCACTATAGCCCTGTTGATTGCACATGTCTTCAACCGGGCTATAGGGGAGGGCTTCCCAGTGGAGTGGACTAGGCACACCATTGTGCCTCTCCACAAATTTGGAGACACCATGGACCCAGGGAACTACAGGACCATCATGATTGGCCACACCATGGCCAAACTATATGGTGCGATACTTGAGGCAAAGCTCTCTCATATGCAGAGACAAAGGGGCTATGAGCACGAGGCCAAGCATGTTTTTGACAAGCTTTCTCCACTATTGATCACATCTTCATTTTGTGTTGCCTCATTGATGGGGCAAGGGTGCGAAAGAAGAGATTATATTGCATCTTTGTGGACTTCTGCAAAGCTTTGGTACAGTACCACAAGAGAGGCTCTTCCAACACATCCAAAGCTTGGGTGTACGCTCATAGAGTGCCATCTATGCACTCTATGAGCGTACAGTGTCCAAGAGGTATGTCTAAGACCATTGCTAGCACCATCGGTGTTTAGCAAGATTGTCCACTCTCCCCCACTCTATTGGGTTTCTACATCTACGAGATTGAGGACTACATTCTCCGAGCTGGAGGAGAGGGTGCAGACCTCGTAGGTACACATGTCCACATTTTATTATATGCCAATGACATTGTATTGATTTCAGAGTCACCGAACAGCACCACCTCGATGCCTTGGATGAGTTTTGTAGACAGAGGGGCTTGACAGTAAACCTTGGCAAGAACAAGGTCATGATCGTCCACACCTCCCCCATGGTGAGGAATGGAGCAGGATTCCCCGCCGGCCATGGAAAGATTGAGGTGATCACTTCCTATGTCTACCTCGGAGTCACATTCAGGAGCTTGTATGGCCCCTTCAGCATGAGGCAGGCAGCCACTGATAGACTCACACGAGGATATGCAGCTTTAGCCATGTTAAAGTGGAGATTTCACCAGGCACACTTCCAGGAGCCCCGCATGAAGGGGTGGCTATTTGACACACTAGTCAGACCAGCGATGATGTATGATTCAGTAGTTTGGGCACCAAGCCTCACAGTCAAACAGTGGAGTGCGATCGAGACTCGAGAGGCCACAAATACGTATGATCTCGCAACTATTTCGCGGGAAAGAGTCAATGCCACATGACATGATCAGGGCAGAGCCCTAGTAGTAGATGCATTGTTCCAGACTATCTCCTTTATTCAAAGGATGAGGGAGCTCCCTACAAACAAACTCACACACGGAGCTTTTGAGGCATCTATACAGATATTAGAGTCTAGATATGACAGAGCTTGGTACACTCAAGCATAGTGGAAAGCAACGTTTTAGCAACGGCAACGGCAACGGGTTAGCAACGGGTTAGCAACGAGGGCAACGTTTTGAGCTAGGCGTTGCGATAAAGTGATTTATTTTTCAAAATTTACATATACATTTTTTCTAATATTTTGAATATTCTGGCATATGTAAGGTGGGATATGACTAGATATACCATAAA
>CM035430.1:26519126-26534126 GCA_020310875.1 Ceratopteris richardii
AGAGAGAGAGAGAGAGAGAGAGAGAGAGAGAGAGAGTCTCTTAGCCATCATGCCTAGAGCCAAACAAAAGTTTTGGCAACATGTCACAAGCCAAGGAAAATTTAGCACAAGAGATAGTGAGAGATGGACGTGTAAGTTGTGTGGGTACAAAGGGACAAGGGGCAGATAGAATAAAAGACCATCTAGCACAATTTGGAGGTGTAGGTGTTGGTCCTTGCTCTAAGGCAATACCAAAGAATATGAAAGAAGAGCTTTTGAATGGGTAGCAACACGAGAATCAAGAAGAGGTGTTAGAACACCTACACCTAATAGTGCACAAAGCTCAGTTCCTCAAGGGCAATCATCAAAAGCATCTCAATGGTAGTTTCCTTCATCCCCTCTCATTGAGGACTTGGAGACCGAGGAGGCAGCACATGCATCTCAACATCAACAAAAGAGGCCACGGGAGAGTCAAAGCAATCCTGCAGGTCATGGAAGTCTACATGCATCATCCATACGTGCTAGTTTGCAAAAGCAAGGGAAGAAGGAGGCCACCCAATGTATTATGAAGCTCTTCATTAAGTGTGGTCTAAGTTTTAATGTAGTGCGCACGCCCGCATGGAAAGAGGCCACGAAAATGGTGAGTAGGCTTGGAGTTGAGTGGGAAGGGCCTTCTTATGAAGAGCTAAGAGGAAATGAGCTGAGAAAAACAAAGAAGATTGTGCAAAAGCAATTGGAGCCTATGCAAGAGACTTGGAAGAAATATGACTGCACTTTGATGTCTGATGGATGGACAGACATTAGAAAAAGGAATGTATATAATATACTTGTTCAATGTTGCAAAGGCACTATGTTCCTACGTGCCATTGATGCATCTACTCCAAGCCTATCCATCACAGGGGAGTACATTTTTGGACATGTCAAACACGCAGTCTTGGACATTGGAGTGGAGAATGTTGTCCAAGTCATAACGGACAACAAAAGTAATTGAGTTTCCATGGGACGAAAGTTAGAGGCGGAGTTCCCATCCATTGTATGGACTCCTTGTGCAGCTCATAGCATAGACTTGCTGATTGAGGATGTCGGGAAGGTCCCTTGGATACATGAGATTTTTTCCACATGTCACAGGGTGGTCACTTTGTTCATGAAGAGGTCAAAGTTGCTTGCAATTTTCAGATCATATAGTGATTTGGAGCTTCTTAGGCTTGCAAAGACCAGATTTGCTTATATGTGCATTGTGATGGAGAGATTGCTTCGAGTGCGGCAATCACTTATGCAAACAGTTGTTTCTCCTGAGTGGTTGGCATGGAGTGGCCATAGAACCAAGAAAGTAGAGACGGTCAGCATTACTTGTTTGAATGACAACATCTGGAGAGAGGTAGAGGCTCTAGTGGGAGTGATACAGCCTCTATATTCCATACTACGCATCGTTGACATGTAGGGGAGTACTCTAGGCCTCGTCTATGAGTATATGCACCGCGTTGGGAAGTCCCTTGCTCGATGCACTTCTATTTCTTCAAACAAGTATGCAATATGCATTCTGATAATGGTACATTCAAATTTTATTATTCTTATTCTTATTACCAATAACAAGCTTAAGTCTTGATTCTTGAATAAATAGGCTTGATGAGATTAGATCTATATGGAGGGATCGATGGGATTGGTTCCATCGACCGATTCATGGCATGGCTCATATTCTACACCCCTTATGAAGATCTGAGAGGCAAATGTTGGATCATGAGCTTCACAGTGCATGGACTTCATACATATGCAGATTTTATGCTGATGATGTTGATATCAGCTTGGCACTTGACGATCAGCTCCTACCATTTCGGAACTATGGGGGTAGTTTCAAGAAGGACACCGCCATGCTTCGATCTAGTCAATTGACACCTGTGCCTTGGTGGGAGAAATATGGTCTATCTGCACCTGAGTTGGTAAGTAGTAGTTACTAGCAAGTCACATTTAATTCATAATTTCTAATTGATAATTCAAGAAAATAATGCATTTTTTATATGGAACATGCAGAGATCACTTGCCATCCGCATTCTTTCACAGGATTGTATTGCTAGTCCATGTGAAAGAAATTGGAACACTTCGGCCCTCTTCCACACAAAGAAGAATCACTTATCTACTCCACACTTGGAGAGGCTAGTATATTGACATTGCAACTTGCGCCTTTTGGAGACCGAAGGTCACACAACGGATGTGCGGCAAGTCAACATTGATCATATCGACATAGAAAAGGTTCGTGAGATGACGGCTATACCTTCAGAGGAGTGGGACCTTTACAGCATGTTGTATCTGGAGTTGACCGAGCCACAATATCATACTCGCTCCGAGAGACGTGCTTGATCACGAGCCATAGATTTTTGCATCGACTTGGGGGGCCTCTACTAGTTCTACTCCACATGGTAGAGAGGACGAGGATGAGGATGATGTTGGGAAAGATGGATGGACACCTCAAGAAATGAGTTTGTACTGCTAATCCCTGCTTTGTACCTACCCTATTTTACTTCAGAGTTGTGTTGTAGGCCCTTTTAGCTTTCCAATGACACCAAATAAGTGCCTATGTGCTTTGGAGATGATGCTTCAAACAATTTGATCAAAAAGGATAAGTTTGCAACTAGCTAGTAATCAAAAAGTTGCTATTTTGGTATTGACACCTGCTGGATGTTTTGCTCAGTACTCACAGTACAGTAGCAATTGGAAAAATTCCTTCCGAGGGTATCTAACTAGCTTAGAGAGCTAAAGATTCCAAGTGGAATCACTTAAAACGATAGACTTTACTCTAAGCAATGTCTTTAGCAAGTAGAAGCTTACCCCCGATATTTTAGGAACTCTGCAGAGTATGACCAGTGACCACTTCGAGACGATTTTCTCCCAATTAGCTGAATGAAACTTCTTCTAACTTTGACAGCTTGTAGTAGACTTTGAGCTCAGTATGATATCATCAACGTACACACACAGGTATATCAGCTCTGAATTACTTCTTTTGACAAATAGAGAAATATCTACTTTTCTCATGATAAATCCTTGATCTTGAAGGTATGTAGTCAACCTATGATTCCATCCCTTGGTGCCTGCTTCAATCCATAAAGAGTTTTCTTTAGTTTGCATACATAATTTACCTTGCTTGGGTCCTCATTGCCAGGAGCTTGAGCCATGTAAACCTCCTATGAAATCCAGCCATTAAGAAAAGCATTTTTTACATACAATTGGTACATATTCCAATTCCTTGATGCAGCCGCACTTACCAATACCCTGATGGTTGGCATTTTGGCCGCAGGTGAGAAAGTCTCTTCATAATCAACTCCTTGGGTTTGTGCAAAATCCTTAGCCACAAGTCTAGCTTTATACCTGTCCATCTGAGTTTCTCTTGACTTTGTAAATCCATCTAGAACCAATTACCTTCATTGATTCCTTCTTTGGCACTACCTCCCAAGTATCATTCTCCTTGAGTGCTTCTATTTCTTCATCCATAGCTTCCTTCCATTCTGCCTTGGTCTTTGCCTCTTCATATGAGGTAGGTTCCTCACATGATAAATCCTTAGCAAGATAAATAGAGTGCTTAGTAACTAAGGAAGATTCATAGATTCATACCCATATCTGATTGGCTTCTTGCTCTCCCTAAGTGATCTCCTTATAGCTTGGTTGGATGATTCAGGTATATCTTCCAACCTCTTGATCTTGACTTTGCCCTTTGATTTCCATGCCTTGAATTCTTCTAGATTGATGATGTCCTCATCATCTGATTTGATGTCTTCAATTTGACATGGCTCCTCCTTGGTGAGTCTTGGAAACTCCTCTTCCAAGTCATATGGAAACTTAACCTTCCTGCATTCACTTTCAAACCAAGAATCATTCTCATCAAACACAACATCTCTACTGACCATAAAACCCTTGTTGGATGGATTATAAAATTTGTATCCTTTCTGATTTAAATTATACCCTGTAAAGATGAACTTCTCTACCTTAGAGTCTAGCTTACCTCTAATTTGAGGTGGGATATGCACATAAGCAACACATCCAAAGATCCTACAATGATCTAGTGATGGCCTCCTACCATGCCATGCTTCATATGAGATCATCCCATCAAGTGATTTCGATGGCAACCTGTTAATAAGATAAGTGGTAGTAGATACACTCTCTACCCACAAATATTTAGGAAACTTTTTCTCATTAAGCATTGACCTCGCTGTCTCAACAATTAACCTATTTCTCCTTTCTTCCACCCCATTTTGCTCAGGGGTATACCTTGTTGTAATTTCCCTTCTGATTCTTCTATCCTGCAAGAATGCATCAAATTCATTTGAGAAGTACTCACCTCCTCCATCTGAACTTAGTCTTTTTAGGCTTCTTCTTGTTTGATTTTCCACAAGTGCAAGATACTTCTTAAAGCAACTGAACACTTTATCTTTGTGCTTCATAAAGTACAAGATAGTCCACCTACTGAAATCATCAATGAAAGACACATAGTACCTTGAGCCAGAAGGGTCCTTGCTTGGTCCCCACAGATCTCTGTGGACAAGTTCCAAGTATTTTTTTGAGAAGGGTAACCTATGTGATTTACCAAACTGACATGCACCACATTTATAGATCTGTGTTGCTTGCATACATTAGGTATCTCAAGCACACATTGATCTCTACATATTCGCTTTAAGGTTCTCTCACGAATATGCCCTAATCTTTTATGCCAAATCTCAAGTTCTGATAATGTTTGATCCTTGTAATTATAAAGTGCAATATTCCTTGTATCTTCAAGTTTAAATGTAAATCTACCTATCTTTTCTCCCTTGGCAATTCTCTTCAATCCATATTGGGGTTCCTCCACAAATGCTCCATATTTGTTGAACCTAACCTGCAAACCCTTTTCCACAGTCTGTCCAACACTCATCAAATTCTTGGTGATTGGAGGTACATAAAGAACCATGCTCAATAGATTTCTATTCCCATCAGTTTTAACATTTCCTACCTTGACCACTGAATGCTTGGTGTCATCACCTGTTTGTACTTGGTGCTTTTCCTTGGGTTCCTCAAGGTAAGAGAGAAGAGCTACATTACCTGCCACATGGTTTTAACAACCTGAGTCAATATAGAAGAGGTGTTCATCATTCATACCTTGCTTTGAAGTCATATTCATAATCAAAAGGGAATCCTCTTGATCCTCTGTGTAATTGTTGTAGTCTTTCCTTGATTTGTAGCCTCCTTGGTAGTTATTGTTGTAATTGTTGTTGTCGCTTTGAGTATGATTGAATCTTCCTCTTGATTGTGAGTAGCCACCTCTTTGATATCCTCTTCCTCTCTGATTCTTAAAGTTCCTATAGCACTCATCTGGAGTGTGATTATACAATCCACATATGTTGCATGGGGAAGAGTGGAAAGGTCTCCCCTTACCTTGCTTACCTCCTCTACCCCTACCTCTTGAGTTCCTACCACTCCCTGCATAGTAAGCTTGAGAAGTAGTACCTTCATCTTCAATCTTTTTGCCTTTCCCTTTCTCTTTAGTCTTGCCTTTATCTCTGTATAGGGCAAAAGAGTTATTACCTCTTGATGGTTCTCCATTTTTGTTGAGCTTGGCTTCATGGGTAAAGAGTTGCCCCAATAGTGTGGTAAGATCTGGAATCTGCATGTCAATGTATAAGTCCATGGCAATTGTAAAGCTTTCTCATTTGTCATCTTCCTTGATGCCATTGATTACTTGTCAAACAATTTGCTCCTCTTCAATCTCCTCTCCTATGCTTGCCAATTGATCAGCTACATCTTTGACTTTGGTCACATATTCTGAAACACTTTGCTAGGATTGCTTCCTTTGAGTGGTAAACGCAATCCACAATTGATTCTTTCTTTCTCTTGTATTCGAAGAAAAATATGAAAACAATGTATCCCAAGTCTCTTGGGAAGGTTTACAGTTCCTAATGTGTGGAAGAAGGAAGTCAGAGATAGAGTTAAGTAAGTATGACCTTGCTAATGCATCTTTGGCACACCATGAGTTGAGTCTTTTAAGCTCCTCTCTTGTAGTCCTTTGCTTCTGAAAATGGGCATCTCCTCATCTGTTGATATATATCCATAGAGACTCCTTCCTTGCAAGTATGTCTTCATCCTCAAGGATCATGCTTGGTAATTGTTTCTGTCCAATTTATCAATAAAAGAAGGGAAACCATCTCCAATTTTACCTCAAATTGCTCCGATACTATTGTTGGGAAAGATGGATGGATACCTCAAGAAATGAGTTGGTACTGCTAATCCCTGCTTTGTATCTACCCTATTTTACTTCAGAGTTGTGTTGTAGGCCCTTTTAGCTTTTCAATGACACTAAATAAGTGCCTATGTGCTTTGGAGATGATGCTTCAAACAATTTGATCAAAACAGACAAGTTTGCAACTAGCTAGTGATTAAAGTTGCTATTTTGGTATTGACTCCTGCTGGATGTTTTGCTCAGTACTCACAGTACAGAAGCAATTGGAAAAATTCCTTCTGAGGGTATCTAATTCGCTTAGAGAGCTAAAGATTCCAAGTGGAATCACTTAAAATGATAGACTATACTATGAGCAATGTCTTTAGCAAGTAGAAGCTTACCCCTGATATTTTAGGAACTCTGCAAAGTATGACCAGTGACCACTTCGAGACGATTTTCTCCCGATTGGCTGAATGACACTTCTTCAAACATTGATAGCTTGTATTAGACTTTGAGCTGGTTCCAACAAGCTATAGATCTTTGAAAATGATGGAGAAATGAATGAGATATGAGCATTCAAAGTATACTCTTCTGAGTGAACATGGCAGAGATGAAGATAGATGTAATCAACAATGTAATGTATTATGTAACAATGTTATACATGATCATTGGCATGAATATGATGCCCAATGATGGTGATAGGAGTAGGCTATAGTGTAAGCCTCTCAACTACATCAAATGATCAACAATATGCTCACTAATGGGGGCACAGCGGCCGCGAGTTTACAAGTCTCTTTTATAGAGAGATTCTTCAAGTTTGAATTTGAAATTCAAATGATCTTCCACCTAAAAGTTCTTCCTCTAAATGAGGAGATATTCTCTCTAAGTAAAGTCGTGACTTTTCATTCTATCTAACTTCACGAGTTTAGTGGCTTTACAAGATTCCTCTAAGTCAAATGACTTTTACAAAAGGTTAATGGTAAAAACCATAAGAAATGGTTCATGTGGTTCTTCAAAGAGTTGCACATAACTTCTTCAATGCCTAGCCAAGTGTGAAGGCTTGGCATTTGCACCAACAGATGAGAATGAGAATTTTGACCATTTCGACTTCACCACAAACAAGAATCACTCTAGGGTGCATAGATGAACTTCTCAAGGACAAGAAGTATGTCGAAGAAGGGGCAGATGCCGCCCCATGTCAATGCCTTTGCACGTCTTCTACCTTGATGGCTGGGCGGGTCATAATCGGGCAGGCTCATCCTCATCTTGCCTGCTCAATCAAAGGGTCTATGGACATGTGTGGCAATAGAGAACCATTATAACTGGGTTAAACAAAAACTCTGATTTGACGGCAACTCAATGCGGGGTCTACCCGCCGAGAGCAACCGCCCCTTCACCTTTCCAAGTTAAGTCCAACTTCAGCTCCGCATCCGGCCTTCGGACCAAAAGACTAAGTCTCATTTGCTCTCGTGTAGCTCAACGGGATTTGCCCCTTTAACTTCATGGCTGTTTGTTTCCTTGCAAAAGGCCTCCCCTTGAAGCAGATCATCATGGAAAGGGGGAAAAAAAAAAGAGAAAGGGGGGGGGGGGGAGGGGTGTGGAATGGTAAATCTAATAAAATGTCAAGAGCTAGAAATACTAAGAGAAAGAAACTAAGACACTAAAAAATGAGTTTACTGTGTGTGCAGTGGAGCTATAAATTAGAGACTCTCCTGTCCCAACCCACAGAGATAGATAGAGAGAGAGAGAGAGAGCTTGAGCCAACAAAGACCATCGACAATCAGTCCTATTTATATGTCATATGAAGCACATGAATGGACATCTCCAAATATGTTGATATATTCGAAAAGGCACCTTGAAATAATGATTATCATGACGATGTAAAATGTAATATAAGTAGTAACAGTTTTCCAAAAGGATTGAAGTAATGAATAATATTAGTAGTAACGGTTTTCCAAAATAAACATTACCTTCAAAAGGATTGACAGTGATTCTACTGTACAGCTCTCGCCTAGCGCCAAGTGTTGGGTGACTATTGCTATCGCCTCCAGCAACTAGAAAGCATACAACAGTCAGGAGCAGCAGACAATAGAATCTAGATAACAGAATAGATAACAGTGTGTGTCTGTCTTTGTGTATATGCGCGCGCATATGTATGTGTGTGCACATATGTAAATGTGCGCGCATGGATGCGATCGTGTGTGTGTGTGTATGCATGCGAGCGTGTGTGTGTGTGTGCATGCGCACCTGTGTGTTTGTGCATGTGTGCGCGTGCATGCGAGCACGTGTGTGTGTGTGTGTGTGTGTGTGTGTGTGTGTGTGTGTGTGTGTGTGTGTGTGTGTGTGTGTGTGTGTGTGTGTGTGTGTGTGTGTGCATGTGTCTGTGTGTGTGTCAATTCGCGCATGCATACATCGCTATGTGGGTCCATGCATGTGTACATCATTGTGTGTGTGTGTGTGTGTGTGTGTGTGTGTGTGTGAGAGAGAGAGAGAGAGAGTGTGTGTATGTGTCTGTGTGTGTGTGTGTGTGTGTGTGAGAGAGAGAGAGAAGGGGGAGCAGAGCCAATAATATACTTCTAGCTGAGGTATTGTGCAAGCTTCGCCATCCACAGTAAGTCCCTCTGTAGCTCGTGCTAGGGCATCATCATTTTCTGCAATTATTTTTATAGCCTCTGGTACATTATGTAATCGAAGAAGCTCACTTAGCAGGCAGACAATTCGTTTGTTTGCTTGCCAAATATCCGCAGAATCAGGACCTTGATGAGCCCTCACCCAAGGTTGGAGATCCTTCTTTACCTGTGTCATAGATAACATCAAGAGTATCAATATCTTGGCATAGATTCACACTTCCCATCAGAGCTCAAGCTCAAAACATGACTTTACAAAAGGTAAAACTCCATATCAACTTCCAATACTTCATTGTACCAAAATATGCATGATTTTTGTAAGAAATTATTTTCTTACTTGATCATAACATTTTGAAGGAATATGCATATCAGTGATCACATTTCTCACCCTAATCATGTCCATACTAAAATAAAAGAAATGATCATGTTCACCACGAATCACCATGTAGGTTTGACAAACACATTAATATTCATGGGAAACAAATGAAATAGTACCAACACACCTGAAACATAATTGCAGCTGCTGCCTTTTCAGGATAAACTGAAACTATATTGCAGAGAGCTTCAACAACCTGAAAGGAAACTATTAAAAAATGACATTGATAAAAGATTTCAAAATTAAAGTAAAATGTCTCCCTCATCCCTCATCATATATTTTGAATCGGCATTGTCAACTAATTACAAACCTGTCTCCATCCCTTCTTGGCAGATGTGCCCTCACCATTTGTGGGAACCTCTGGTTCAGTTAATAACCCCTTGCAAAGCAGCGGCACAGCTGCAATTGATAAGTCCTCATTTTCCCTCAGAACTCTGGTTATGAATGTCCCTATATTTCCATGGGAGGCATCATTTTTATCCATACATAGTATAGACACCACATCAGACACATTTTTTGGCAACCCTGAAAACCCTTGTTCTGAAACACGCATCTCCAAATCATTTGTCTGCTTTCCTTTCATGTCTTTGTCCCATTCTGCACTGCAACTATGTGCCTGAGCTTTCTCTGAGCTATTTCTTGAACCCATAGAAGAGCACTGTATTTGACCTCTTTTTCTGATTCCTAGGTTTGTATTGGCCTCATCTAAATTCTCAGCTGAAGATTCCACATTCATTTCTTTCTTAACATTGTAAGACCTAGAAGAATCAACTACTGCAGTTACAACCTTTCTATTATTTTCAACTAAATGTAGTACAGCTGCTGCCTTAGCAGACAACTTTGGTTCCCAAGTGCAGCGTTGTATGGCTCTTAAAGCCTGCGTGCAAGCCTTTGATTTCTCTAAGACCTCTGATATATGGGCTGCTACTACAGCAGCAGCAACAATCTCTCCAGAAGAGGTGCTGCCGTTGACTGGCACCACATAAGATGACTGTGGCACTAAAGACAATAAAGCTTCCAAGAGGCGAAGAAGCCTCCTTGCATTGGTTACAGCAGAGGAAACTCCAACCTGCAGACTCGTTGAAGTTGTTCCACTCTCAGGAAGACTGACTCCATATTTTGATAATTGGAATGACCTCTGCTTCCTTGTGCCAACCATAGGTGATGTTAACGTGAGAAGCTGGACTTCACATGCCAGTGCACAAACTGCAGCCACAACATACGAGTCAAAGGTGGCAACAGCTCCTCGCTGTTTCAGTCCATCAGAAACCCTTGGTGAAGAAGTTCTAGAAGGAGATGTTGACACGTCACTATATTCCTCACCAGTGAAAGATGACTTATTGCGATCTTGGTGCACTGCATCATGGCTTAGGCAAACTGTGAAAGCCATTGACAGCAGTCGAGCTGACAAATCTGCTGATGGGCATGCCTCTGTGAACAAAGAATGTACCATTGCCCTCAGCTCTGTGCTTGCAACCTGCCTCAATCCAAGCCTACTTCCAGTACCAAAATTAGAGTATTTGAGGACCCCATTTTTTGTATCTTGATTATCTTCGCATGGAATTGTTCTTTGCAATATCACCTCTACGGTGGCGGTGAATATTCTAAGCAAACAAGCCTCAGAAGGGCTACCATTCGGCAAATATTCAAGCACACGAAGGAGAGGCCGGAACAGATTCCAGGATAGAAGAGGAGGTTGTAACGGTGTTGCAATGACAAGCTCTGGAAGGTTCGCAGCAGATGAATCGAGTGGAAGCAGGCCATATGCTGCCTCCCAGAGTGTACATATTTGCCATTCCACATCTGGTCCATGATCACACATCAAGGATGCTATGCCCCTTGCAGTGGCCTCTTCAGTAGCTCTAGCAGCAGATTCAGCCATCTACGAAGCAAGTATCAAATGTAGTTTCAGCTTTCCTTGCAGATTTTCTACAGGTTACACAGGAAGAAAGAAAAGCGGTAGCTTGACAGGTGTGGTCAGCAAGCTTTTGGACATTACCTGTTCTCTCACACTTCTCTCCAGCTGATCGGACGCCCCTGGAAGTGATTGCTTTCCATGAAGATCCTGAGCATGCCCTGGTGCAGGGAACAAGAGAGCTGGCTGAGAAAAGACTCGAAAAAGTAGGGCTGCTGCTGCATCTGCTGCAATCCCTGATCTCATGGCCAAAGCAGCTCCAACTGGTCTGAGAAAATGGAGATGCAACCAATTTCTTGGAAGCTGTGACACGTAAAATATAAAGATAATGGAGGTTATTAAATAGCGAAAGGTAAATGAACGACATAGTTGAAGCAAGCATGCATACTATCAATACTCTCTCTCCTTCTTTCCCAAGACAAGTGGCTGCTGATAGAAAACAAAACAAGACAAGCAGCTACTGTGCATGGAGCATTGTTATGCAGCCTTGTCACAATCGTGGTCTGGGAAGAATTAAATCACTGGTTCGTACGTTGGCTAGGACACACATCTCTACAGTAAATAACTTTAAGCAATTCTGTGTGGTGACAACCTTTGAAATACTTTTACAATAAATGGTGTAACAAGTACAAACTGAGACAGCCATTGGCTAACAAATAATCAAGAATGGAATCTTGTTGTATTCCTTTGAAGATTCAGTCTTGGAATCCAAAATCAATGGAACGACACACAGAAGTATGGAATATATTAAATATATGCGATGAAAAAAATCTTTACTGGAGTCTGTTATGCAAAAACTCCTTGGTAAAAGGCATTACTTGCTGAGCCTCTGGCACATGCACTAGATCCTCTTTTTTTCACAAAGAGACCATTGTGCATTTGCATAATTTTCTTGATACGTGAGAAATTCAGCCATCTTTTACCCAAATTAAGTATGCAGATGACCCAGACTCTGCCACCAGCAGATGTTCCCTTCAATCGAGGAGTGGATTCCATTATTTGGGGTTCCAAGGCAACACTTCCACTTATGACATACATAAAGAAAGGTCTCAAAAAAATACAAAACGTTGTTGGGGTAAAGCGATTAACGTTCTTTATCCTGAAGGAGAAGCTGCGTTACAACAAAAATAGCAGCAAATCATGGAGAATTCATCAACCCAATTCTTGATGAGTGAAAGTTGTGCCTGGCCTAAACAGTATTAAGTACAAGACATTTTTCTTGTGGGGGTGGAGGGAGGATGCTTGGGGGGCCGGGGTTGAGGTTTTTCTTTTCTTTTTTTGGGGGGTTGGGGGGGGGGGGGGGGGGGGGGGGGGGGAGAGAGAGAGAGAGAGAGAGAGAGAGAGAGAGAGAGAGAGAGAGAGAGAAATGAAATGAAATGAAATGATATATTTACGTCTTCAGAAGGCCAAAATGACCTATGAGACCAAAAGTTACAAAACTGGTGAATCTGATACAAAATCTGAGTACCAAAGGAAGTGGTATTGAAAATGAAAGATGTAAAATAGCAGGGAAAAGAGAGAGAGAGAGAGAGAGAGAGAGAGAGAGAGAGAGAGAGAGAGAGAGAGAGAAGGGGGGGCGGGGGGGAGGAAGGGAGGGAGGGAGGGAAAAAAAAAAAGGGGGGGGGGGGGGGGGGAGAGAGAGAGAGAGAGAGAGAGAGAGAGAGAGAGAGAGAGAGAGAGAGAGAGAGAGAGAGAGAGAGAGAGATGAGACCATGAATCATTTGTTTTGGATAGGAACTGCATGCATAGGAAGGACTCAGGGCAGAGGACATGCTTGATATTTAGCAGGTGGTTTCCCAACTTGAACGAATTCAATATCACCTTTGGATTTCTGAGCTTGACGACCTGGTTACCCTTTGTATTCTCGATCAAATGAGGATTCCAATGCTGCAGATTAAATGGCAGTCTAAAATCTTACCTTCACAGAAAAGAAGTTGCATCTTCTTGGATGCATTCCTTTAAAAACATCTTCTTCACACTCACAGGGCTGACCATGAGTGTTTGCTTAATAAGTTCTCTAGGCTGGATATAAAACAAGGCCTAGAAGACATTCTATTTTTGTATCCCATGTAACAGTTTTACAAGAGCATGAGAAATATTTCCCAACAACTTGAACGAATTCAATATCACCTTTGGATTTCTGAGCTTGACGACCTGGTTACCCTTTGTTTCTCGATCAAATGAGGATTCCAATGCTGCGGATTAAATGGCAGTCTAAAATCTTACCTTCACAGAAAAGAAGTTGCATCTTCTTGGATGCATTCCTTTAAAAACATCTTCTTCACACTCACAGGGCTGACCATGAGTGTTTGCTTAATAAGTTCTCTCTAGGCTGGATATAAAACAAGGCCTAGAAGACATTCTATTTTTGTATCCCATGTAACAGTTTTACAAGAGCATGAGCAATACTTCCCAACCCCTCTCCTTCCTCTTCGTCCCACCCAAAGGAATAAAAAGGAGATAGTGAGAGAGGTTAAAAAGAAAAGGGGAACCAAAAAACATAAAGAAAGACAAAAGTAAAGAAAATGCTTCCCAAAATGGAAACATGTGACATTCATGTACAGATGGTATCCTCACTAGATCAATTGAGTCATTGTAGTAAGGACATTATACAGAAGAGAAGTTGGTTTCCAGCTTATAGTAAATGGAGCATCGTTCTAAGCAAGATCCTTGCAAGGTCCTCCACAGTCAAGAGGTCATCGGATACCATTTGTGGTGCACGACAAGGACATGAATCCTCCTGTATAGTAGCTCTCTATGCTGGGATGCCCTCCTCTGTAGTTATGGGTGCACCATGGCATTATTTACCATCTCCACTGTAAAGAAACTATATGCATGTGGGTATGGCTTTTAGGGTCCTGAAGATGTGGCTCCTAGGACCAAAGTGTAGAGATTCTGCATATTGACCCCAATTATACGAGAAGTAATAGCTAAAGTGAGAGAAATCTCATAAAAAAGTCAGCGAGCTGTAGCTCGACACCCTGGGCAGCCACAGTGGTGGGGGTTTTTACCTTAGGACCAGATGTGCTTGTATGGCAAAACCACGGCTATGCATTAAGGGCGGGCTGCATTCAAAGTATAGATAGAGCCAAGAACATATCAAACATTAAAAGATGAAATGGGATACACTGTTATAGTATCTCCACAATGCTTCAATGACCTTTAGTTTCAGCTTGCAAGGCACAGAGAGCTTTACAGAAGTTCAAATGTTTCACACTTCCTTACCATCCATGAGACAATCTACTACAAGAGGCAAGTAAGCACGCTTTAAGATCTTAATTGGGAGTGCTCAGAATGAAATTAGTCACTTGAAAAGACATATGGCATGTCAGCCAGAACCTGCAGTACACTTTTCAGTACAGCTGAAGAGAGGTCGAGTGTTGGAACATGGTCCATTGGAACATGGTCCAGCACACTCTGATGTGGCTGTCCACTTGCTGCTTAGACTGAGGTCCAGCAGGTCTGGGCTGGAGTATGGTCCAGCAGATAGTCCTGTCGACTGAGCAGTTCAGCTATGTCCAGCAGATAATTGATTCCACCATAATCGACCTCCCCTTCCCCACCTTGTCCAATTGCCCTCCAAAATAGCCTTCACCCATGGAATGCCTGAAATGCAATACAACAGCCAAATTACCTTCCTCTTCTTTAAAACAAGCATGAAAACTCAGCCCAACACTATTGTGTGAGACTAGAGCAATGAGCATGCATCCCTAAAGCCCTCACCTGCAGGCTCCTATCCCTTGGAATCAAGCAGTCCTTCAATCTCTGTCTTTAATCAAAACACCACATCAAGAGGGGGAGTAAGCCCTTCTACTCCTTCAAGATGTAATCTCCAATCACCCAGGATGCAGTAGCATGGACCTTCAAGAGTATGCCTCTACTAATGTCTCTATCATCCAAGCATATCCCCATCTAGATGCCCAAG
>CM035430.1:26539126-26609126 GCA_020310875.1 Ceratopteris richardii
TTCCTTTCTTCATGTAGTGGAAGCCTTTGGCATTATTGTCAATTCATCACTCAATAGTAGGTCTTTCATAACACCACTATACTTCACAACACAATGTAGCATGATGAAGTTGCATGCAAATCGTGTTTCAGCATATTTGAGTACAGCAAGAGTAGATCTCTTGCTTAACTCATTGATGATGAAGCTCGCTATGCATTTGCCTTATTGATTGAAGGCAAAATCCTTTCCAAAATGCCAATGTCTTTGAGAATATTATTTAAGCAATGAGCCATGCAAAAACAAACATATGAGGATACAAATTTTCAATGATTCGGGCTTCTTCTCTCTTTGAGGCCTCCCCATCCGCTACTATGGTCACAACATGTGCTGGACCCAGAATTTCTATGGCACTTGCCCACTCAGAAGCCAGCACATCAGCTGATTTTCCTGTCTGAGATGCATCATGGAACCATATGAACATCTCAGCTCGGGAGTAAGCAACAACTCTATGGATGCATCATGACAATATGAACTACATCTCAGCTCGGGAGTAAGCAACAAGTCCATGGATGGATCATCGTTGTGTGTCACTCCATCCATCCATGAGCAAGGACACTCCATGAGTTTCTTCTCCTTCTCTAGTAGAGTCCTGCGCAAACATTTGAAAGAGGGAGGAACATATCGTGGTCCATATTCCCCTATCTTTTTCCTCATCCCCTTGAAATATATTTATCCATGAAAAAAAAAAAAGAATTTACATTAAACAATGCCTACGTAAACTGAGCAAAGCAATCAACCCAAGATGAAGTCATCCCAGTGCAGGGGGCACTTCAAGTGAACTCATCGTGTCACGAGCCACTCACTTAATAAATGGGAAGCCTTTGAAGAATTTGTCCAAGTTGCAGCTATTCAACAAAGTCGCTCAAATGCTCTTTAAAGTCTCCCTCTTGCCACAACTATAGTCGTCCATTATGGAAACAAACTTGAGATCCCTTGTGCCAAAATTATAGTCGTGCATCATGGCAACAAACTTGAGGTCCCCAAGCATGGGGACTAGCCGAGGTGAGGTCACTCAGGCACATCTAAGTGCACTCACCCATGTTGGGGTGGGCAGGAAGACGCACTTGCAAAGGTGGAGGTATCCAACCAGCTGGAGTCACCTGAGTCCAAGGGTACATGCATATGTAGTCGCCCGAAGTATATGAGCCATCTCCAATGAAGTCACCCAAAAGTCATGACGCACTAGGGTGCACTCACCCAACTCCTTTAAACTATGGTCTCCCATGACTAAACAAGTGAAGTCACAATTGGAATTGATGGAGTAGCCTACAAATATTCTCCATATGTGACAGAGGGCAGTACGAGGTCAAGGTGGTGGTGATGTGGCTAAGACTGTTGTTTTCTAGTGAAAACTGTAAAGGTATAGGTTCGGAACTATTACCTTATGGGGCCTTAGTTTACAAAAACCTATTGGCATTAGCTCAATCGTGTTGTTTTTCCTTTGTGTGTTTTCTTTACTAATATCTTAACGGTAAACTGGTTTTGCTTAACCGTTAGGAGTGGCAGGATTAAGCGTTTACTTATGGTGCTAAAGAAAACCTAATGGTAAACGAGCTAAAGAAAACCTAACAGTAAATGAGCAATAGAGAACCTTTAGGGAGTACAAGGTCCAGCTGGAGGTGATGTGGCTAAGGCAGTTACATTGGCTGGTGGAGTCCCACCTGGGCAACTGCCAGGCAGTGGGCAGTTACCTGCAAACTGTTGGACAGCTACCTGCCCACTGTTGGGCAGCCTCCTAAGGGGCCCATTCCTTTGCCAAGAGGACTTGTGGTGTGCAGGCCTATGTGAGCACTGAGTGGGCACTTTCATCTGCCACCATGGGCATATCTTGTAAGGGCATGTCCACCCATCAACTCTCAGGATCTATATAAGCTGTAGACCATCTTGTGAATATAGGTTGTTGATCAAGTAACCCTTATGCTGTAGGCAATCTTCTAGATATATGTTGATCAAGTAGCCCTTATGCTGTAGACCATCTTGTGAACTAGTTTGTTGATAATTCTTTGTTGTATTGTTGTACTCTTGTGAGTGACTAGCTGTTGTGAGTTGGGCTAGTTTTTGTTGGAGTGCTTGGCAGGTCTCTGTAGCAAGTCTGTGTAATGTGTCTGGTCAGTTCCCTCTTGTGTGCTGTATGAGATTGTGCAATAAACAGCTAGAGGGTAGGTAGGGAACATTGCAAACCAGAAGGCAGAATAAGTGAGTGCAGGCACGAAGCTGTAGCAGAACACAGTCAGTGAGATGCAGAGGCAGCACAACATCACTTACATCCTCATCACATATACATACATACATACATGATGGATTTATAAATCTGAACTGGCTATTCTCCATGTAGAAAGAAAGTTGCACCAGTTTCCTGTTGATCGTAACCATACCAATGCATCTGCTTTGAGTACAACCATAGAATAACACATGTCTCCTAACCATCATCTAAGCAATCACTCTTATTAGCTAGAGCAGGCTGCAGCTCTACTCTCTAGAACAGGGCCCCAATATCATATATCCAGATTCATCTGGAAACTTTTTCATAGGAGAAAGTATTTCTTTCTAACTGCATTATTTATGGTAGTATATCATATCAGTGGACAAGGTGGCATCCTTATTGCCTTCAAAAAATCAGATTGGTAGGCTGAATAATAAGATCAAGGTGTTAATATCTTTAGCAAAGACACAGTTAATAGTAGAAATTAATCTGGATACTTACTTGCATAGTGGAAGTATAATCCTCAGCTGAGCGAAGCAGCTCCACAAGCTGTACAGCTGCATCAAGAGCATCAGGTGCCCAAGATGGTGGAGCTTCAAGGAGACCCAGAAAAAGTCTCTGAGTGGCACCAGGGGTGGCAATGGCATAATATCTGAAGTCATAAACATTAGGTTTAATTCAACAGTTCATAAAGCACAAAGAGCAATAGAACAGATAAGCACAGAAGATGCACAAAGATGTCACTAAATAGGTCAACCTGTGAAATAGACGTGCAAATGGTTCCAACGGGGGCAAGCCAGCTACAAGATGATCATCTAATGCTGTAGCTGGTGGTGGTAACAAGAGGGCTGGGACAGCTGCAGCTGTTAATTCTGCTGTTTCATAGCGCAGAACTTCATCATCACAAACACTCAGTATTACAGCAGCACCATTTGCAACTGCCCATCTTGGAGTGGAGGGCATTAACTGTGGATGCTTTCCAGGTCCTTTGCTACCGACTAAACAAACAATTGGTGTTTCCTGTGTTAGTGCTATGAATATGAAACCAAAACCATGAAATCATTTACAATCATGCAACAGAAAAGAAACGATGAAAATTCAATTCGATCCTCCTGGGTTACTCTAATGGTTCTGAACAACTGAATTTAACAGTTCAAAGACGAAATACTTAGACAAGTCGCAAAATTAAGCATATTTTACAATCAAATTCTATAAAAGAGAAAATCATAATGGGTAAATACGCAATTATTGATATTGGAGGAAGTCAATTAAAAGTAGAGCTAATGATATTCGTTAAATGAAATAAGAGTCAAGATGTATGTATTGTAAAAAGCACAGTAATCAGCATGAAAAGCTGAGTGTAACCTGTTGTGGGAGGCTTCAGCTCTCCTCCAGCTGCATATTTTCCCATTACTCCTCCACACCTTGTACATACACACATGAATATAAGGTAACATTGGAATATGCATGTGGACATACCATCATTAAGATGAAACAGAAATGCCACCATGCCTCTAGAAATGTAACTCCAGACTCCAATTTGTACAAGGCATGGACTCATAGCTTACCATCGGAAATAATCACTCTTGACACCCAAGGGTGCAGCAAGTAAACTATCCGTAATCCAAGGAGTCAGTAACCTTGTAAGAGTCTTCTTTTCAGGATCTTGATGAGATTGAGGTGTTCTGCTAGAGCATTCTTTATGAGGATCATTTTCATACAGTAGTCGTTCAATTTGTGCGACCTCTGAGTTTGAAACTGGGCGGTTATAATGTGTCAACACTCTCAAAATTTCTCCACAGGCAAGAGCCCATTGCTCAGAAACATCTTTCTGCAGGTGCTTCATGAAAATAATCGATGTGATAAGTGCAAATGCAATGCATGTATCAGAAAATGTATAGTTAAACATAATCTTAGAACAGTTACCTCACATGATGGACTGAATAAAGAAACAAAAGACCCAAACGGTGGTGAATTCTTGCTGTAAACCAGGGTCCCATCAAGAATGCAAGATAACAGTGCATGTAAAATGGAGTGGCCATGCTCGGGATGGTGCAAAATAAAGGTCGCTGAAATTAAATAATTGAGGTTACAATCCCAGCTCTTGTGAATATTTCAGACATGGGTCAACACTGTAAGTAAATCTCAAAACATGATCTTACCAAGTACATCATCGAGAAGGGCAGCTTCAGTATGAGGATAATGACTTCGCACCAGCTATGGTTCCATGAAGTTTAATTTAAACTCAATAATGTTCTTCTCTTGCAATTAATACAGAAAACTCAAATTAAAACAGGCTCAAACGTGCTAACAGTCACCTCACTAATATCATGGCCGAATGACTCCGACGCACATTGTGCAAATAGTTCAACATAGGCCAAGATCTCTGTCTGGAAAATAATCAAACAAAAAAATTAAAGAGCCTCTCTCTCTCTCTCTCTCTCTCTCTCTCTCTCTCTCTCTCTCTCTCTCTCTCTCTCTCTCTCTCTCTCTCTCTCTCTCTCTCTCTCTCTCTCTCTCTCTCTCTCTCTCTCTCTCTCTCTCTCTCTCTCTCTCTCTCTCTCTCTCTCTCTCTCTCTCTCTCTCTCTCTCTCTCCCCCTCCCCCTTCCTCGCTCCCTCCCTCTCCCCCTTCCTCGCTCCCTCCCCTCTCCCGCTCCCTCGCTCCCTCCCCCTCCTGAACCGACTTGATCCGGATCTTTAGTTCAGATGAAATCGTTGACATTGCTTAAACTTCAGGCCTTCTGCTCAAGGCATTTGGCATAATGTTTTGCTTCCCTCGCTTATGAATGATATCAATGTCGAATTCGCGAGGAAGTCTTGCCACCTAGCATGCTTTGCACTTAACTTTGGTTTGGAGGCAAACTATTTAAGGGAGATGTCTCTGAAGACCTTGGTGTGTTTGTCTTGGACATAGTGTCTCCATTTCCGGAGGTAGTGCACTACCTCCAACATCTCCTTCTCTTGTGTGCTTCACCTCAGTTTGGTTTCGGTAAATTTATGTGACTTGTAGGCAACCGGTTGGTGGTCTTGCATCCGCACACCTCCGATTGCCGTGCCTGATGCATTTGTATGAACCTCGAAGGGTTTATCAAATTCTGGAAGCTTAAGAAAGGGAGCGTTGCACATGGCGACTTTAGGTGCTTCAAATGCCTCTTCTTCTACTTGCACCCACTTGAAGGTCTCTTTCTCTTTGATCAGCTCGAGTAGTGGGGCTGCTATCTTGCTCAAGCCTTGGATGAAGTGACGGGGAAATCGGTAGAAATCGATAAATTCCCGCACTTATTTGATCGAGGATGGGGGCCCACTTGAGTACGGCTTCCACTTTCTTCGGGTCGATGTGGAGCCCAAGCTCCAAGACGATGAGCCCCAAAAATTCCACCTTCTTCATGACAAAATCACATTTGCTTGGCTTGGCGAAGAGCCGTCGTTGGCAGAGACATTGGACTACCCGAACATGTTCATAATGCTCTTCTAGTGTGCGGCTATAGATGAGCAGGTCATTGATGTAGATGATGAGGAAAAGGTCCAGCATATCCTGAACGCCATCGTTCATCTCCCAATAGAAGGTTGCGTGGGCACCCATTAGACCGAACAGCATAACTAGCCATTCATAGCTACCATAGCACTTGTGAAAAGTTGTCTTTTCGATATGCTCTTTAGCCACCCTCATCTATGGTATCCCGAATGGAGGTCTATGCACGTGAAGTATTTAGCCTTCCCGAGGTGATCTAAAAGCTCCTCCATGACCAAGACCGAATACTTACTCTAGATCATGTTTTTTTGAGGGCCCGATAGTCGATGCAGAGGCGAAGTGATCCATCTTTCTTCTTGATGAAGAGAAATGGGGCCCCATATGGAGAATTGCTAGGCCAAATACAGCCTTGTTCTTCCAATTCGTGTAACTTCCATTTGAGTTCTTTGAGGTTTGTCTCATTCATCTTCTATGGTGTTCATGATAGGGTTGGTTGGTCAGGGAACGTGTCGATGCGATGTTGCACATTGTGGAGGGGGGGAGTCCGGGTGGGAGTGTGTTGGTCAGGACATTTGCATATTCCTCGAGAAGGAAGTGGAAGCTCGGGTGACCGATCTATGACTTGTCGATCTAGGCATGTTCCTCTATCCACCTCCACAGGGCATATGACGCATAGGTGTGCAATTCCCCCCTTGATAGACCGCCTTGTTGAATTGTTTATGTGAAAGTGACTTTGATGCGTGGATTGACGAAGAGGTACATGCTTGACCCTCCGGTTCATGCTTTTGTTTGTGATGGTGCATGATGGTGCTTGTTCTGGCTGCCTTTGTGTTGATGCCCATGATTGTGTGTCTGTCTGGCCTCTGGATCCTCTCTAGGCAAGTTGATCCGATGGAAGTCAACCACAATGGCCAGTCCAATCTGACCCAGTAGCACCTTGCCTCCTCCTTTCCGAAAATATCAGATCATGTATTGATCGAAGGAGAGACCGATAATAGCCTGAAAGGACTCCATGGGAATGATGAGGAAATGGACGTACCCAAACCATTGACCCAAGTAAACTGGTACCCCTTAGCATGGCGGACATGGCTGTTCTGACCTTGAGCGAACACAACCTACATTCTAAGTGGTTTGCTTAGTTCCAACATGAGGCGTCTTGCAGAGCCAGGGGTCATGAAGTTATGTATTGCTTCAATGTCGAGCATCATAGGGATGTTTAGGCCTCTGATTTTGCTCACGATGAATACTTGGTGCACAATCGGTAGTGCGATCGGGTCGCACTTGACCTTGCCCCATGCGGACTACGTCTGAGGTGGACCCTCATCGTCTGAGTCCCTGCTATCAATCTCTATGAACCTTGATCTGGATGATGATGATGATACCTCTTCATGTGAAGGGCCTCATATGGACTTAACCCTTGTGTCCTGAGATTGGCATCGACAGAAGCGGCACACGGGTCGAAATCTCGATGAGCCTTATCAGTCTTGGTTGGAGAGCTCCGTTTGGCATCTTGAGGTGTAGGGAGGGCACATTGTCCGGTGCCCTGTGTCTCGCTATGACCCCCAGGATACTCGATCGGTTTGTGTTGCGGTTGGCTTTGAGTGGACGAGGCATTGGAGTCATGTGCTCGCTTGCCCTTCGTCCTTGAATTTGGACTACCGGTTTGAGTAGGCATCATTCAGGCATTCAGCGATGCGGGTGGCTTCCTCCCCAGTTCTGAGGGTTTTGCTTCTTGACCTCCTTGGGATAGTTGGGAGCACCCACTAAAGGAACCCATGAAGTCAGTCCATCTCCGACATACCAGAAATGCGGAGCATGATCTTTGAGTACTCTGAGATGTATGATTCGATGTATCTATCTTGGCCTAATTCCGCCATTCATTTCTTGCCTGGAAGGCCTCGTTGCGAGGGACAAAGTAGTCGGTGAGGGAGGTCTGGAACTCGATCCGGTTAGCCCATGCTTGCTTCTTCTGCTCCACCATGTATCCGGCCGAGGCTTCATCTTGAAGGAACTGGTAGATGCACACCCAATTGTTGCGGCCAACGCGGAGCATTTGGAGGTAGCTATCCATTGCATCGATCCACCGATTAACGACAATAGAGCTGCGACCACCTCGATACTTGTCAGGAGGGTCCTGTTCGAAGAGGCCAAGGGAAACTATGTCATCAGTATCCTCCGGTTGAAGTTGGTTGGTAGGGGAGGAGTTGATGAGAACTCGATCCGGTTGAGTATTTGGTTCCCCATTCAGTTGAGAGAGTGAGGATGGAGTATCGACGGGTACTCAAGAAGGAATCAAGCGGAAAAATTACAGTGTCCATGATGGATATCTGTTATATAAAGGTAAGGTGTGTGTCCCTAGATATTGTGAGATGAGACGGCATATTTTGTATGAGTGTCATGACACACCTAGTGCGGGACACCCACGAGTTAACAAGACTTATGATCTTGTTAAGAGGCAGTTTTACTGGCCTGGACTTCATAAGGACGTCCTAGAGTATGTGCTTAAATGCACCATATGCCGGGTCAATAAAGCTTGAGGACTGAAGGACTACTCCACCCATTGGAGATTCCTAATGGGAAGTGGGAGAGTATCTCCGTGGACTTTGTAGTCGGATTACCTAAGACAAAGAGAGGGCACGACTCGGTCTCGGTAATTGTGGATAGGTTAACCAAAATAGCTAGGTTTATTCCAACACGTACTACAGTAAAGACACCAGAATTGGCTAGACTCTTTGTAGAGAACCTATACCGGTTATATGCTCTTCCTTTAGACATAGTTTCTGATCGGGATAGGAAGTTTACTAGCCACTTTGGAGAGTGTTCTTCAAAAGGTTGGATACGAAACTTAGCATGAGTATGGCCGAGCATCCAGAGTCGGATGGGCAAACAAAGAGGGTTAACCAAATCCTAGAGGATATGCTTCGGGCATATGTGAATGAAAGGCAAACTGATTGGGAAGAGTATTTACCTACGGTAGAGTTTGCATATAATAGTGCCAAGCACTCCTCCACTGGGCATAGTCCATTTATGCTTATGTATGGGTTTCAGCAAAGAGCTCCTTATTCAGTAGGATTGCAGAATGAGAAAGTTCAAGCTGCAAAAGACTTTTTGGAAGAGATGAACGATATGCTTAGGCTTGCTAAGGACAGCATTAGGAGAACTCAAGATAGGGCTAGAGCCTATGCTGACCCTCAAAGGAGAGAGATCAACTTCGAGGTAGGAGAGAAGGTCTATCTTAGAGTTCCCTCTAGATCTGAAACCATGAAGACAGGACCTTGTCCAAAACTATCTCCCGGGTATTGTGGACCTTTTCAAATACTTAAGAGAATAGGAAAGATGGCTTACAAGCTCCAACTTCCACAGAATAGTCGAATCCATCCAGTTTTTCATGTTAGCCAGCTTAAGAAAAGGCTGGGTGAATCTGACAACCTCATTCCAGACAGTGAGGTAGTAGAGCCTATTTCTCTTCAATCTATTCCACATGAACCTGAGAACATACTACGCACTCGAGAAAAACGGACTAGAAGTCACTTATATAAAGAGTGTCTAGTAAAGTGGAAAGATAGTTCAGAAGATAGTGCTACATGGGAGCGGGTTAGCACCCTTCAGAGAAGGTTTCCCAACTTAAGATTACCTTCCCAAGAGTCTTCTTAATGGGAAGGATACGAGGAAACAACACGGAGATATGACCATGTATTACTATACGTGGGGATATAGTGGGAGTGGTATTTCTATTATTTCTCTCTCTTCTATCAGACCTTCCAATACCATTTTTGAGAGCAAAAATGGAATTAAGGGGAAGGAAATGTCACATGGAGTATCATCATTCATTGTTAGGAGTAAGAGGTGTGAAACCCCTCTTATACTTGTTGAGTAAGATATTCACATGAGTACCAAGTGGCACTCATATGAGAGAGTTTGAGTATTACTCTTTTTGGGTAATTGATGAGAAAGAAGATACCACGCAGTTGGGCGGAACTGAGAGTCTCGATCTCCGTGTTCAATTTGGTTCTTCGTACTCATAGCAGAGTGAAAACTTCCTTGTAATCTGTGCTAAACTACCCCAAAAGTGAGGGGATTCCTCAAGACATCAGAGCGACTTAGCAGAACCTTAACATACACACCTTAGACTGAAAAATAGATGAGTGAGAGATAGAGAGAGAATAGACAGGATTTCAAGTGCAACGGTAAACTATAAGGCTCACCCACAGTACCTATATTTGAATGTCAAATTACAATGTGTGTATACGATACAAACTGACAATATCCGTATCTAGGCAGAAATAAGAACTAGGTACAAGAGATTGTGTGCCTAAGAGGTATGAAGAGTGTGTGTGTGTGTGTGAGAATATGGAGAATACAAATAGTTTAGAACTCTTTTACAGCAAACCCTAATTTTGATCAAACTAAATAACAAACGAGTGACCTAGCAAGTAAGGACAGAAATCGACTTGCTACTCAAAGTAAATCAACAATGGATGTTGATGGTACGTTGGCAAAATCTCCTCCAGATAATCACCAAGATGTAGACCACAACTCCTCCAAGTGTGAGAACTCCTCCTCCAAGATGGAGCACCTCCTAGTGATCATCTCCTCAAGAGTGCGTGAACACTCTCCCTCCAAGAAGGCCTCCAAGATCTCCTTGCCTTGAGCTAGAAGCTTGAGCTTGCCCCTTGAGATGATGATACAACAATGAGCTTGGCCTTCAATTTATAGCTTATACTTTACCTTGAAAAGCAAACTCTTCAAAAAGCTATTTCATGATCGTAAAGCTAATCGATGATTGACATTGGCATTTTTTCGGAAAATGAGAGAGTATTGGCTTAGCCAACGTGCCAAGCATGCTTGCTTGTAAAGGAACGAACATGTAACTATATTATGGCTGTTTCAATGTGTGAAACTTGGACTATTTGTACTTGTTTCCAACAGGGTTTTGCCATGAGGTCAGGTTATTTGGATACACATTTACTCCATTTATTACAGTCTGCTGTTGTGCAGATACACACATCCATATACCAGCTTGATATTGAGAGTGGAAGATATCGAGTCCCAGCAGCTGAGACCAGGATAGATTATGTATACATTATTGCCATGGCCAGCATATAGTGTTTTTATACTTTTCTTGAATTCAAGGTCCCCCCCCCCCAAACAATAACTATTGACAATATTTCTTTTTATAATCAAAATAAGTATATAATATCAAAAAGCATTAGTACTTACATATAACTTTACTCATATTCACTACTAAGTGGTACAATAGGAGAATGATATGACAAAAAGTGTGCTTGATGATTGATCCAAACCTCTTCTCATAGGATGTTCACATGATTACTGTTGACAGGAACAAAGATTTAAACCCACTGAGATAGTAACAAACGTAAGATAAAGTGCGGTTCAAGTTATCAAAATTTCAATATTTAGATCCATCAAACTTGACATGTATGTACAACAGATGACACTGATATAATTGATCTTACTAAAATATGCACCAAGGTGAATCAAGATATCCCGGAATTTGCACCAAAACTGAAGAGTAACAAGACCTCTTGTTAATACATAGCCATCAGCTGTATCAATGAAATATAAGGACATCCCCATTAATGTCATCACTGTCCGATAGCGGGATAAGAAAGAAGAATGGAAATATGCTCAAACATGTTCCCCAAACAAATTGACATACACCTCAAGCACGAACTAATGAGCATTTATCTGAACTGAGTTTTTATCATGTCCAAAAGAGACGGGTGAACCCAGTGACAATGAAGCTTAGCACAGGAAGCAAGCTAAATCTAGGGGCATATAAAAGATGTTGACTTGAATAGGTATACACGCCTATCAACCGGTCACAACCAGGATGAATATCCCACATAAAATATACATGTCTGCTCATATGACAAATTTATATACTAATATGAATCAACCATTACGGATCTGATTGAACATGAGTTAACATCAGTTGGTAGCTTTTTAATCATGCAATAGACATAATGCTCAATATATAGGTGTGATGCATCATGCATATATGGAATTGAAATGCACCATCTGGTGCATTTGTTCATAGTAGGAGGCCCATGGTGCTGATAGATCAAATTGTTGATTGATTAGGTGATAAACCATTACGGTTGATGTGATTTTTCTCCCCCCCTAAAAGCATAGAGAGAGAAAAAGAGAATAAAACAAAATGAAATCAGATTAATGCATATTAAGATCCATAAAGGCCCATAAGAGAAATTCATACGACCACAAGGGTGTGTAACCAATCATCATTTAAAAAGAAAAGAAAACGTGCTAAAAACAAAAGATAGAGAAAAAGTCCCCCCTCCCCTCAAAAATCAAAAAAGAAAATTGCTTCCAATTTTTATAAAAATTTTTGAGGTTTTTGCTAAACAAATTCTAAATAGTTTTGGTTGATAATTAAACTTGTGATGTGTAATCGGCGATCGCAAAATATTACTCCTAATGTAATCCTTACTTAGTAAAGCGGGTACGATTAATACATAGAGTACTTGAGGATGTGCCTAAATTTGAAAACTAGATCATATGTTTATGCTCATAAATTTGTGATGTCATTTATGCTCACAAATGCTCCTCTTATCTTGGGCAAAAAGAGGAATAGAAGTTTTAGTTACAGAGATATTGTGGGATCCTTCTTAAACAATAGAATTGTACACCCTAAAATTAAAGAAGAAAAAAACAAGAAGCTTCAGGCCAATCCATATAATGAATTTGGGAATGAAAAATTGTTCATGGGTGGCAATAATGATAAACTTTTCATTATATTGTATTTTTTACCAATGAATTTTGCAAGCA
Organism: Ceratopteris richardii; assembly: GCA_020310875.1. NCBI lineage: Eukaryota > Viridiplantae > Streptophyta > Polypodiopsida > Polypodiales > Pteridaceae > Ceratopteris > Ceratopteris richardii. The sequence goes on from CM035430.1 coordinate 26,551,652, forward strand.
TTTATTAGATTTCAATTATAGAAACTTAGAGGCGGCCTTCTTAGATGATATAGTTATATATCCTAAAATTAAAGAAGAGGACAAAAAGCTTTTGTTTGATGAATGTGGACAAGAAAAATTGTTCATAGGTGGCCAAAAGGGACTTTTTTTTCGGCGGCGGGGGGGGGGGTTTCTTGGATTACATCGTATATAAGCATGGAACGATCAGATCCTACCATAGTTGACACTACCAAGAGTTAGTATAACTCAAAGAATGTACATAATTCAAAGATCTTTTGAGACTTATGCTTTTACTATAGGGAACTTATAAGGCATTGTGTTGAAATTATAGTTTCTTTTCACATTGCACAAAACAAAAGGTTTTCATTTAGTTGGACACATATGGATAACCAACAAAAATAAAAAGTTAAAGAGAGAGAAATGGTGGATATGTATGGAAAATAGACCCTCACATGCCCTACAAAACAAAGGTTCTCCATCTAAAGAAAAACCTAACCTTAAATTTAGCATTGAAATTGTTGAATGTGTGGTTCAATGTGATTCCTCTAAAAACATTGGAGAATCCTTTGTGGGATATTTGATTATATATGAAAGTAGATTCCTAAGATATATCGAAAATGATATGCATATCTATGAAAAATGACTATTCACCTTCGTTTATAAGGTGGATACTTGAAAGGATGATTGACATAAGTTGTTGGCTCGAGATTAGGAATAGGAATAATAGCAACTACTCATAGAAAAGGAACAGTAGTAAGAAGCTTTGTTCATGAAATTTTGTTCATGAGACTTTTTCTTACTCTAAAATTAAATAATCCGTGAATGAAAAAACATGGCCATTAGACCAAACCAAATATCCCAATCTACATGAAAAAATGATCTTCCCAATGATTTCAAAATCACCCCCTTTTCAATTGTTGTTTATTCTAATCAATCCTTGCAAAGCTTCAAAACCTTCGTAACTAGGATTTTTGCATGCAACCATATCTACGGTGTTAGGAATAATTCATCTATGTTTCAATCTTCTTGATCATTATTCATCAGCATTTCATGGCATCTCCATCATTGGAGAAACCCCATTACTAAAAAGGAGGTTTATAGATAAAGAACCTCAGATGATCAAACTGGTTTTCTTAAGAAAGAACCCTTAACCATCATTGGATTACACTAGTAACTTAGGTCTTACATTATCCACCAAGAAGTTGGAAAGGCTTACTTGATGAATTAATGGTAAACTTATGGTACGTTGTAGTGTGCATGCGAAAATGAAAGAAGGCATGCACCGAAACGAAGCATGTGGCTCAAAATGAATACATTATGAACGAGAGATATGAAACAAATTAGAGATCTTACCAAGATCTTCATATCAAGTCATTATAAGAGATGATACCTCATCGTGTCAAATTTGGAAGTGGCTCTCCCAATACATACAGTGCATGATAATATATCGTATGCAAAGTTGGGGTTCGGATATGATATTGTGACCAGGATGATGATGAGCAATCCACCTCATGCAAGCCATACATAGAGAAAATTGCATACTAGCCACAAGGATTTCATTCCTTAGGAGGAACCAAGAAAAGACAAATTAAGCGATGATGATCCTAACATCCTTTTAACCTCTCCCATGCAATCAAAGGACCAATGCAGATAAAAACAGTTGCTGATGTGAACTTGAAGGTGAACATAGCTCATGGCACTAAAAAAAAGTGTGCCTTATGTGTCAAGGAAATGTCCCATATAACTCAAAAAAATAACTTCACTCAAGGTTGACCTCATGAAAATAATGTAAACTTTTTGAGATTTGTTGTCTCCATTTGTGCCTCAATCATCATCAGTAATTCAGTTCCATATCTGCAGTCATCTACTAATCACCTTCTAGTAAGAAGTAAGCATAAGTCCCAAGGGATTCTCTCTCACATATCTTTTCTCTACATGGAAATAACAAAAGTGAAGAAGTAAATACCTCAAATAAGTTCCGAAAGTAATGATGTATTTATTCACCTGGGGCATCAATCAGATAGAAATCTGCAAAAGCCCCTTCCACGATACTTTTTTATCCTTGCAAAGGACATGTTTCATACCCTCACAAGCATTATTAAATTGAAGGCAAGGAAATTCCAACTTTGGAGAAAAGCACATGTTTTTATGCTATCAAAACAATTCTCCATAAAAAGACTCTATTGTGAAAAGGCATGTCGCTCAGCCCGGAAGGATGATAAATCCCTCAATAACAGAAAACTGAAAAGCAGCCCACAGTCAATATAAATACTTCTTTATTATGGCTGAAGAAATGATCAAAGTCAGCTTTTAGCTTCGTGTACATTGTAAATCAAGTTCATCTCCCTAAAACCTATAAGCCCAAATGATCTACACTACCTTGCAGGCAAAGATAAGCAAGTGGAAGCAACTTTGAAGCCATATCTATTGCCTCTTCTTGCATACATCAACCATTTCTAACATAACCAGCACCTCAAGGACGTTCAATAACTTGTGGAAGATCCACCTTCACATCTTTCTCTTGATAAGACCTAGCCAAGAAACCATCTATCTAAAATCTGCTCATGATTTTCAGCCATAAACATCATAATAATATGTCTTTCTAGATTACATAGACAGTATGCCTTAAAGATCAACGTAATCACCAAATGATCTACACTACCTTGCATGCAAAGATAAGTAAGTGGAAGCAACTTTGAAAGCCATATCTACTGCCTCTTCTTGCATACATCAACCATTTCTAAAATAACCAGCACCTCAAGGACGTTCAATAACTTGTGGAAGATTCACCCTCACATGCACTTTTTCTTGGTAAGACCTAGCCAAGAAACCATTTATCTAAAATCTGGTCATGATTTTCAGCCACAAAACATCATAATAATATGTCTTTCTGGATTATATAGACAGTATGCCGTAAAGATCAACGTAATCAATGAAAATGTACTCTCGGCTTATCTCTTCCTTCTTGAGTACAACGTAAGCATCATATTCTCAAGTATCCTACACTTGCTGATGACCAAAGTGGGCCTAAAAAGAATGATCCTATTCCAAGCACTAGTTCATCCTAAAACTTGTTCGGAAGAGTTTTACCATAAGAGAAAGACATTATACGTGAAATGGAATTCAACATCAAATAAATGCGTCAATCTAGTTACTCACAATGGGAACCACCTTATTGACCAGCCGTCCAAGCAATGATGATGCATAAATGGATTTTTCCTCTGAAAAATAATAGATGTTTTCGCTAACACGTTGAATCCAAATACTATAGATAACCGGCTGCTAGTCCCCTAGCATCACTGAAAAAGTTATCCCAGAGTTTCGGGTCTGACACAACATCAAAGTCTTCCAATACAGGCTCTACACCATAGGTGACCTGAATCACGAGCCTGAACAAGACATCATGATGGCGATCACAAGAAATTCGGAATATCTTTCCCCGCAAATCGATTTCCCAAGTCATTGAATTTTTATGCAGAGGCAGTGAAATCAAACCGAGCATCGATGGGATAAAAGTAGTGCTCTCTGGAGTTCTTCTTCATCTGAATACCTATGAGGCGTATCCTCCGCAGAAGCTCCTGATCTTTCGTATCCTCCGTGAATATGTCAAAAGAATTTTCAAAATGTAATAACTTTTGTCATTAAGAACACATTATTAAAGAACTCTCTGTGTACGATTTCAACTTAACGGCGACAGGACACAGTTCTGTAAACCAAAGGAATGGGATAAGAGGCTGCTGAGCTGTGAGAACGGTCTCGTGTTCGACAGAACAGGATAAGAGGATTGCTAATATTCCGAAAAAACTCACTTATACTTCATGATCCACGAAACCGTTTTCCTTCCTACCTCCGTTGAAGGGCCGAAAGGAACACAAAGTTTACCTGCTTCTGGTCCAAGTTCTGAGGAGGAGGTCGCACAAGCGATGATGAAAGCACCTGCTGAATCCATCTCTGATGAGGGGAAGACATGTAAGCCAAACGGCAGAGTCTGGTTCTTTCACTAAACTATCGATCGCCAAAGCGAAAGGGGCAGCTATGCTGTCAGTAAAACGCTGCAACAAGAGGCTAAGAACTGAGCGAAGGTGGATAATGGGCCGGCCAGAGAGAGAGAGAGAGAGAGAGAGAGAGAGAGAGAAAGAAAAGAGAGACGAAAGGGTGAACGGCAGAAAGGTTCTAGGAGGTATTGTCTCCGTCGTCTAAGCGGGCGAATCTACCTCGCCAACTCAGCTAAGTGTTTGGCCAATTGCAAGCCGGAACAAAGTAGAGACGCACTGGGAGTCTCGAAGATGGCCAAAATATCTAGCGGCCGGCCGGCTCAAAACTCATGGAGGGTCACGATCGAGCCACGCCGACGGGGTCGCGCCTTCGATTGCTGCCACGTAGAAAGAAGACGGGCCAATGAGAATTAGGTTTCTGGTCCTTCGTCTCGGGTTTTCACGTGAACGAAACATCTTCTAAGATTTTTTTTTTTACTTTATGATTCGATGTGGAATTGTATCCCATAAAAAAGAAAAGAGGAAAGCGCAAGCGCATAATGGTCTGGAGGATGTCTCTCTCAAGCATAGCTTCCCGCACAAGCACTACACAAAAGGAGTGCATCCCGTCAACGTCCTTCACAAAGAAAAAAGTGTACACCTCATGCGACAAAGGAAAACGAAGTCCATAAGACTTCGTCATTGTAATATATTGAGCTATTCGATGTTGATTATGAAGAGTGATAGTAGTACGTGTTGATTATGAAGAATGATAGTAGTACGTGTCTCAATTTGCTTGCATTCACATGAGACGTAGTGATCAAGAGTCTTCAAACAAAAGGAAAACTTTGTTTTTTTAATGGAAGTTCGACAAGTTAGTACCTTAGAATTTTAACTTTGAAAGAACAACTCTATAGGTGAATGGGCATAGTACGTGTAGGATTCCCTGTATCCCACAAAGTAGGGGTTAGACAAATTAGACAAGTAGTAATAATAGTAATAATGGAGAGGCAAACGCATGAGCTATATTAAAAAATAAAGAGGCAAAACGAAGAAGGATAAACCTAGATCAAGTGTGTGTGTGTGTGTGTGTGTGTGTGTGTGTGTGTGTGTGTGTGTGTGTGTGTGTGTGTGTGTGGTAGTGGTGGTGGTAGCATTGGTGGTAGCAACACCGATAGTAGGAGTGGTAGCAATAGTAGTGATTATAGTAATAATAGTAGTGGTAGCAATAGTAGTGATTATAGTAATAATAGTAGCAATGATAGTAGTTGTAGTAGTGGTAGTAGCAGTTAGTAGTCAATAGCTAGTTATTAGTAGTTAGTAGTTAGTATGTAGGAGTAGTAGAGGTTAGTAGTGGTAGTAGTGGTAGTTTGTAATGGTAGTAATGGTGGTAGTGGTATTAGGAGGAGGAGTACAAGTTAGTCCATAGTACTTACTACTTAGTAGTAGTGGTGGTGGTAGTGGTGGTAGAATTAGCGGTAATGCTAATTCTAGTACTAGTGGTAGTTCATAATGGCAGTAATGATGATGGTGGTGGTGGTGGTAATGGTAGTAGGAGTATAGCAACAACAACAATAGCAACAATGGTAGTGGTGGCAATAATATGGACAACAACAATGGCGGTGATAGTGATACCAATAGTAATGATGACAATGTCAAAAGCACTATGAAGAGGAGGAGGGGGTGTGATAGCAAGTAAGAAGATGACATGGATAACACATTGGCTTCCACAACCATATTGAAAACAATGTGGGTGCCATTAAAATAACGTAAATCACTCTGGTATGGGCCATGCTCAAGCTTCTAGGAGGTCTAGTAGATAATGCACCCAATATTGCACTCAAGTTGGCAAATAATTCAATTTCAACTCAAAAAGTGAAGGACGATTCAAGCCACTTTTGTTATCATCCTTATGATGCACTCTTTCTCTATGATGGATATATTATGTAAATATTATGGAAAAAACTTACAAGCAAGAGCTCTTATACAAGATAGATTTACATTGCAAAAAGCAGATATCATACTCTTCCAAGGAAAGATGACCCACATTTTTAAAAGTGATTTTTTTTTTAAGTGATTAAAGAGGTTCATTCATTCGAAGTGATGTTATGAGATAGTCCATGCCAAAGTTTGTTGTTTTTCTTCGTTTAAAAAGTAATTTTTAATGGGCTTGAACTTATCCCGTGGATGGGACATGATCAACTTATGATCCATTATCTAATGCATGATCGTCTTATCTGATTTTATTCCAAGGCGAGTGGATGGAAAGGTTGAGGCAAAAAGAGTTTACATGGTTTCAAACTATAAAACTAGGGTCTGTAGAGTGTTTGTTAGATTACATATTCAAGGTCTAATCAAAATCCTATTTCTTTATCAAAGGTTGAAGAGTTATTAGCATAAAAATAAAAAATATCTTCCACATAAAATAATTTTCTTTCTTTATTTCCAATGAAAAGATGGAAAAAAAGTAATATCGATGATTCTTGTAAAAAAGGAAGGATTCAATGTCCACAGAAATTGCCATTTTAGTATGGATTGATTTTTGCACCATAGATTCCCTATGCAAGGAGATTCAATCTACCATAAAGGATTTGATCGAACAAGTTCAAGAGATGAAAAGATTGCTACGACAAGATGACCGATCAGTTTCAAACTATGCCTTGAATATCAAGATGTTGTTTCGTGAAACTACATATCAAGAAGACTACATGGTTAATCAGTTTCAAAGTGGCCTCAATCCTAAAGTCAAAAATCTCTTGCTATCCATGCCTCAAGCAAATACCTTGGAGGATGTTATCAATCAGGCAATTCAATGTGAGAATCAGTTATTAAAAGAAATCCAAGTCCAAGAGTCAGTAGTCTTGAATAATGAAGGCACTATTCCTCAAGAATCTGAATCAAGAATCTTTGAAGCCCAAAAAGTCGTTACAAGTGACATGCAGTATACATGTTATGAAGATATCAAGAAGATAAAGGACAAGGAGGAGTTCAAGTTCAATCAAGGAGGTGTGCTTACTCAAGGCTCTCCATCAAAGATCTTGGAAACACCACAACATTCCACTAGAAGCTCAAAGGATCTATCGCATGAAGAACCCAATGAAGCTCAAGAGAGAGCCAGTCCTTCACCACCTATCAGGATTCATGATCATGAAGAAATCGATGTCGTGCATGTATTAGATTCAAGGATCTCCCAAAGAATATTGGAATGCCTTATTCATTGGAAAGTGTATGACATTAGTGATCGTACTTGGGAACTTATAGAAAATCTTCAAAGAGCAAAAATCAAGGTTCGTGAATTCCATAGGATCAATCCAATGAAACCCAAGCTACAGAACATGGCCGCTCCCCGTGGAACTCGTCGCTTGAGGGGGAGGTGATGTCCTTAGATCCCATGTGAATCCTATATCTCATGAGTGGTTCAGAATTAGGAGAAACCAATGCTTCCATTGCATCCAGAGCATGCCAAAACCCTAAGATCAACTATCTACTTGCCTCATTTAGATATCTAGAGCTCATGTTTCGAATTGATGACATCATCAATTCATAACCGCCATTCATGAACCGCCCTTGAAAACCTAAATAAGGAGGGGTTGGCCACATTCATAATGAGTCCTGCCAATACTAGTCTTGTGGATGCCAGTCTTGGGAGCTCAAGTGGTCGTGATCACCAAGTAAGTACTTTCAAGTTCTAGTTCCAGTTCTAGTCTTGTCTCTTGCTCTAGTCTTGTCTCTTGCTCTAATCTTGTCTCTTGCTCTAGTCTTGTCTAGTCTTGTCTAGTTGTGGATCGTGGACATCCTTTCATGTCCTGTTATAATCTCGTAGTACGAGATCTTGTCGAGTTATTTCTTGCATCCAGTTCATCTCCTAGAAGGGAATTCTTGTAATCCAAATATCTTGCTCCATACCTACGATCCTAGGTTGTGGGATCTCCTGTATCATCTCCAATTGAGTTATTCATACCTATTAGTCCCGGGTTGTGGGACATCTTGTATCAGTCACGTATTCTTGTATTGTTTTCCCTTCGTGGGTGTTCTTGTAATCAGAAGTGTATTTTTGAAATCTTGTCTACTGTGGTCAGAGAGCACAATCTAGTGCTCCCCTGACAGGTTTGGCTCATAGGGATCCTCAAAATCTTCTTTCACAGGGATTTCGATCACTTCTTTGGGTTCGGATTCCACCAGTGGAGGGGGGGGGGATTTCATATTGGAGTAGTCATGCTTGAAGTTTATCAACTTGTTGCTGGAGATTCTCCCATTCTTGTGCATTTTGTGGGAGAAGCAATGGCCTCTGATACCTCTGTGCTAGGCTTGGCTAGCTTCTTCTTGAGATCTACACATAACTCTTCCAACTTGGAATATGAATCCAAAAAATTAGCATGCTCTTCTAGTACTATTTGGATGTTATCTGAAGGAAAGCTTGGAACTGGGTTGGACTAATGGTTGTTCTAGGATTTCCTTCCATGGAAACCTCCAGATTGTTCTTGATTTTGTTGCTAGAGGCATTTATTCTCCTCCATTGCTGCTGACATGTGTCGTTGCAGAAGGCCTAAGTTCCTTTGTAGTTTGGCATTCATTGCAATCTATTCGTGCAGCATCCCCTCCAAGTCTGGACTGCTTTTGTATCGACTCCTTGTACCTTGGTATTTACTTCATCATGCACTTGTTGGAGGGTAAGGTACTCGGCTTATAGTCTTTCTTTCTTATAATTGTTGATAATCCTGTTGGAGTTGTGATACACCTTGAAGCATCATATTAAATGTATTATGTATAGATGTAGATGCAAGAGCGATAGGGGCGAATGTAGGGGCAACGCGAAGGGGTATGGGAGTTGTGAATGCTGGTTGTGTGTGACAAAATGGAACAAGAAAATGGAAAGTAGGGATCCCTGGTGAATGGGACTTGGGTGTGGGGGGTTACGCAGAAATTGATACTACCCTTCAAAGGTCTAGGGTGGCCCAAGATACTAGGTATGATTGGGTGACTGATGGTTTGTCCTAGAAGTTTAGCAGTGGTGGTGTAGAGAGGATTAGTGACGGAAGAAAAGAGGGTGGCTTGGCAGATTGGTTCACAAAAGTTAAAGGAGGGTGTGGAGTTAACAATTTGGGTAGTGATGATGATTGGGATGGTACGAGGTGGTGATTGGGGAGGGGTCTAGTAGATGGGTTCTCTAGTTTCCATGGTGGTCGTGGTTTCAATGGTGGTATGTACATCAGTCCTGGTGGGAGGGGATGGAGGTTGCTGAGTTGAGATCGGAGATGTTTGAACAAATGTTTCAATTATCAGATCAATGGTTGCATTTGAAGTAGCCTCTTGCATTATGGTTGCTTCGTGTTTAGATATAGGAACTTGGATCTTTTTGCCCATGCATTCTCGTGTCTCCACATTCCTTTGATCATAGCGAGGTGTGGGCTTTTGTAGCATGGTGTAAACTACTTTGGTGACTCCCAAGGATTCAATCAAAAGTTGGAGTGTTTCAATGAAATGTGGGCCCACTCCTTCCTCGTTGTAAATCTGCTCAATTAGCACTTTGCATGTACTAAAGGAAAGATAGTGTCATTGTTGCACACTCATAATTGTGTTGTAGAGCCTTTGTAATTGTACAGGGTAAGCAGGGGCTCCTATAGCTTCTCCTTGTTGTTCATCATGCAGTTCTTCTTTGTCCTCTTCATCTTTCTCATCTTCTCTTCTCCAGCCTACTTTTGTTGCTCTTCTTCATGTGGTTGTTGTTGATCACCTTCTTGTTCTTCTCCTGAATCAAGATTTACCTCCTGAAAGTGTTGGAGATTGATCGTCATGTTCTGCATGTCAGCTAAATGCAAGCTAAACCAAACCTTTTTGTGGGGCATCATGAATCTATCTTGCCCTAAAGACACAGAATGTTGCATGCACATTCTCAAATGCATCACGATATTAGGAGTCATTGCCACCGTATCTTTGAGCTTTTTCAAATTTCGATTCTCCATGGTTTCTAGGACCAATCCTTCTTTCTCGGTGGGAATATGCATACCTCTCATATCTAGGGCTTATCAAACTAAGTTATCAATCAGATGGAATTGTTTTAAGTCATTCCACACATTAATGATGGAACCACTAAGGTGCTTGAAGCCTTGGGGTCTTGAGCGGGAGTTAGCGAGTTGATGAGGTAAAGGCATCACATGAAATTTGGTTTTGGTAATCTGGGAGCAAAATATTCTGCCAATCCCGCTTTCTGCCACACAAGCCTTAAGTTTGCTGCATTCTTTTAACTTCTCAAACTCTCTAGTAAAGAAATGATACTTTTCCCATGTGTTCTTGTACGCAATCTAGGCTTCCCACATGTATGTGCCTTCTCCTGATGGTCGTGCCATCTCACTAAACCAATGTGAGCTCTTACTAACTCTCATAGTGTGTCCCATGGGTGGACCTTGTATCAGGATAATCTGTACTACCTGCATATCTTTGGGTCGCTCCTTTGGTTCAAGCTGAATAGGTCAACTTTCTATATCGATAGTATGTTAAGTAGTCCCAACTTGCGGACTGGTTCTTGCTCTTCCATGGTGCTCGCGATTATGGTTGCACCTTGATCTAATATAATTAAGAAAATCATATTAGCATTGCATTGGAAATTAGATGATTTCTTGTCCCCTTTACAATACCAACATGATATTCATTGTGGTTAGTAAGTTAATAATGGTGCAATATGGTGCAAATGTGAGTGTATGTTAAGTGGTTAGTCACTTCCCTAGATACATACTTTGGATGTGCAATGTAGTCAAAAAATGTCTCTATCCTTTGCAAGGTGATTTTTACATGGTCAAGTCAGGGGGTTTAGTACAAGGTTTGACTTGCCAAACAACCCTTATGGGGTTACGAATCTTAACATTAATGACCTTTAGAGGTGTCCAAGATAATTCTATTGAGATTTGGGGCTTTTTAGGTACCCATTTCCAAGTAGTTCCATGTAGGATTTGATGTGGTGACAATAGCTGCCCATCGTGAAGTGTGTGAAGTGAGTGTCTGTGAGTATCGATTGTTGCTTGTGAGCCTTTTTGTAACTGATTGAGCATAGAAGCAGGTCTTAGGTGTTGCAAATTGGGCTCATGATTAATGGCACATCATTGAAAGAGAAGAGGTAGATGTGGACATAGAGATAGATGAAGAACGAAAGAAGATAATGTAGAGAGAGAGAGACATGACACGTGCACCGAGAGACAAAGGTAGGAGAGAGATAAGGTTCTCTCCTACACATGCACAAATAAGACAATAAAATGTGCCTTACATTATATGACCAAAATGTCTTTTTCTACAACCATAGAGAAGTTGTTGGCCAATGGAAATATAGGTAGAGCTTTGGATAAGATTACTCTCTTACATAGAGAGGGGTCGCACATGAAATAAAATAAGCTCGTAGCCAACAATCCCCCCCCCCCTTGAGCTTGATTATACAAGTAGCTCCTAGGGAACTATTCCTTCCCTACATACAATGAGAGTGTTAAAGATCCTTCCCATGTGTAAAAGAGAGTGATACATTATTTTGGCTTCCTTCTCTCAAAAAACTAATGGGTGGTACAATTATAGGTAATCCTTCTCTCACTCTAGGGTGGTACATGTTTATCTTCCTTCCCCAGGACAAAGTAAGGTGGTAAAAAGGGATTGAAGGTTGACTGATAGCATTTCCTCTTTGTCATTGTGAGTGGTGTTGTTGTTCCATTCTTTTGATAGCCTCTTTTTGTTGAATGTTGCACTTATCATTCTACATAACATGTATATATAGGCCCTTGTTATAGACAAACATAAAAGAAAATGAACAAGGGAAAGGTCATTCCCTCTACGTTGAGGGGGTGTCTAATTCCCATACATTAAACAAATCAAAGATCTCGTGCTTAGACCTACATGTACGAATGATTACAAGACACTAAGAGCTTTTGAATACATTTTTTAACCATATTTGGGGGTTTTTTTTAATACCAGCTAGATATTTCTCTTTCTTGGAGTACTAAGTGTTGGAATGGAGAGCAAGTTTGAGGTCCATGGTTGGTCTATAATGCTTGCATCTTATAGTAATTCACAGATGGAGAAATTTGGAAAACATATACAACAAATGATAATAAAGATGACAACATAATCTAGTGATAATAAAGAAATCCTTGCCACTTCTGCCAACATGATATTCTCATCATTGCTAGCTTCCATCCTTTTGTGTGCCGATTTGGTTGGGAAATGCTTTGTATATGCTTCTATGCCATGTACAACTTCTCCAGATCTCCACTACTGACACAGTGACTTCATTAGTACCCAAACCATTGATGCCTCTCTTGCCATGTATTATGACCTCTTCAACAGCTCTGATCAATAGATCTCCATTTAATACTTTAGTTCAAATACTAATTTGAAGTGTTGACGATGTGATTCGTATTAATAGTAGACTCCTTCTGCATATGAAGTTTGAACTTGCCTCATTCAGATATCCAGAGCTCATCTTTCGAATTGATGACATCATCAATTCGTAACCGCCATTCATGAACCGCCCTTGAAAACCTATATAAGGAGGGGTTGGCCACATTCATAATAAGTCCTACCAATACCAGTCTTGTGGATGCCAGTCTTGGGAGCTCAAGTGTTTATGATCACCAAGTAAGTACTTTCAAGTTCTAGTTCCAATTCTAGTCTTGTCTCTTGCTCTAGTCTACTCTCTTGCTCTAATCTTGTCTCTTGCTCTAGTCTTGTCTAGTCTTGTCTAGTCGTGGATCGTGGACATCCTTTCATGTCCTGTTATAATCTCGTAGTACGAGATCTTGTCGAGTTATTTCTTGCATCCAGTTCATCTCCTAGAAGGGAATTCTTGTAATCCAGATATCTTGCTCCATACCTATGATCCTAGGTTGTGGGATCTCATGTATCATCTCCAATTGAGTTATTCATACCTATTAGTCCCGGGTTGTGGGACATCTTGTATTAGTCACGTATTCTTGTATTGTTTTCCCTTTGTGGGTGTTCTTGTAATCAGAAGTGTATTTTTGAAATCTTGTCTACTATGGTCAAAGAGCACAATCTAGTGCTCCCCTGACAGGTTTGGCTCATAGGGATCCTCAAAATCTTCTTTCACAGGGATTTCGATCACTTCTTTGGGTTCGGATTCCACCAGTGGAGGGGGGGGGGGATTTCATATTGGAGTAGTCATGCTTGAAGTTTATCAACTTGTTGCTGGAGATTCTCCCATTCTTGTGCATTTTGTGGGAGAAGCAATGGCCTCCGATACCTCTATGCTAGGCTTGGCTAGCTTCTTCTTGAGATCTACACATAACTCTTCCAACTTGGAATATGAATCCAGAAAATTAGCATGCTCTTCTAGTACTATTTGGATGTTATCTGAAGGAAAGCTTGGAACTGGGTTGGACTAATGGTTGTTCTAGGATTTCCTTCCATGGAAACCTCCAGATTGTTCTTGATTTTGTTGCTAGAGGCATTTATTCTCCTCCATTGCTGCTGACATGTGTCGTTGCAGAAGGCCTAAGTTCCTTTGTAGTTTGGCATTCGTTGCAATCTATTCGTGCAGCATCCCCTCCAAGTCTGGACTGCTTTTGTATCGACTCCTTGTACCTTGGTATTTACTTCATCATGCACTTGTTGGAGGGTAAGGTACTCGGCTTATAGTCTTTCTTTCTTATAATTGTTGATAATCCTGTTGGAGTTGTGATACACCTTGAAGCATCATATTAAATGTATTATGTATAGATGTAGATGCAAGAGCGATAGGGGCGAATGTAGGGGCAACGGGAAGGGGTATGGGAGTTGTGAATGCTGGTTGTGTGTGACAAAATGGAACAAGAAAATGGAAAGTAGGGATCCCTGGTGAATGGGACTTGGGTGTGGGGGGTTACGCAGAAATTGATACTACCCTTCAAAGGTCTAGGGTGGCCCAAGATACTAGGTATGATTGGGTGACTGATGGTTTGTCCTAGAAGTTTAGCAGTGGTGGTGTAGAGAGGATTAGTGACGGAAGAAAAGAGGGTGGCTTGGCAGATTGGTTCACAAAAGTTAAAGGAGGGTGTGGAGTTAACAATTTGGGTAGTGATGATGATTGGGATGGTACAAGGTGGTGATTGGGGAGGGGTCTAGTAGATGGGTTCTCTAGTTTCCATGGTGGTCATGGTTTCAATTGTGGTATGTACATCTGTCCTCGTGGGAGGGGATGGAGGTTGCTGAGTTGAGATCGGAGATGTTTGAACAAATGTTTCAATTATCAGATCAATGGTTGCATTTGAAGTAGCCTCTTGCATTATGGTTGCTTCGTGTTTAGATATAGGAACTTGGATCTTTTTGCCCATGCATTCTCGTGTCTCCACATTCCTTTGATCATAGCGAGGTGTGGGCTTTTGTAGCATGGTGTAAACTACTTTGGTGACTCCCAAGGATTCAATCAAAAGTTGGAGTGTTTCAATGAAATGTGGGCCCACTCCTTCCTCATTGTAAATCTACTCAATTAGCACTTTGCATGTACTAAAGGAAAGATAGTGTCATTGTTGCACACTCATAATTGTGTTGTAGAGCCTTTGTAATTGTGGAGGGCAAGCAGGGGCTCCTATAGCTTCTCCTTGTTGTTCATCATGCAATTCTTCTTTGTCCTCTTCATCTTTCTCATCTTCTCTTCTCCAGCCTACTTTTGTTGCTCTTCTTCATGTGGTTGTTGTTGATCACCTTCTTGTTCTTCTCCTGAATCAAGATTTACCTCCTGAAAGTGTTGGAGATTGATCGTCATGTTCTGCATGTCAGCTAAATGCAAGCTAAACCAAACCTTTTTGTGGGGCATCATGAATCTATCTTGCCCTAAAGACACAGAATGTTGCATGCACATTCTCAAATGCATCACGATATTAGGAGTCATTGCCACCGTATCTTTGAGCTTTTTCAAATTTCGATTCTCCATGGTTTCTAGGACCAATCCTTCTTTCTCGGTGGGAATATGCATACCTCTCATATCTAGGGCTTATCAAACTAAGTTATCAATCAGATGGAATTGTTTTAAGTCATTCCACACATTAATGATGGAACCACTAAGGTGCTTGAAGCCTTGGGGTCTTGAGCGGGAGTTAGCGAGTTGATGAGGTAAAGGCATCACATGAAATTTGGTTTTGGTAATCTGGGAGCAAAATATTCTGCCAATCCCGCTTTCTGCCACACAAGCCTTAAGTTTGCTGCATTCTTTTAACTTCTCAAACTCTCTAGTAAAGAAATGATACTTTTCCCATGTGTTCTTGTACGCAATCTAGGCTTCCCACATGTATGTGCCTTCTCCTGATGGTCGTGCCATCTCACTAAACCAATGTGAGCTCTTACTAACTCTCATAGTGTGTCCCATGGGTGGACCTTGTATCAGGATAATCTGTACTACCTGCATATCTTTGGGTCGCTCCTTTGGTTCAAGCTGAATAGGTCAACTTTCTATATCGATAGTATGTTAAGTAGTCCCAACTTGCGGACTGGTTCTTGCTCTTCCATGGTGCTCGCGATTATGGTTGCACCTTGATCTAATATAATTAAGAAAATCATATTAGCATTGCATTGGAAATTAGATGATTTCTTGTCCCCTTTACAATACCAACATGATATTCATTGTGGTTAGTAAGTTAATAATGGTGCAATATGGTGCAAATGTGAGTGTATGTTAAGTGGTTAGTCACTTCCCTAGATACATACTTTGGATGTGCAATGTAGTCAAAAAATGTCTCTATCCTTTGCAAGGTGATTTTTACATGGTCAAGTCAGGGGGTTTAGTACAAGGTTTGACTTGCCAAACAACCCTTATGGGGTTACGAATCTTAACATTAATGACCTTTAGAGGTGTCCAAGGTAATTCTATTGAGATTTGGGGCTTTTTAGGTATCCATTTCCAAGTAGTTCCATGTCGGATTTGATGTGGTGACAATAGCTACCCATCGTGAAGTGTGTGAAGTGATTGTCTGTGAGTATCGATTGTTGCTTGTGAGCCTTTTTGTAACTGATTGAGCATATAAGCAGGTCTTAGGTGTTGCAAATTGGGCTCATGATTAATGGCACATCATTGAAAGAGAAGAGGTAGATGTGGACATAGAGATAGATGAAGAACGAAAGAAGATAATGTAGAGAGAGAGAGACATGACACGTGCACCGAGAGACAAAGTTAGGAGAGAGATAAGGTTCTCTCCTACACATGCACAAATAAGACAATAAAATGTGCCTTACATTATATGAACAAAATGTCTTTTTATACAACCATAGAGAAGTTGTTGGCCAATGGAAATATAGGTAGAGCTTTGGATAAGATTACTCTCTTACATAGAGAGGGTTCGCACATGAACTAAAATAAGCTCGTAGCCAACAATCCCCCCCCCCCTTAAGCTTGATTATACAAGTAGCTCCTAGGGAACTATTCCTTCCCTACATACAATGAGAGTTTTAAAGATCCTTCCCATGTGTAAAAGAGAGTTATACATTATTTTGGCTTCCTTCTCTCAACAAACTAATGGGTAGTACAATTATAGGTAATCCTTCTCTCACTCTAGGGTGGTACATGTTTATCTTCCTTCCCCAGGACAAAGTAAGGTGGTAAAAAGGGATTGAAGGTTGACTAATAGCATTTCCTTGTTGTCATTGTGAGTGGTGTTGTTGTTCCATTCTTTTGATAGCCTCTTTTTGTTGAATGTTGCACTTATCATTCTACATAACATGTATATATAGGCACTTGTTATAGACAAACATAAAATAAAATGAACAAGGGAAAGGTCATTCCCTCTACGTTGAGGGGGTGTCTAATTCCCATACATTAAACAAATCAAAGATCTCGTGCTTAGACCTACATGTACGAATGATTACAAGACACTAAGAGCTTTTGAATACATTTGTTAACCATATTTGGGGTTTTTATTTAATACAAGCTAGATATTTCTCTTTCTTGGAGTACTAAGTGTTGGAATGGAGAGCAAGTTTGAGGTCCATGATTGGTCTATAATGCTTGCATCTTATAGTAATTCACAGATGGAGAAATTTGGAAAACATATACAACACATGATAATAAAGATGACAACATAATCTAGTGATAATAAAGAAATCCTTGCCACTTCTGCCAACATGATATTCTCATCATTGCTAGCTTCCATCATTTTGTGTGCCGATTTGGTTGGGAAATGCTTTGAATATGCTTCTATGCCATGTACAACTTCTCCAGATCTCCACTACTGACACAGTGACTCCATTAGTACCCAAACCATTGATGCCTCTCTTGCCATGTATTATGACCTCTTCAACAACTCTGATCAATAGATCTCCATTTAATACTTTAGTTCAAATACTGATTTGAAGTGCTGACGATGTGATTCGTATTAATAGTAGACTCCTTCTGCATATGAAGTTTGTCGAGTCCCTTTCTGGTCATGCTTCTGCCCGCGAGCAATCAAAACAATGGAGACGCTCACTCTCTTTGCACTATCCAAAGAAAAACAAAAAACTCACCATCCTAGCTGCCACAAGAATGCAAAAATTAGAGTGACATGAGTTCTGTTATGACACCTTCTCGAAGTTTCACAAATGGTCATTAGATTAAAGCAGGATCTATTGAAGCTCTGATACCACCTGATGCAAATCGGGCTCATGATCAATGGCATAGCACCCAAAGAGAAGAGGGAGATGTGGACGCAGAGATAGATGAAGAACAAAAGAAGATAATGTAGAAAGAGAGAGAGAGAGACATGACACATGGACCGAGAGACAAAGGTAGGAGAGAGATAAGGTTCTCTCCTACGCGTGCACAGATAAGACAATAAAATATGCCTTACATTATATGATAAAAAAGGTCCTTTTATATAACCATAGAGAAGTTTTGGCCAATGGAAATGTAGGTAGAGCTTTGGATAAGATTACTCCCTTACATAGAGAGGGTTCGCACATGAACTAAAATAAGCTCATAGCCAACATTAGGCACCCACTTTTTTCATGCATTGGGGTCATCCATCATCGATTGCTTCAAAATCTAGATAGAAATAATTTGTTGAGGTTGTCTCCTATAGCCTTTATGTTTGGTTTTTTGTGACTCCATCATTCCTTTAGCACATCCTGGTGGTTCTACTAAGGGAGTAGAGGGTTGCTCACTCTTGTGTATCCAGATTTGCTTCACTCTAGTTGTTGCATTGTTTCGAATTGGTTTCTGATCATAATATTTGGTGATCTTCTCCATCTGCTTCCTGGGTTTCCTTACTTGTGGTGCCTTGATTATCTTTGGAAAAGAAGGGAGTTCCACTTTTCTTCGATTCTTTTATTGAGATCAACATCCTTATGCATCATAGAGCTTTGGAAAAGAACATCATCGTTATCTTCATGTTTGCTCCTGGAAGGACCAAGAGTTGGTGCCTTTCCTAATTCCTTGAGTGTTTGATTTGCTATTTCCATTGCGATCCTTTGTTGGTTCACCCAAACGTGAAGAAGTCCACTTCTTAGGTTTAAGTTCACCGTATGGTCATAGATCCAATCTTGATCCAAGCATCATTTGGCATATAGCCATGTGGTATCTTGGTGCCTCATAAGTGTCTTGCCTAGGTTGATCTCTACCTTGTCTTCTTAACTTCATACGTAAGAAGAATTTTAGAGCTTCTGCCTTAGCCTCTTCTCTAATCCGGTTTTCTTCTTCATTGCATTTCTTGGTTGTATTGAGTCGATTTAGCATTTCCTATGTGAGGGGTTCTTGATATAATTTCACTCTGCATCCAATGATGTAACTAGGTAGGATATTGCCTTCTAGAGTGGCTAACTGGATAGCTCCACTAGTGGAGATTCAATTTATTATCATGGGTCCATAGCCACGCTTCTCCAATTTCCTCGCATGTTGTTTAGTGTATATGCCAAGACTAAGTCTCTTGCCTTTAATCCCTTATCTTTCAGATGTGCATCAAAGTAGGCCTTTTGTCTTTTCTTGGCTATGTAAATCCTAGTGGCTACTCTTAACCTAGTTTCTTCTAGTCATTCTAAGTCTAAATTTTGAGACGAGAGCTCGTGGCTAGTCCATTGATGCTCTTGTGCCACTTTTAAAGTGGACATCAAGAAATATAGTGCAATACTACATTTTGAACAAACACCATCTGAAAGGGTGTGGTGTTGAGTACCATCTTGTAGGCCACTCTATATGCCCAAACAACATGATGTAACTATTTGTCCCAATCAGAATGTTTATTATTCGCCAACTTTGTTAGCACAATGCATAAGATCTTATTTGTGCTTTTTGCCCTTTCGTTTGCTTGTGGGTGGTACGGGGCTTACTTCTTGTGAATGACCATGAATTCTTGTAACAAGTATCCAATGACCTCATTCAAGAAATGGATACCATGATTGTTGACCAATTCTATTGGCAAAACATAGCTTGTAAACACGTTCTTGAAGAGAAACTTGGCAGTAGTTTGTGCATCGTTCTTCTTAGTGGCTTTCACTCCTACCCATTTGGTTAGATAATCTATGGCAACAATAATGTATTCGGCATGTGAACTCTTAGCTAGGGGATTAATGGGACCAACAAAGTCTATTCCCCACTTGGAGAATGCACATCCTCCCATCATGGGTCTTAGTGGCATCTTGTCCTTACGTATCAGATATTGATTTCTCTGAAAAATGTCACACTGCTTCACATAGCTATGTGCATCCATTGTGGAAGGTTGGCCACCAAAGTCCTGCAAATAGCATAGCTTTGATCATGCGGTCTAATAGAAAATGTCCTCCTGCCACACCTTGGTGGGCAGATTCTAAGATCTTAAGATATTCATTCTCATGGACACACAAGCTTAAGTATGTGTCTCTTCCTCGTCTACATAAGTTATTCCCAATAAGTGCATAGTCTATGGTCTCCTATTCTAAGCTCTTGTGTCTAGCCAATGTCATCTCTTGAGGGAATGTTTTGATCCTCAAAAAGATTACCAAAGGTTTGCTCCAATCTAGTACTAGCGATACAAAGTGGCATGTTCCATTGGTGGTATAACACCACAAATTGGGCATTTCTTGCACATCCTATGCCATCTTCTTCCATTGCTAGCCAATATAAACCTAATCTTTGTAGAGTTTGTAGGGTCCAATGCTTATAATGATGTTGCTTCAATGCACCTATATGTGCTATTTGCAACCATTTTGCATGCTCATCTTCTTCTATAGAGCAAGCCAATATGCCTTGATTGGTGTGCTTATACACACTGCCTGCCATTATGTGATATTTTTGAGATCTCACTACTTCTTTACCTTTGGCTTTCAATACATGATGTTTAGGTCCAAAGGCTATAATAGGCATGATAGTTTTGGCCCAGTTAGGCACTACTTCTAGGTTGAATAAGTAAGCATCAAGAAGTTCATCTGACACTCCTTGCGGGGACTCACCTGAGGTTATTCAAGAAAGGTGAAGAAGAAGCTTGGAGCACAACACACAATACGGAATGTAATACCACTAGAATGTACAAAGATTAGTAGCCCATTAGGGCAATAGGCGTATATACAAGCTGGGGGAAAAAAACTTCCTAAAGAGGGAAAAAAGTGCCCCGGTGGTCCTAGAGTGTTCACACACATCACTACCTAAATATATCAACATACAAGATAAATCATAAGCTTGATGGACAATTGATAGGTATAAGGCTAGGCTTGTTGCAAAGGGTTATGCAAAGGAAAGAGGCATTGATTTTGATGAGACATTTGCTCCTACATGCTGAATGACTACTATTCGTACCATCTTTGCACTTGCAGCTCATCATGGTTGGAACGTACATCAGTTGGACATTAAAATTGCATTTCTGAATGGTGATTATCATAAAGAAGTGTATGTTTTTAAACCCCGTGGCTTTGTGCAGAAAGGGCATGAAAACCAAGTGTGCAGGTTGAAAAAGGCATTATATGGTTTGAAGCAAGCACCACATGCTTGGTATGAAAAGATACATGCCTACCTGATTGCACATGGTTTTGAGAACAATCCAACAAAGAGCACCTTATATGGCATGCTAATGATGTGCTTTTGATCATTCTTATGTATGTTGATGACATGCTGCTCATTGGTGTTCATGAGAAGCATATTGCTGATTTTAAGGCTGATTTGCATGCCTCATTTGAGATGTCAGATTTGGGGCATTTGCATCATTATTTGGGCATTCAGTTCATGCAAGTTGATGGCAGAATAGCTTTGTGTCAAACAAAATATATTGACACATTATTGCAGTGTTTTGGTCTTGAAGATTGCAAACCTATTACCACTCCTATGAAGACAGGTTTATGATTGAGTCTTCATGATGATTGATTTACTTATGCATTACTCATCCAAATATTCAGCTTGCTGTCTCACAGATGAGCAAGTTTATGCATTGCCCAGGTGTCAAGCATTGGCAAGCAGTTAAGCACATCTTTCGCTACTTGAGTGGTACTCGGCTACTTGGATTGTTTTATCCCAACCGGGATCACTACCACTAGATTTACATGCTTTTTCTGACTCTGAGTGGGCTGGTTGCTATGACACTTGTGTGTCCACTAGTGGCTTTTGCTTCATGCTTGGTAGCTCATGTATATCTTGGTTGAGCAAGAAGCAGCCTACTTTGGCCACTTCTTGTTGTGAGATTGAGTATAGGGTAGCTTTCACAGTGACTATTGAGTGTGTGTGGCTCAGATGCCTTATGGATGATTTGGGTGTTGCTTAGTCTTCTGCCACCACCATCTTCATTGACAGTTAGAGTGCATTGGCAGTTGCAAGGAACCCTGTGTTCCATGCTCGCACTAAGCAGATTGAGTTGCATTACCATTATGTCATGGAGAGGTTCTCTGTTGGAGAGATCAGCTTGGCATATGTGTCCACGTAGGAGAACATTGCAAACCTCTTCACGAAGGCTCTGCCTAGGGAGAAGTTTGAAGCTTTCCACAAAGCTTTAGGTTTACTTCCTTTTGTGGATTGATTCCACATAACTTGGCACTTCCTTATACATGAGTGCCTGCTCCTTGTTCACCCCATCACTCCCAGGGGGGATTTGTTGATATATTTGGGTACTGATGTGTGTGAACACACAATGAATGCCGGGGCACTTTTTTCCCTCTTTAGGAGGTTTTCCCCCCACTTGTATACACGCCTATAGCCCTAACGGGTAACATATCTTTGTACATTCTAGTGGTAATACATTCAGTATTGTGTGTTGTGCTCTAAGCTTCTTTTTCTTCCTTGTGTTGTTCACGTGCTTTTGCACACCTCAAACTCCAACATTAAATGTACAACTATTAGGAGACAATAATGTCAATGTATAAAATTGAAATCTAATACCAATAGTTACAAGAGAATCTACTATTTAAATACCTTGCAGTAGCTTCACCCAAAGATAAGAACCAAAACAACAAAAATAGAGAGAATGACCAACTAGAGATAAAGAGGAAAACAAACAACACAAAGAAGGTGCGCTACTACACAAGGATGCTACAAAAGATAAATCGAGCAAATTGTGATACAACGGTGAACCACAAGGGACAGAAACAAAACCCAACTCTCTCATGTTATAGTGTTTAACTACTAAGATGCATACTCCACATCTCTGACACAATGGAGGTAGCACATCTACTCTAATGGGATATAAAACCTTCCAAAAACTTAAATTTTCCAATTTGTGGAGAATCTTTGACACAGTGGAGGTAGCACCTCTACTCTAATGGGATATAGAACCTTATAAAAACTTAAATTTTCCAATTTGTGTAGAATCTTGGAAATCTAACTGCAACAATCCGTGTATAACATCAAGAAAACCCTAAATTGATTCAAAGATCATTGAAATTCGATGCTCATAATTTGACTTATGCTCCATTGAAGTTCCAAAAATTTCTTCATAGCCACACGTACACAAGTGTCGAGAGAGCTGAGAGAGGATAAAACTTCAACCAAGAAAAAAAATAGAGGACAACACTTATCTCAAATTTTCTAACACTTTTTGAAAATTTTATCTGTTATTCCCACATCTAGACCTTTGAGCTCATGGAAAGTAGAGGATGGAGGATGGCTTCGAACTCTCTCTCTCTGTCTCTCTCCCTTCTTCTTCTTTTTTTTTTGGCATGGATTCTTTGCTCCTCTAAGTCTGCTATGGCTCTTCCTTTTGCTAAGCCTACAAAGAAGAGAGGAGGATATAGAAGTCACCTCGAGATACATGCAAAATTCTCTTTTTTTATTGCTTCCTATTCATCTCTTGATTCCATTGAGGGGTGAAGAGAGGGTGGAAGCAATCTTGAAATGCATGCAAACAAGATTCATTTTTTTTCTTTTTTTCCTAGTGATATTTATAGAAACGAAAAAGATAATATAGTACATAATTCACTATTGGAAACAATGTCATATAATACATTGTCCATGGTCAAAAGGTCAAGATCCAATGTGCCAATTGGTCAAGATTGTCCACAATTCAAAACATAAGAAAATGTTTTTGTACAAGCAAGGTGTTGGCGTGTTGGCTAAGTCATGATGCTCTCATAGCAGCAACTTGAGTTCAAGTCCCACGGATGGCAAACATCACAGATCGCGATTTTGTTATTCAGCTTTTCTCATAAATGGACCGATGGATCGCGATTCGTGTTTGTAGTTCATAGAGTGCTTTTAGAAGCATACACAAGGCTATATAACAAGAGCTTTGCTCATTATTCAAATATCCTTCACCTAGTTCAACACCAAGCTTTGGAGCTTTGGTACCTCAATAGAGGTAGTGCTTTTAGCACATGGGGCAGCCATGATGCTATGTTGAATCATGTTAAGGAGCGGCTATGGAGTTCTTCTTGGAGAAGAAGAGTGTGCTCACACTCTTGCTTATGGAGAGGCTATTGGCAGCTTGATGGTGTGGATCAACCATCTACATAATGTATTTGAAGATTGTCTTCTACATGAAGATTTCGGGTTACTTCAAAGACATTGGATGGTGGTTAACATAAGATCTGCATCTTATGTTAAGTATTAAGGTACATATTCTCTTTATGCACACATGTACTACTTGGAAGATTATGGAGGCAGTAACATCCATATTAGGAGGAGTCCTATTTGGCATAGGTACAAGAGAATCAGTACATGTATGCTTTATGGATATTTGGATGAGGTGTTTGAGAAGGTATGTTCATATCAGTTTGAGGATTTTTGGCAGAAAACTTGTTAGCATTCTTTGCTACTTTTGTAAGTATGTGATCTTTTCACAGATGTATCTGACTTAGGGTCTTCCATAGCCTAAAGTTAGATGAGGGTTTGCTGATTATCAGTTTCACACTGATCCTTCCTCTTTCTGTTACTCACATTCACTCTTCTACAACCTATTAGGTCACACATCTCATATATATTCAGATTTATGTCCATACATCCGAATATGTTTGTCAAATTTGTATATTCACTCATCCATCTATTTCTGTTCACATAGAGTGGTTGAGAGTTTTGACTCCCACATTGTAAATTGACATTTGTATATATGATAGTGTGAGTAAGAAGTGGCTTACATAACACTTTACACATGTTGTCTAATCTTTCTCTATCTTTGTCTCATCATTTGTATGATTAAATGTGGTATGTTTATGTTTTGTCAATATTGGAAGATGTTGGAATCTGTGTTGTTGATCCTGGATCTATGGAACTTGGACCTATGGTATTAGTTATGGGCCTACTAAATTTCCAACATTTGGTATCAGAGCTTTAAGGCTTTGGTATCAGAGCATTCAGGCTCTCAGATTCCTAGGTTCCTAGACTTCCAGGTTTACAACATATGATTTAAGAGCATCTTCTAACATTTGACATACACACTTAATCTAGATGAGTAGAGATTTGATAATTAGACAATTCAATCACATGTTTATTTATCAGTGTGGAGTATGAAGTTGATGATCTGTTAGTAGCCGAATACTTCTGTAAAGTATGTACAAAGTATTGTTTCAAGACAAAGAATTGATGAAGAGAAGGCTACTTCAAATTCAATGAAAAACAATGGTTTGGAGAAGTTGAAGGAATCATATCAACATCAAATCACAGGTATTAGTTTCTACTATCAGATTATCATTTACAGGTCATATCTTAGAAGAGCAGTTATGATGAGATTTGAAGGATTCAAGGAGTGCTTTTTGTTGATATATTTAGGTAGTGATGTGTGTGAACACTCTAGGACCATTGGGGCACTTTTTTCCCTCTTTAGGAGGTTTTTTTCCCCCGGCTTGTATATACGCCTATTGCCCTAATGGGCTATTTATCTTTGTACATTCTCTAGTAATACATTCAGTATTGTGTGTTGTGCTCCAAGCTTCTTCTTCTTCCTTGTGTTGTTTGCGTGCTTCTGTAGATGTCTAACTCCAACAATTGGTATCAGAGTAGGTCGTCGCTTCATCTAGGGTGCCGTCAACACTCCTCCGGTTGTAGTCTCAGAATCACACAAGTTTTGGTGAGCATACTCAACGTGTTACCGACATCAAAACAACTTTGCTTTATGGTGTCGAAATTGCGATCTGAGCTCGTTTCGGCCTCCGAACGCACTATCGAAGCGCTTATGCAGGCTATTTTGTCTTTTTGTGCCAAAGGTATATACCAGTTTTTGTTTGCCAGTATAAGCTTCTCGAAGCCTGCTACAGGTCTAGGGGAATTCGTCTTGGCAATTCTGTTCAACTTTTTGAGATACAGTCAATTTTTTTGCATCAAGGTATTTTAGTCACCGGCCATGGCTGAAAGCAGTGATGTATTCCGTATGTTGGCTGTTGAGGATAAGTTGGATGGTACCAACTACCCGTTATGGGCTTATATGGTGCGACATGTGTTAGTTGCAAAAGGACTGTGGAACATTGTGAAAGGTGTCGAAAAACGCCCTATCACACCTGCAGCTGTTACAACTGCATGTATCAAAGCTGATGCAGAAGGTGTTTCCTGTTCGTGCTGTGGTTTATGCTGCACCTACTGCATAGCAGATTTGTTGGGATGGCAGAGATGCCCAGACACATGCATTGATAGCTTTGTTTGTCAAACCTGCCATTATTCCTCATATTCGCTCTTGCAGAACAACTAAGGATGCTTGGGATACATTTACTAGATTGTACCAAGCTAGGAATGAGGCTCATGTTGCTTACCTCCGAAAATAATTGGAGAGTGAGCACATGAATGAAGGTGATTCTATGGACAATTTCCTAACAAAGATCAAAGACTTGAAGGAACAATTGATTTCTTCTGATGAGGTTATACTAGATAGCTCACTTGTGCAGACCGTTCTGAATGGTCTTCCTGATTCATATCAGAGTTTTGCTTCTACTCTTCGGTTGATGATGAAAGGCAATCCAAATGCCTTGTCATTTGAGGAGTTAGTCTCTGTCCTATTGCAAGAAGATCAGTCGAGGCATAACAGGTCCATTATGCATGTTGGAGATCAAGCTTTCCTAGCTAGTCAGAAGGGCAAAGGAATATGGAGCTCTTCTACTAGTAAGCAGAAATCTGCAAATGCTGCACATTCGAAGAACCAAGACAAAGATGAGAAAAAATAAAAAAAGCAAAAATTGTTTTGTAAGTACTGTAAAGGGAATGATCATATCATAAAGAACTGTCCAAAACTGGCTACAAAAGAGGCAAAGAAAAAAGAGGCTGGAATGGTTGTTGCAGAAGCCTCTACACCAAAAACGGAGTCTGCTAATCTTGTGCAGGAAGAAGAATGGGCGTTTACTACTATTTGCACTTTTGACCCACCTTCTCATGAGCAGTGCATGCCTGCAGTAGACTCAGATGTCTGGTACTTTGACAGTGGGGCGACCAAACATATTACCTCGCAGCGCAATTTCTTCTCTTCACTCGAGCCTGCCCCTATAGGGAATACTGTTACATGGGCGAACAACTCCTCTTATCCTATTATGGGAGTTGGCAAGATCATTTTGACTACTGTTGATGGTAGTTCTGCTAGATGCTTTATTTGTGCCAGGGATCAAGAAGAACCTATTATCAGTTTCTGCATTAGCCAAGATTGGCTTGGTTGTGAAATTTGTTGATGACAGGTGTACAGTTCATGATCTATCAAATGGCGATGTGATTATTTCTTCTCACATTTTATGTCGTGGGCTGTATAAACTCATAGACTATGAAAGATCAGTAAATGATTTGGCATGTGCGGTAAATGATTCTCAAACTATGTCAGATGCAAAGCTTTGGCATGCACGCTTTGGTCATCTGAATTTTGCTAGTTTGCTATGCCTACAGAAATCTGAAATGGTGTCCTCTTTGCCCAAACTTGAGGCACCTGGAAAACATGTTTGTGAAGGCTGTATTTTGGGCAAAATGCAGCGTTCGTCCTTTCCAAACGATGGTTCAGTTCGGGCTACTCAGAAATTGAAGCTTGTACATAGTGATGTCTGTGGTCTTATGCAAACACCTTCTTTTGGGAATTATCTTTACTTCGTGACTTTCATCGATGATTTTTCTAGGCATGCATGGGTATATCCATTGAAGGCAAAGTCCAAAGTGTTCCTGTGCTTCAAACAGTTTTTGGTTTTGGCTGAAAATCTGTCAGCATGTAAAATGGGCACCCTTCGTTCAGATCGAGGGGGGGAATATATGTCTTCTGATTTTAATGCATTTCTGGCTGAACGAGGGATAAAACAACAGTGTACAGTGCCGTATACACCTCAACAGAATGGAGTTGCTGAATGAAAGAACAGGTCACTCATGGAGATGGCGAGGTGTATGGTCAAGAGTCAGGCTTTACCACATAGTTTCTGGCTTGAGGCTGTCATGTGTGTAGAAAATGTACTGAACAGGTGTCCCACTAAAGCGTTGCAATCTATCACTCCGTATGAGGCTTGGCATGACCGCAAGCCATCTGTTGTCATCTGCGTGTTTTTGGTTGTTTGGCATATGCATTAGTGCCTGAACAAAATCCGAGAAAATTGGATGATAAAGCAGTAAACTGTATTTTTGTTGGGTACAGTTCTGAAAGTAAAGGCTATTGTCTGTACCATCCACAAACTAAATGCATTCTGGTTAGCCGTGATGTTGTTTTTGTGGAGGATGCTATTCAGCCATTGCTTTCATGTACTAAGGAGACATATGAGTATATAGTAGCCTAGAGAGGATTGTCGTTCAAAGATTCTGTTTGGGGATTAGAATCCCTGGATTGCAAATACTTTTCGTCATTGATCATTGAGTACAATGATCTTTAGAAGGGGGAAAGAGTTTTAGACATTAGGCTAGTTGTCCATCATTGGGTGTGTATTGGAGAAGGTGGTCAATGAGTGTGCATGGTGGCCACATGTTGCACTAGATCACTCTAGAGACTATCAATAATGGATGGGATGTGAATTATACACATAACATATCATGTTTCTTTTTAAAGACAATTCCTAAGAGAGCCTTGCAATCATGTGTAATGTGTAGATATAGAAGAGGAGGTTTATGTGCAAACATGCCGACTCCCACAGAGAAACAAAAATGATAAAGCATATAAAGATAATAACAGAATATAGAGATAGGGAATAGAGATGGTTCAAAATACTAAGCAATCTCCCCTACACACTTGATCGGATAAGCACTAAAGTTCTACAAGAAAAGTTGCTCGTCTTAAAGAAAAGTTCTACAAGGAAAGTTACTTTTGACAAGGTTAGGTTGCCTTTCTAAAACATAACTTTTTCCAATTTCTAAATTGTCACATCCGCAACTTTTTTATTTGTATTATATTTCTTTCCCTTCACATAAGAAATTGCATTAAAAAACGTTTCCTTCATGATATTCCCATTTCTGCTGTGCTTCCTCATCATATAAATTCTTTTTCACACTTCTTATTGTGCTTTGATTCATTATGAGCAACAAGAATGTCGCTAATGAACCCTTGATTGGAATTGATTCACACTACCTCTATTAATGGATTATTCACATATATTGACATTTCTATCATTTTTCAAAATTGAATGGTGGTGTTGGTAGTAGCCAAGGAGGTCCACGCAACCATGATGAGACAAGGAAGCATGCAACAAACCAGTCAAAGAGGGTCAAGATAGAGCAAAGGCCAAGTAGGACCAAGGAAAAAAGGAAGCCAACAAAGATCCGACAACTAGATCTATCAAATTTCCAAGTCCGTACTCTTGTGAAACAATGATTTTGATCAATACATGCCATTGTAAATTCCATTTTTGATAATCCCAAATCCATTTTTTCCAAATTGAGGAGGCTTTTAGCTTGAGGAGTATTGGACCTATGTACATACTGATTTTTGTAATTTTTAGAGCTCGTTTAAGCCTCCAAAATAGCTTAGGAACCTAATTTTTAAGGAGGCTAGACACTAGGTCTAGATAGGGCCAAAGCTAGTGAAAAGCTATAAAAAGAGCTACAAAGCTCATTTTTGAGGTTAGCATTTAGGGAATCGAAGTGAACAATAGACATTGTAATCGTATTTTTAACTAATAGAGATTCCATTGCTCCATCTCTTTGTCTTGTCATGTGTGTGTGTGTACGTGTGCATGTTTGTGTGCTTCTCACTCACACACTTGTACTCTCACTAGCTAATGGTCATCATACCACCCTCATGTGTTCCTGGATTGATAATTATGAAGTGGATCTCCTTATGTTGATACTCATCATTGTGCTAGAATGACACCAAATTTTGCATTTTTTGTTGGGGACCAAGCTTTGAGGATGAGCATGTGATAGTAAGACATAGAGATTTGATGTTGGAATGGTAAGTAATTAGTTTTCGCAAACTCTAAGGGAAAAGAACATAAATTGATCAAACATACATCAAGTTGCAATAAAGCTGAAGTATTCCTAACGAGGATATTCATCAGATAAGATCAAACAAGAGAAATTTATAAAACAACAGGTAACTGTTACAAAATAACATTGCAACGTAGTTGTACTTGGGAGGATCCGGACTAATAGACAAAGCTTGTGAACCTTAGATCAGTTAGACACCTAGGATGGGGTAGACAAAGCATCAAATCCCTTAAAGCTAGTGTCAATCACATAGCGAGGTCATTGGCCCAACAACTCAATGATTATCCCTACCACTACAAGGAATACGGGCGCATAGCGACGATTAAGGTGACACAATTTCGTCGCTATAGAATTGCAAAATGCGTCGCAATGAGCGTCGAGTGCGCATCGTCGATTAAACGACGAGCCAAACAACATTTTTTTCGACGTGTGGCACGACGGGGTGTGGGACGCTCGCATAGAGTGTCGCTAACACGACGGTTTTAATGAGCATCGAATAAGCAATGCTTTTTGCATTGGATAAGCGACGCTAAAAAATGTCGCTTATGCAACGTCAACCCTAGTGGTTTTTTCGACACGTTAGCATTGCTTACACGACGGTCTGTTGACGGAAAAAAATTAAAATGTTGGGGGCTCTTCGATCGCATTTTCATGTATCTGATCGAAGAGCTTCCCAACATTCGCAATTGCGCTACGCTTACGAGCTGAAACAAGTATATGCAGAATTGTTGTTTTGCCTAAGCTCTCTCTTATTGTCTCCCTCTGTCTCTATTTCTCTCTTTCTACATCTTTCTCTCTTTGAATTCTCTCTCTCTCTCTCTCTCTTCTTTCTCTCTTTATTGCAGGTTATTCAAGAAGCTAACCAAGCAAAAAGTATGGCTAACTATTGTAAGTACAATTTCTATTCTTTGTATATCATTTGAATTGTGTTATTTTCATTAGATAGCATACTCACACTTATTGATATGCACTTATATGCTTATACATGATGAAGATGCACTTTCACACATATACACATATACACATGCACATACACACACATATATACACACAGATACATGTGCACATACACTTAGACATACACACATATACACATGCATATGCAAACATTTCTACAACCACATAAAAAGACTTACATGCATGCATTATTGCATA
This sequence comes from Ceratopteris richardii, assembly GCA_020310875.1. Taxonomy (NCBI): domain Eukaryota; kingdom Viridiplantae; phylum Streptophyta; class Polypodiopsida; order Polypodiales; family Pteridaceae; genus Ceratopteris; species Ceratopteris richardii. The sequence continues at coordinate 26,582,462 of CM035430.1, forward strand.
TGCATGTACATACATATACACACTCATATACACACATATACACACGTATACACATGCATATATACCTACACATACACATACATACATGATACACTTATACACATACACATATACACATAAACATGTGCATACATACATACATACATACATACATATACACACACATACACATACATATGCACACATACACACATACACTTACACATAAACATATACATACATTCAAATTCACATACACATACACATACACACATATACACATAGAGTTACACATATACATGCACATACATATGCACACACATACACATGCACATGCACATACTCATACACACATATACACTTACACATGCACATGCACATACATATGCACATACATACATATACACACACATACATATACACTTACGTACACACATATGAATGAATTATATAATTAAAGTATTAAAACACATGCTTAATATAAACAATAATAACAATCAATAGAACAAAACTCTTCATTACTTAATACCATACACACAATTCAACACATAACTGAAATGAAAAATATATAGATAATATATATATATATAGGTGTGTGTGTGTGTGTATGTATATATATATATATCAATGTAAATACATATAATCCAATGTCATAATCAACTAGAATCCTAATCATCATCAGCAGCATCATGATCATCCTGATCATCCTCATCCTCATCGTCATGATCACCCTGTGACGATCAATATCGTCCCTCCTGTGTCTTTCTCTCCACCTCATCCATATCTGTCTCTCCATAATACTCATGTATTACATATAACAAACATAAAAAAATAAAAAAATTAAACCATTCATAAAAATAAAATAATTATATAAAATTTAATAATACTCACAAAGGCATCAGGATGATCTCGCATATACTCGCTCAAATGCCAATATCCAAAATGTGCATACTCGATCTCATGTTTCATAGGATATCGGCCATAATCCTTTCGCTGCATTGAAGCAAATAAAAAAGATTATTTGCTTGCATTTTAACCAAAAAATATATATACTCACAATAACACATATACTTACAAATGTAGCTACAAAACCATTATGGCCCATTTGGCCTAGGTGCGATGTGTGGCCCGACTCCACTCTCTTCTTTGCAGCAGCCTGTTTATTTAAGAAAAAAACTACATAAATTAAATGTAAAAAATTACTAAAATATATAAAAATTATAAATATAAGCTATTAATTTGTGTACCTTCTGCTGAGGAAATGACTCCTGAAGATGTAGCTGTCTACGAAAAAACTGCCACGTCTCAGGTGATATTTTAGGTCGCCTCTTATTTTTTTCCACCATACAATATCTCCTGTTAATTTAATCTCAAACAGAAAAAAAATCAGAATACATACACATATATACACACACATACACATACACATACCCACATACACATATGCATGCAAACATATATGCATACATATATGTATACATATACACATATACATACATATAACATAAACACACATATACATATCCACATATATACGTACACACACATGCATGCATATACACTCATTCATACAAAATACATGCATTTATCCCACAATAATGTGTAGTTGTGTATATGTGAATATGTGTGTATGTGTAAATGTGTATATGTGAATATGTGTGTATGTGTAAATATGTAGTTGTGAATTTTTTGTGTATGTAGATAATCAGATTATTAATATCAAATACCATTCTTTGTAGATTCTGATCAATGAGATGGAACTCCACCACCGTCTCCTCATCGTGCAACGACTATATACTGTAAGTATATCAAACATTTAATTTTAAATATATTTGATGGATACATAACTTATATTTTTTTTGTTTCTTATTATGTGCAGATTCTGATCAATCAGAGGGTACTCCACCACCTCCTACCCATGCAATGACTTCACATGTGTCCTCCGATAGGAATTATGATGAATTTTACTATCAAGAGCATATTATATGTTGGTGTAACTCTTGTTATGGCACATATCGAAGACCACAATTGGAATGTATTGAGAATGAGGTAGAGCATATTACTTTTGAGCATGCACCATCACTTGGTGAATGTGATAATGCTTGGGTATGTATTTTTTATATATATTAATGTCATTATTTTATTTAAAAACCATGTACAAAATCAAATTACTGTTGATATACAAGAATACTTGCTCGATGATGATGATGATGATAATTTTTCTCATAATGTTAATACACCTCGTACACGTCATGGACTTGCTGTTCATCAAGTACAAGCAGAGGTTTCTAGAAATCCTCTACCTCCTGGTTTAGAGACTGAATTAACGGCTGGAGATTATCCATTGCCAACTCGTGATCGTTCTTTAGTACAAACATATGATAGAACAAGATATGGAGGATGGAATAGAGGAACACTTCCTTTAGATGGAGAGGTTTTCAACTTTTGGGGTAATCGCTATATGATTGCTCCATCCACTATTACTAATGCTGGTCGTGGTCTCTTTATTGTAGAGGATCTGTATGTGCCTCCGAACTCTGAAGTCACTCTTATGTCATTTTGTGGTCCTATATATGGATGGGGAGATTGGCATCGACTTTCACGTTATGTTCAAAGCATGAGTACTTATGGAATATGCTTGAACGCAACATCCCTTACTAGTAGAAGGATTTTACATGCAGAAAATGAAAGATTATATATTGATGGAAGACCTTACACACATGGAAATATAGCAGGTTTAATAAATAGTAGTCGAAGGTTACATAATAGTTCAAGGACCAATTGCACATTTGAGGAGCGTGAAAATAGTCATGAATTCATAAATGAGTAGAGATGTATCAAGATACATAGTTGTCAATGCTATTACTACATTACATGCCGGTGATGAACTATTAGTGAATTATGGATGGCGTAGACCTCCAAGAGCACCTTTTAGCTAGAGAGAATAAAAATTTTCTATCCATATTTAATAACTTATATACTTAATTTTATATTTAAAGTTTAATTTTTATTCATTTATGGAATACTAATGTATGTGTAGACTTCAACGTATGATGTTGATGATATTCCTCCACACCATTCACAATTGCTAGTAAGACCTCATTTATAAGAAGCTTCTATGAGGATGCTACACAAAAGTAATCCTGTGGAATATGCAAGGTTGAAAGATCTATATTCAAAAGATGATAAAGCACAAGATTTGTGTGACAATGATGAAGATGATGGCATGGTAGATTTTATTGAGGATTGGTATCAAAATGACAGTGAGAGCATTGATATTTCTAAAAATGAGAAATATCTTTGAGAGGAATGTCTAAATCATGTATATGAAGGAAGGTTTGACATGACTAAGTGCGAGCTTACTTATTCTCAATCTTCAAAATCATTTTGGATGGAGTAATGTATCTGTTTCAACACTATTAAGGTATAATTTTCAATTTTCTATCTATTTATATATATATGCATAAATAAATAAATAAATAAATAAATAAATAAATAAATAAATAAATAAATATATATATATATATATATATATATATATATATATATATATATATATATATATATATATATATATATATATATATATATATATATATATATATACATGCATATATAAACATACACATAATATACATGAATGCATACACACATATAAACATACACACATATATAAACATACACATGTTATGAGAGTAAGGTCAAATTAAACATACCTATATCGAATGAAGATGTTTTGTCCATCTAGCCTTTAGAAGTGTCCACCCAACCTTTAGAATCTTCTTGACACATATTTTTCTCCTATTTTAGTCGACCTAATACCTGTGCTGCTAATTATACAAATATTAAATAACAGTTACCAAGGAAGGTATTAAGCCACATGTAAAATGGGAGGAGCAAATTTATCTTGAAGATTTTGAAGGATGGAAAAATAATTTTAAAGGATGGACGAACAAAAAGTGTCCATTCAATGCAGGGTTTTATTCTTACTTTAGATAAGGTAAGAACAAGAACTCGAATTGAATGGACACTTTTTGTCCGCCCATCTTTTAAAACTATTAATGCATCTTTCAAAATATTCGCGAAAAATTTGATCCTCCCATTTTACATATGACTAAATACCTTCCTTGGTAACCGCTATTTAATATCTATAAACAGCTTAGCAAGATGGGTAATAGATTGACTATAAAATGGGAAACTGCAAGACGATTCAATGGTATAGATATGAAAATATGCAAACCACAATATACAAAAAACAATTAAAAACGAAATCAAATATACACAGCTACACATGCATACATACATATACATACATTATACACATTCATACATACACATACATACATATATACATACACATGTATACATACATACATATACATATATGCATACATATACACATACGTATATATACATACATATACACCTATAAAACACATATACATACATATATACATATACACATACACATATGTATACGCATGCACATGCATATTCACATCCACATACACATACACATAAGCATACACATATATAAGATTATATGCATATATATATATGTATATTTATTTATTTAATTTTTTTAATATATAATTTTTTGATGAACTTACAGGTTATTATCTGAAAAGTTTTTACCAAGTCAGAATATTCTTCCTACCTCACATGATGAAATGAAGAAGATAATCAACAATCTTGGTATAGATTATCAATGTATACATGCATGTCCTAACGATTGTATTTTATATAGAGGTGAATATGCAGACTCTTTGACATGTCCCGAATGTCAATCTCCTCGATATAAGGGTGAAGAAGGTAAAATCCCAAAAAAGGTATTGAGAGATTTTCCATTGGCTCCATGGATTAGACATATGTTTCAAAGCCCCGAATTATCAAAGCTTTTGACTTGGGGACATGATCACAAAAGTATTGATGGAATAATCAGAATTCCTTATGATAGTGTTGCTTTTCAGCCTATTGATTCTGCATGGCCCACAGAATCTAAAGTTAGGAGTTGCATTAGATGGGGTTAATCCATTCTCCATGAAATCCAGTAAATGGTCAACATGGCCAGTGGTAGTCATAAACTATAATCTTCCGCCATATCTTAGCATTAAAAAGGAACATTTAATGCTTTCACTTTTAATCCCAGGCAAAAGACAAGTTAAAGATATGAATATAGATCTTGCTCCTCTCATTGACGATCTCCAAGAGTTATGGAGAGGTATTAATGTCATTGATGTATCAAAAAGCATCAATGAAAGACATATTATGGTTCGTGTCGGAGGAATAGATGCAGTGTGTACATATACTTCAATCATATGGCTAAAAGATTGAATTAGAGTTTTTAAATTAGGGGTTTTAAAACCCTAATATCAAAATTAGTGTTTTCAATTTAGGATTTTTGAAATAGGATTTATTTATTTATTTATTTATTTATGCGTATGCATGTGTTGTGTATGTATGTGTATCTATATGTGCATATGCATGTGTTGTGTGTGTATATATATGCATGTGTATATGTATATATGCATGTAAATATGATTATATGAGTCTATGTGTGTGTACATATGATTATGCATGTGTATGTGTATGTGACTATGTGTACGTGTATGTGAGTATGTGTATGTGTCTATGTGTATTCATTATATGTGTGTAACTGCATGCATGTGTATGTGTGTGTAAAAATGTGCATGTATGTGTGTGTATGTATAAATGTGCATGTATGTGTATATGTGTGTAAATGTGCATGTATGATGTATATGTGTGTGTATGCGTGTATTTGTACCTCTAGTCTCACTCTTTTCTCTCTCCCTCTCTCTCTCTCTCATATACATACATACATACATAAACACATATACTCATATCCACATATATATACATAAAAGCAGTGCATACCGTGCATTAACGCGACGATGAGCCATAAGTGTCTGCATCTATTTTAGACACCACTTATGCGACCATCTTGTCCCAAACTCTGTCTCAAGTGAACTAAGTACGTATTTTTTATCCCTCTCATCATGCTCACTACAAAAATAAAAAATAATGTAAGTAAAACATAAGATATTTATTTCAATTTATATGTAAAATTTATATTTACTTCCACGGTAAGTGGACAAGGCGCAGGTAAGAGTCGCATAATGCCCGCATTCTTCTCTTGAACTCCAATCCATTCCCTACATACACAATGTTCACCTCTGGCTCTATATTGCACTCGAGTCCTAAGGTGCCTATGCATGTCCTCATAGGCAACTCTGCTCTGCTATCATGATCTGGAGGTGCTATAGGTGTCCTGAAAATAGATAGATAAAAATAAATAAAAATATGTGTTATAATATCATTAAAAAAGTTTATGAAAAAAAAAACATACCTATGAACAGATAGCTGTCTTCCTGCATGTGGAGCCGCAGAAGAGCCCTCCTCTGATCGCTGGGTAAGCATCTGGATCGAATAATGTGTCTATGTGTGTGTATGTGTCTATGTGTGTATGTGTATGCATGTATGTATGCATATGCATGTGCATTATGTATGCATATGTGTGTGTATGCATTAAGTATGTGTGTATGTGTGTGTGTATGTATGTGTGTGTATGTGTGTGCGTGTATGTGTGTATGCATGTGTATGTGTGTGTATGCATCATTATGTGTGTATGTGTCTATGTGTGTATGTATGTGTGTATATGTGTGTATGTGTGTGTGTCTATGTGTATGTGTGTGCATCTATGAGTGTGTATGTGTTTATGTGTGTGTATGTGTCTATGTGTGTGTATGTGTGTATGTGTATGCATGTATGTATGCATATGCATGTGCATTATGTATGCATATGTGTGTGTATGTGTATGTGTGTGTATGCATTATGTATGCATATGTGTGTATGCATTAAGTATGTGTATGTATGCATGTGCATTATGTATGCATATGTGTGTGTATGCATGTAAGTATGTATGTATGCATATGCATATGCATTATGTATGTATATGTATGCATGTATGTGTATGTGTGTGTATGTCTCTCTATGTGTGTGTATGCATATATGTGTGTGTATGTGTGTGCATGTATGTATGTGTGTATGCATGTGTATGTGTGTGTATACATCATTATGTGTGTATGTGTGTATGTGTGTGTGTATGTGTGTGTGTATGTGTGTGTGTCTATGTGTATTTGTGTGCGTCTATGAGTGTGTATGTGTGTGTATTTGTCCATGTGTGTATGTGTATGCATGTATGTATGCATATGTGTGTGTATGCATTATGTATGTGTATGTATGCATGTAAGTATGTATGTATGCATATGCATATGCATTATGTATGCATATGTATGCATGTATGTGTATGTGTGTGTATGTCTCTCTATGTGTGTGTGTATGCATATATATGTGTGTATGTGTGTGTCTATATGTGTCTATATGTGTGTATGCATGTGTATGTGTGTGTATGCATCATTATGTGTGTATATGTCTATGTGTGTATGCGTGTGTATATGTGTGTGTATGTGTGTGTGTGTGTCTATGAGTGTGTATGTGTTTATGTGTGTGTATGTGTCTATGTGTGTGTGTGCCTATGTGTGTATGTGTATGCATGTATGTATGCATATGTGTGTGTATGCATGTGTATGTGTGTGTATGCATCATTATGTGTGTATGTGTGTGTGTGTATATGTGTGTGTGTATGTGTGTGTGTCTATGTGTATGTGTCACTACGCATCTATGAGTGTGTATGTGTTTATGTGTGTGTATGTGTCTATGTGTGTGTATGTGTCTATGTGTGTATGTGGATGCATGTATGTATGCATATGTGTGTATGCATTATGTATGCATCTGTGTGTATGCATTATGTATGTGTATGTATGCATGTGCATTATGTATGCATGTAAGTATGTATGTATGCATATGCATATGCATTATGTATGCATATGTATGCATATGTATGCATGTATGTGTATGTGTGTGTATGTCTCTCTATGTGTGTGTATGCATATATGTGTGTGTATGTGTGTGTGTATATGTGTCTGTATGTGTGTATGCATGTGTATGTGTGTGTATGTGTCTATGTGTGTATATGTGTGTGTATGTGTGTGTGTGTCTATGTGTATGTGTGTGTCTCTATGAGTGTGTATGTGTTTATGTGTGTGTGTGTATGTGTCTATGTGTGTGTATGTGTCTATGTGTGTATGTGTATGCATGTATGTATGCATATGTGTGTGTATGCATGTGTATGCATCATTATGTGTGTATGTGTCTATGTGTGTATGTGTGTGTGTATATGTGTGTGTGTATGTGTGTGTGTCTATGTGTATGTGTCGCTACGCGTCTATGAGTGTGTATGTGTTTATGTGTGTGTATGTGTCTATGTGTGTGTATGTGTCTATGTGTGTATGTGTATGCATGTATGTATGCATATGTGTGTATGTGTGTGTATGCATTATGTATGCATATGTGTGTTTATGCATTATGTATGTGTATGTATGCATGTGCATTATGTATGCATGTGCATTATGTATGCATGTAAGTATGTATGTATGCATATGCATATGCATTATGTATGCATATGTATGCACGTATGTGTATGTGTGTGTATGTCTCTCTATGTGTGTGTATGCATATATGTGTGTGTATATGTGTATGTATGTGTGTATGCATGTGTATGTGTGTGTATGCATCATTATGTGTGTATGTGTCTATGTGTGTATGTGTGTGTGTATATGTGTGTGTATGTGTGTGTGTGTCTATGTGTATGTGTGTGTGTCTATGAGTGTGTATGTGTTTATGTGTGTGTATGTGTCTATGTGTGTATATGTGTGTATGTGTATACATGTATGTATGCATATGTATGTGTATGCATGTGTATGTGTGTGTATGCATCATTATGTGTGTATGTGTCTATGTGTGTGTATATGTGTTTGTGTATGTGTGTGTGTCTATGTGCATGTGTCGCTACACATCTATGAGTGTGTATGTGTTTATGTGTGTGTATGTGTCTATGTGTGTGTATGTGTCTATGTGTGTGTATGTGTCTATGTGTGTGTATGTGTCTATGTGTGTATGTGTATGCATGTATGTGTGCATATGTGTGTGTATGTGTGTGTATGCATTATGTATGCATATGTGTGTATGCATTATGTATGTGTATGTATGCATGTGCATTATGTATGTATGTAAGTATGTATGTATGCATATGCATATGCATTATGTATGCATGTATGTGTATGTGTGTGTATGTCTCTCTATGTGTGTGTATGCATATATGTGTGTGTATGTGTATGTGTGTGTGTATATGTGTGTGTATGTGTGTATGCACGTGTATGTGTGTGAATGCATCATTATGTGTGTATGTGTGTATGTGTTTATGTATATATGTGTGTATGTGTGTGCTCGTCTATGTGTATGTGTGTATGTCTATGAGTGTGTATCTGTTTATGTGTGTGTATGTGTCTATGTGTGTGTATGTGTCTATGTGTGTATGTGTATGCATGTATGTATGCATATGTGTGTGTATGTGTGTGTATGCATTATGTATGCATATGTGTGTGTATGCATTATGTATGTGTATGTATGCATGTGCATTATGTATCCATATGCATTATGTATGTGTATGTATGCATGTGCATTATGTATGCATATGTGTGTGTATGCATGTAAGTATGTATGTATGCATATGCATATGCATTTTGTATGCATATGTATGCATGTATGTGTATGTGTGTGCATGTCTCTCTATGTGTGTGTGTATGCATATATGTGTGTGTATGTATGTGTGTATGTGTGTGTATGTGTGTATGTGTGTGTATGTTTGTGTGTGTATGTGTGTGTATATGTGTGTGCATGTGTATGCATTATGTATGTGTATGTCTGCATGTGCATTATGTATGCATATGTGTGTGTATGCATATATGTGCGTGTGCATGTATATGTGTGTGTGTATGCATGTATATGTGTGTATGCAACATTATGTGTGTATGTGTGTATATGTGTGTGTATGTGTGTGTGTGTCTATGTGTATGTGTGTGTGTGTATGCATATGTATGTGTGTGTAAGTGTGTGTGTGTGCGCATACCTAGCTTCAACGATGAGTGTTTCTCTCTCTGTCTCTCTCTCTCTCTCTCTCTCTCTCTCGTTCTCTTGCTCTCGCATCCAAATTGTGTCAAGAGAAATCGAAATTTTTTTTAACATTCCAGAGCGTCGCTTATGCGATGCTCTGGAACACAGGATGTCGCATATGCGACACTATCTAGTTTGCCAACATCGCAAATAACATCGCAAATAACATCGCAAATAACATCGCTAGTTAGCGACACTATTTGCGACGCACACATTTAGCGTCGCATAAGTGATGCAAGCATCGCTTATGCGACAAATGCCCATTAAAAAAAAATCCAAAAATAGCACCATCGCTTATGCGACGCTAGCGTCGCATAAGCGACGGTGCTCATTTTTTTTCAATTCGGGGGCGTCGCTACGCCCCCCTATGTCTTGTAGTGTATGTGCTAAGTTTGGAAAGGAGTGATTCAGAAAGGTCCTTTAGAATGGAACAACCCACTTGTAGTTCAGGCACTGCCTATTTACAAACACAAGAAGGTCTCTATAAGGCACAATTGGAATATATTAGAACTAATTGATTAGGTGCTCACATCTATTAGGATGGGTTGCTAAGATTTGTTGTCCAACTTAAAAACCCAAATCAACCCTTTGGACTTGAACACCCAATAGTCAAATTTGAAGGGGGTTCATACATTGATAAGCAAGGAACCATGTATGTGGTTACCTGCTTACCAGACAGGTAGATGATTTTGGAAATGTAATCCCAGAAAATGAGATTGGAGAACTAGAGCAAGGAGACCTAGGACGAGAACGTAAGACTCCTCAAGGCAAATATGTCTTGATTAGAGTGATAACCCCAATGTGGATTCCTCAGGACAACAAAAGCATAGAGTTATTCTTGAATAGAGAGACAGATGAAGACTTTTGGAGATTCAAACTAGATCAACTTAGTGAAGTAGGCAGAGTCACCATCTACGAGTTCAAAGATCTGAGGTACTAGGCAAAGTTTTCTATATAGATAACATGTGAGAAAGGATGTTCTTGGTAATGGAGCATGGTAGGTATGCCTACACTTGGAAGGGCGAAGTAGTTTTCCCCCACCTAAATCGAATGTATCTTATGGACATCAACGATCTGGATCATCTCACATTCATGGTACCCATAAGGAAAGAACTAGAGAAAGACCTAAGGTGAGCTTTGCAAACCCAACAGATAGAGAAAAATATGGAATGGAGACCATACAAACATATCAAGAGAGGCACAAAAACCCAAGACATCAAAGAGGCATGGATGAGTTTCCTTTTTCAAGACCTAGCAAACATCCTAGGATGTTGAGACCTTCTCAACTAGTTAAATCCATGAAGAATTACTCCGATGGTGCTGGAGACCCATACGATCACGTAGCAGAGTTTAGACAAGTACTAAGAGTGGAACAAGTTGATGACTTGTTCACTCAAGATAATTCCTTTGGCCTAACTCTAAAAAACACAACCTTTATGTGGTTTCAACCACTACATCAGGGACAATTCATGAACATTGATCAACTGCTAGAAGTCTTTATCATGAAGTTCTCCAAGAGTGGCATCAAACACAATACCTCATCCCTGATCCATAGCTTCAAGAAAACACCCCATGATATGGTTCAACTAGTAGGAAGAAGATTTAGACAGTACTTGGAGAGATGCCCTATTCCAAAACTATGGACACTAGCCAAACAAGTGTGTTGTTCTTGGGTGATTTTCTAAATGCCAAATTGAGATCATATGTGTATCTAAAAGAGCCTAGAACCATAGAGCATTATTTGCATATGTGGATCGATATTGAGAATAATATAAGGGAAGATTTAGAACTTTCCAAGATCTATAAAGATTCAGGTAGTGCTATTATCTTCACTTCTAAACCATCTGCTTCAGTAGAATAGTTAGGAGAGAAAGTGGCACAAAAATTAGGAGTCTCTCAAGTAAACATGCACCTAGGATGGTCTGAATGGAACGATGTTACCACTATGGAGGAGACCACATGCTAATGTTTTTTCCAATTATGGCTCAATCCCAGAGAAACCGTAATGGTCAATACTGCACCATTGAGAGGAGATACACTAACCACACCGTGAAGGACTGCCCTTATAACAAGCAAGTAGTAAGGCAAAATTATCCACAACCATATCAACAACAGGTAAGATATCCAAATTGGTACCAACCTCAACAATACTTTAGAACACAACAACCTTACTAGCCACAATACCAAGCTCAACAAAGATCTTAAACAGTATTGGGTCAATAGCCCCCACCTCCAACCAATGTGTTCCCAGTTAAGTATGCATTAGTAAAAGAAAAATCGAGTAAAGCCTTAGTGCAAGTACCTCGATTTTGGAAAGGGATTTAAATGCTCATAGCTTTGATTCAATGCATGTAGATAGTCCACTAGCTTAGTACATGGATTCACCAGAGCATAATGAGATCTATCCTTATGAAAACCCCAATGAACCTAGTTGGGAGCTAGAATGTTTAAATGTGATGTACTCCAACCCTAACCCTAAGCCCAAACCAAGACAAATGAGACCCCAAGGACCATGCTATAGATGTCAAGGAGATCACTTCATTAAAGATTGTCCAATCCCTGCACCAAGACAACCCCAATCATTGACAATTCAAGGCTTTTGTCGTGATTGTGGTAAGGAGCATGTCCTAAGGGATTGTCCAAAAAATCTAGCCAATACGCAGAAAATGACACCTATTAATGTTATTGGCTTAGTGATAGACTCTAGTGGAAGTACAATTACTACAACCCCAATGCAAGTAGTAACTAGATCTCAAGCCCTACAACAAAACCCAGGCACAAGTCAAGAGAAGAGCCTAGACAATAGTGAGATTGAGAGCACAACTAAAATAAGAATGAGGGCATGGAAAGATAGCCGTGAGCATATGAAGGGGAATGGGTAAAGAAGATGAGCAAACTAGAAGAAAGCTTAAGAGAGACCAAAGCTAAACTTAAAGAAACTGCATCTCAGACACACTCTTACACAAAACCACCACCATCGCCATATAATTAGCCTCATATAACAACAACACCACCTAGAACAGGATCAATCTTTGCAGATCCTACTCCTGAGGATTTATATATGATGCTTAAGGCATATCAGGCTAGAATCCAAGAAGGGCCAAATATGACAGAACATGACAAAGGTTACTCTTGAGCTAACCTAGAGATTGAAAGAGCTAAGTTATGTGCCAAAATGGTAGGCTTGGCTCAAACCATGTTCAAGGCCAACTGTCTTTTCAATTTGCACTAACCCAACCAAAGCACAATTGCACTTTGATGGATTGCTAGAGATACTAGAGAAAATAATAGCCAAATATGGAAACTCATCTACATCGTAGGTGAATAATGCTAGAAGTGAAGGGACATGCCTCCCCCCCCCCAAGGAAGCTTATGCTCCTAATTCTACTAATTTTGGAATCCCTTATTCGGTGCATCAATACTCACAAGAATTCCTCTAAGAGAGTCAAGAAGAGAAATGGGCCAAGGAGAGTGAGAATCCTCCTCCCATTGAGTTAGTAGATGATCTTCATGATCAGTTTCCACAAGGCATTCCCTCTATATATCGAGAACAAGAGGATTCCTAGTCTAGTGAATGGTTAGAATTTGAGTCTAATTCCTTGCAAGAATTGCCCCATTTCATGGGCCCATGGGAGTCTAAGTCTATTCATATGAGAGCATCAACGGTCATAGTAAGAAACGAAACCTCAATTTCACTTAGAAACACAAATGTTGTGAAGAACACCAAAGTGCAGTGTCATCTCACTTTGGAGGAGCTACTCAAAATTAAACTAGAGCTATGGAAACACATAGCTGATCAAGTGTCAAAAATAGCTAAAACGCATTCCTAGGTAGGATCACATAAGAGAAAACCCAAGATGCCCTTGGATAAGATAGGAGACATGAGCAAAGGAGAAGAAGAAAATACCTATCTCCCTATCACTTATCAGGGCTACACAATGAAAGCTATTTTGGACTTAGGTGTGGGCATTGCTATTGCTACCACCTCCTTATGGAAGCGTTGGGGAAAGCCAAAACTCAGCCCAATAAGAATGAAGTTACAAATGGCAGATGGCCACATAAAAAAACCTTTAGGATTGTTGGAAGGAATAACTCTTACCACTTGTGGTGTGGAGTTTGAGCATACTTTCACCATATGTGAATTCGCCAAGAACCATGCACATGAGATGATCTTAGGTCAATTGTTCATGAGACAGTTGCAATTAATGCAAGATTGGGGAACCAATTCTTTGTACTTGCAACATTTAGGAGTCACCAATAAAGTCAATCTCCGGGAATACTCACATACAGATGTGCCCCATATAAAGTGGAAACCCATCCATAGAGCATCAGATGGCATGAAAGTAGTGCACTCCTTAGGATCAAGGTCTTGTTGGATACATGAAGACACTCACTTATGGATGTGCAAAGTTGGAGTTGAAAAAGAGCAAAGAGTATTTGCACAAGAAGTAGGTATAGAGAAGCACCCTTGATCTGTTCAAGACCCAACATATGCACCCATAGTGTTCCCAAAAGAAGAATTTGAACCTCATGATTAGCAGAAATTCTAGCCACAATGGACATGGCGGTCAATGAGGAACAGTGGACACCACACTATGATGAAGATGGCTATGACATTTCAATATTCATGATAGAACCAATCACATATGATTTGGTTATTGAAGAGTGTGAACCTCATATGAGTGAACCTAAGACAGATAGTGACAATGATGAAGAGTCTATCTATGATGCAACATGTATTGGTTGCAAAAGGACTGTGGAACATTGTGCAGGGTGTTGAAAAACGTCCTATCACACCTGCAATTGTTACAACTACAGGTACTGAAGTTGATGGAAAAGGTGTCGAAGATGATGATATTCTGCATATTCTTGTTCGTGCTATGGTTTCTGCTGCACCTACTGCAGAGCAAATTCATTGGGATGGCAGAGATGCGCAGGCACATGCATTGATAGCTTTGTCTATCAAACGTGCCATTATTCCTCACATTCGCTCTTGCAGAATAGCTAAGGATGCTTGGGATACACTTACCACATTGTACCAAGCTAGGAATGAGGCTCCTGTTACTTACCTCCGAAAATAGTTGGAGAGTGAGCACATGAATGAAGGTGATTCTATGGATAATTTTCTAACAAAGATCAAAGACTTGAAGGAACAATTGATTTTTGCTCATGAGGTTATACCAGATAGCTCACTTGTGCAGACCGTTCTGAATGGTCTTCCTGATTCATATCAGAGTTTTGCTTCTACTCTTTGGTTGATGATGAAAGGCAATCCAAATGCTTTGTCATTTGAGGAGTTAGTCTCTGATGTGTTGTAGGAAGATCAGTCCAGGCAGAACAGGTCCATTATGCATGTTGCAGATCAAGCTTTCCTCTCTAGTCAGACGGGCAAAGGAAAATGGAGCTCTTCAACTAGTAAGCAGAAGTCTGCTAATTCTGCACAATCAAAGAGGGAAGAAAAAGATGAAAAGAAATTAGAAAAGCAGAAATTTTTTTGCAAGTACTGTAAAGGAAATGATCATATCATAAAGAACTGTCCAAAACTGGCTGCTAAAGAGGCAAAGAAGAAAGAGGCTCGAATGGTTGTTGCAGAGGCCTCTACACCGAAAACAGAGTCTACTAATCTTATGTAGGAAGAATGTAGATCAATTTCTTGATCTATATGCTCGATGTGGTGTGTCCTCTTAAGTGCAATATGCACTGTGGGTTGCAACTTGATGACTCAATAGGGAAGGAAGATAGCATATACAATGACACAGTGAAATAAGAGAAAGAAGCTGAAATTAAGAGTACAAACAACTCAAAAGAGGATTATACAAACTTTGGGCAATCAGTAGGAGACATAAGCATACACTTTCATTCTAAGTGCTGGATTTCGGTTCCCTAAACATACATGCTCAAAATCTAGTTTTCCAACGAGCTGCTCAAGAGAAGATTGGCCAATCCCTGCTTGCCCACTACTCACTCAGAGTGCCAAGCTAGCTGATTCCAATCCTACCAAGTGGAGCACTAGTGGTAAGCTAAGATAAGAGAAGGCAAAGCTTCAGCTCTGCATTCCTTCCTCAAGTCTCTTTCTGAGCTTGTCTGCCTTTTTGTTGATGAAGAGGTCTACTTATATAGTTTTTTTGGAAGTGAAGGATAGCAAAAGGGGACAAAATTAGTTTCTTCTTTGGCAGGCTCTCTGACACTTTTGACAATTTTGGTACGTTGGAAGCTTCCTTCTTGGTCCACTTTTCCCACCCCGTCACTATCTTCCAAATTCTGGTATTCGGCACCGTCCACCGTCCATGAGTTCTCCGCATGCAAGTGGCTGAAAATTTAGACTATATGGAGATCTGGGAAATTTAGTCTCTTTTTCAAGTGAAAAAGTAGACTAAATCAAAAGTACACCCTTTTCTTAAAAATTAGACTACTTTTGAAGTAAGTAGACTAACTTCATAAAATTGGTGAACTTTTGAGTAAGTCGACTAACTTGTAAAATTGACTAAAAAAATCGACTAATTGGTCAACTTAGGAAAATTAGACAACTTAGAGATTTAGACGACTTGGGAAAATCGACTGGTCAACTTAGGAAAATTAGACAACTGGGAGAATTAGACGACTTGGGAAAATAGGTGAAAATGGGAATTTAGACAACTTGGGAAAATAGGTTAAATGGGAATTTAGGCAACTTGGGAAAATAGGTGAAATGGGAAAATAGGCAACTTGGGAAAATAGGTGAAATGGGAATTAGGGAACTTGGGAAAATAGGTGAAATGGGAAATTTGGCCTTCTTCATGAGCTGGATCCCCCTTCCACCATTTTCTTGCTCTTCGCTTCTTCTCCTTCTCCTTTTGTTCGAAATCGAGGTAACTTGCCTTGTGCTTGGCTTCTGCATCTTGAAAAGCAAAACAAAAAATACATTATTTTAAGGATTTATCAAAGTACCCCGCTACAAAGAAGAATACACGTCTACTACTGTTTGCAGTTTTGACCCATCTTCTCATGAGTAGTGCATGTTTGCAGTAGACTCAGATGTTTAGTACTTTGACAGTGGGGCGACCAAACATATTACCTCGCAGTGCAGTTTCTTCTCTTCACTCGAGCCTACCCCTATAGGGAATAATGTTACATGTGCAAACAACTCCTCTTATCCTGTTATGGGAGTTCGTAAAATCATTTTGACTACTACTGATGGTAGTTATTTCACTTTTTCAGATGCTTTGTTTGTGCCAGGGATCAAGAAAAATCTGTTATCAGTTTTTGCATTAGCCAAGATTGTCTTGGTTGTGAAATTTGTTGATGACAGATGTACAATTCATGATCTGTCAAATGGCGACGTGATTATTGCTTCTGGCATTTTATGTCGTGGGCTGTATAAGGTCATAGACTATGAAAGATCTATAAATGATTCGGCATGTGCAGTACATGATTCTCAGGCTATGTCAGATGCAAAGCTTTGGCATGCATGCTTTGGTCATTTGAATTTTGCTAATTTGCTACACCTGCAGAAATCTGAAATGGTGTCCTCTTTGCCCAAACTTGAGGCACCTGGAGAACATGTTTGTGAAGGTTGTATTTTGGGCAAAATGCAACATTCCTCCTTTCCAAAAGATGGTTTAGTTTGGGCTACTAAAAAATTTGCAGCTTGTACATAGTGATGTCTGTGGTCCTATGTAGACACCTTCTTTTGGAAATTATCTTTACTTCGTGACTTTCATCGATGATTTTTCTAGGCATGCATGGGTATACCCATTGAAGGCAAAGTCCGAAGTGTTCATGTGCTTCAAACAGTTTTTGGTTTTGGCTGAAAATTTGTCAGCATGTAAAATGGGCACCCTCCATTCTAATCGAGGGGGAGAATATATGTCTTCTGATTTTAATGCATTTTTGGTTGAATGTGGGATAAAACACCAGTGTACAGTGCCGTATACACCTCAATAGAACGGAGTTGCTGAACAAAAGAATAGTTCACTCATGGAGATGGTGAGGTGTATGGTCAAAAGTTAGGCTTTACCACATAGTTTCTGGCTTGAGGCTATCATGTGTGCATCATATGTACTTAACAGGTGTCCCACTAAAGCACTGCAGTCTATCACTCCATATGAGGCTTGGCATGATCCAAGCCATATGTTACTCATCTGCTTGGTTTTGGTTGTTTGGCATATGCATTAGTGCCTGAACACATCGCAAAAAGTTAGATGATAAAGCAGTAAAATGTATTTTTGTTGGGTACAGTTCTGAAAGTAAAGGCTATCGTCTATATCATCCACTGACTAAACACATTCTGGTTAGCCGTGATGTTGTTTTTGTGGAAGATGCTATTCAACCATTGCTTTTATGTACTAAGGAGACATATGTTAGCTCGAAAGACATGTATGATACTTTGCTGCCTCTTTTTAGAGGTGGGCAATCTAGTGCTGGTCCTAATGAGGCAACTTCTCAGCCTTTGTAGGTTTCATGTGATGATGCAGATAATCCCATGTAGATTTACATGATGCACTTGATAAGAGAGTTGATATTGAGGAGGCAAAAACTATGCCAAAATGGTTGGTACAGACTTTGCGCGACAGTAAATTAGATGCAGCTCTATCATATCATACTCGATCGGACTCTCATAGTGCCTCTTTTGCATCAGATTTCTATGCTATGGCTGCATCTAGTCTCTGTGATGAGAATGAGCCTGTTTCATTTGACAAAGCACAAAATTCAAAAAATTGGATGGCTCCTATGCAATCTGAATATGATGCTATAATGAAGAACGGTACTTGGTCTTTATGTGACCTGCCTCCTAGCAAGAACGCCATTGGCACTAAGTGGGTTTACAAGCTAAAGCATTAGCTTGATGGAACAGTTGAGAGGTATAAGGCTAGGCTTGTTGCAAAGGGTTATGCATAGGAAGGAGGCATTGATTTTGATGAGACCTTTGCACCTACATGCCGTATGACCACTATTCGGAGCATCTGTGCACTTGCAGCCCATCATGGTTGGAATGTACATCAGTTGGAAATTAAAATTGCATTTTTGAATGGTGTCTTTCATGAAAAAGTTTATGTTTCTCAGCCCGTGGCTTGTGCTGAAAGGGCATGAAAACCAGGTGTGCAGGTTAAAGAAGGCATTATATGGTTTAAAGCAAGCACCACATGCTTGGTATGAGAAGATACATGCCTATCTAATTTTCCACATAGCTTGGCACTTCCTTATATATGAGTGCCAGCTACTTGTTCACTGCATCACTCCCAGGGGGTATTTGTTGATATATTTAGGTAGTGATGTGTGTGAACACTCTAGGACTGTCGAGGCACTTTTTTCTCTCTTTAGGAGGTTTTTCCACCCGGCTTGTATATACTCCTATTGACATAATGGGCTACTAATCTTTGTACATTCTAGTGGTAATACATTTAGTATTGTGTGTTGTGCTCCAAGCTTCTTCTCCTTCCTTGTGCTGTTTGCGTGCTTCCGTAGATGTCTAACTCCAACATTGTATACCCACTTAGTGCCAATGGCCTTCTTGCTAGGAGGAAAGACACATAAAAACAAGGTACCATTCTTCATTATAGCATCATATTCAGATTTCATAATAGCCATCCAATTTTCTCAATTTTATGCTTCATCAAACGAAATAGGCTTATTCTCATCACAGAGACTAGAGGCAACCATAGCATAGCAATCTAAGGCAAAAGAAGCACTATGAGAGTATGAATGAGTACAATATGTTAGAGGTGCATCTAATTTGCTATCATGCAAAGTTTGCACTAGCCATTTTGGCATAGTTTTTGCCTCCTCAATATCAGTTCTCTCATCAACAAGTGCATCATGTAAATCTACATCAGAAATGGAATGATCTGTATCATCATATGAAACTTGTAAGGCTAGGAAGTTGCCTCATTAGGACCAACACTAGATTATCCACTTGTAAAAAGAGGCAGCAAAGTGTCATACATGTCTTTGGAGCTAACTGATGTCTAGTACATGAAAGTAATGACTAAATAGCATCTTCCACAAAAACAACATCACGGCTAACCAAAATGCATTTAGTGTGTGGAGTATACTGATGATAGCCTTTGCTTTCGGAACTATACCCAACAAAAATACATTTCACTACTTTATCATCAAATTTCCTGCATTTTTGTTTTGGCATTAATGCATATGCTAGACAACCAAAAAAATGCAGCCGAGCAACAGATGGCTTGCAACCATGCCCAACCTCATATGGAGTGATAGACTTCAATGCTTTAGTGGGACACTTGTTAAGTACATATGCGACACACATAATAGCCTCAATCCAGAAACTATGTGGTAAAGCCTAACTCTTGAATATACACCTCGCCATCTCCATGAGTGACTTGTTCTTCCATTAGCAACTCCATTCTCTTGAGGTGTATATGGCACTGTACACTGATGTTTTACTCCCAAATTCATCCAGCAATGCATTAAAATCAGAAGACATATATTCCCTCCCTCGATCCAAATAGAGGGTGCCCATTTTACGTGCTAACAAATTTTCAGCCAAAAGAAGAAACTGTTTGAAGCACATAAACACTTTGGACTTTGCTTTCAATGGATATACCCATGCATGCCTAGAAAATCATCACTGAAAGTCACAAAGTAAAGATAATTTCCAAAAGAGGGTATCCGCATAGGACCACAAACATCACTATGAACAAGTTGCAATTTTTGAGCGGCTCAAATTGAACCATCTTTTGGGAATGAGGAATGTTGCATTTTTCCTAAAATACAACCTTCACAAACATGTTTACAAGGTGCCTCAAGTTTGGGCAGAGAGGACACCATTTCAAATTTCTAAAGGTGTAGCAAACTAACAAAATTCAGATGACCAAAGCATGCATGCCAAAGCTTTGCATCTGACATAGCCCCATAATCATGTACTACACATGCTGAATCATTCACACATTTTTCATAGTGTATGAGCTTTTACATTCCACGACATAAAATGCTAGAAGCAATAATTACATTGCAATTTGATAGATCATGAACTGTACATCTGTCATCAATAAATTTCATAATTAATCCAATCTTGGCTAAAGTTAAAACTTATAACAGGTTCTTCTTGATCCTTGGCACAAACAAAACATATGAAAATGTAAAAGAACTACCATCAGCAATAGTCAGAATGACCTTACCAACTCCCATGACAGGATAAGAGGAGTTGTTGGCACATGTGATAGTATTCCCTGTAGGGGCAGGCTCAAGTGAAGTGAAGAAATTGTGCTACGAGGTAATATGTTTGGGTACCCCACTATCAAAGTACCAAATGTCTGAGTCTATTGTAGACATACAGTGTTCATGAGAAGATGGGTCATAATTGCAAACAATGGTAAATGCCCATTGTTCATTCTGCACAAGCTTAGCAAACTCTATTTGCCTCTGCAACAACCATTCCAGCCTTTTTCTTCCTTGCCTCTTTTGGAGCGATTTTTGGACAACTCTTTATGACAAGATCATTTCCTTTACAATATTTGCAAAACAATTTTCTAATTTTCTATTTTCTTCTTGTCTCTGTTATCCTTCTTTGATTGTGCAGAATTAGCAGATTTTTGCTTACTAATAGAATAGCTCCATTTACCTTTGCCCTTCTAGCTAGCCAAGAAAGCTTGATCTACAACACACATAATTGACCCATTCTGCCTAGATTGATCTTCTTGCAACAAAACAGAGACTAACTCCTCAAATGTTAAGGCATTTGGATTTCCTTTCATCATTAAATGAAGAGTAGAAGAAAAAATCTGATATGAATTGGGAAGACCATTCAACACAATCTGCACAAGTGAACTGTCCGATAAGACTTCATCATCAGATATCAATTGTTCCTTCAAATCTTTGATATTTGTCAGAAAACTATCCATGGAATCTCCTTCATTCATGTGATCACTCTCCAACTGTTTTTGGAGGTAAGCAACACGAGCCTCATTCCTTGCCTAGTACAAAGTGGTAAGTGTATCCCAAGCATCCTTAGTTATTCTGCAAGAGCGAATGTGAGGAATAAAGGCACATTTGATAGACAAGGCTATCAATGCATGTGCATGTGCATCTCTACCATCCCAACAAATTTGCTCTATAGTAGGTGTAGTAGGAACCGAAGCACGAACAGGAACATGAAGAATATCTTCATTTTCAATGCCATCTACATCACCTTCAACAACTGTGTTTGCAGGTGTAATAGGAAGTTTTTCAACACCCTGCACAATATTCCACAATACGTTTGCAACCAATACATGGTGCATAATATAAGCCCATATTGGGTAATTGGTACCATCCAACTTATCCTCAATATCCAACATACGGAATACATCATTGCTTTCAACCATGGCCGCTGACTAAAATACCTTGATGTAGAAAACTCACTGTATCTCAAAAAGTTGAATAGAACTACCTTATCAAGTTCTACTAAAGTTGTAGCAAACTTCGAGATGCTTATACTGGAAAATCAAAACGTGTATATATCTTTGGCACAAAAAGATGAAATGTCCTGCACAAGTGCTACAATAGTGCATTCGGAGGCCAAAATGAGCTCAGATTGTGATTTTGGGACCACATAGCAAAGCTGTTTTGATCTCCTAATAACCCTCAGTATGCTCACCAAATTTTGTGCATTTTGAGAATGTGACTAGAGGGGTGTTGACGACACCCTAGATGAAGCAACGATATTGTTGGAGTTTGAGGTATGTGGAAGCACACAAACAACACAAGGAAGAAGAAGAAGGTTGGAGCACAACACACAATCTTGAATGTATTAGCACTAGAGTTTACAAATATATGTTACCTATTAAGGCTATAGGTGTATATACAAGCTGGGGGCAAAAACCTCCTAAAGAGGGAAAAAAGTGTCCCGACAATCCTAGCATGTTCACACATATAACTGCCCAAATATATCAACAATTTATTGTCCATGTGAGTTCGAGATTGTCAAGAGGTTCATCATTGTAGAATTGTGTATATTTTGCATTTCACAAGAGACTCCTTCAGGGACTTTGTGTGCTTCTATGTCTTAGCCCTTTATGTCTCCGACATTTGGCATGCCCAGTGGGGCTTCAATTGGTGAGATCTTGGGCAATGACATGAGATCCTAGGCAACGACATTGGTAAAGGATTCCATAGACTTCATGGTGTGTAGATGGATTCAAAAGGCTTTTCCACAAAGTACTCAACATAGATTAAAGGAGAATCTCCATTTTGGTGCAAAACCAGAAGATTTCATTGGAGCAATCTCTTTGATTGAGTAAGCAAGAGAACAATTCAATGATGAAGACATCTAAGTTGATCATGTTTCTCAATTGAGATAAGATCTAGAGATGCTCAAGTTACAGAAGACCACCCAGCTAGAGAAGGATACAGTGGAGAACTCTTTACCTCAAATGTGAAGGGATTTGGAAGAACCCAAAGCATTGCAAGGGGTAAAAAAGACTATTTAGTGTATTATCTATAATAACAAAGGGCATCATACATATGAGTGCGTGCAAGTAGTCTATCAAATTTGCAATAAAGTTTCCCATGAGGTCGATGATTGTTACTTTTTGAAAGAGGTATCTATTGTAAAGAGAAAGGAGATAAGGAAAAGAGCTCTCACACACAAGGATAGGAGCACACACAAATCGAGGCAAGGAAGAATGATCCTCTTCTTCTTCTTTTTCTTCTATTACATAAAGAGAATGTACAAGAACAACCTAATACAACAATAAAACAAGGACTATATATAAAGAGAAATCCCTTACTATCATTACTTGAATCATTTCGCTGAAATTTTATGCGATCTCTTTGACTCCCCCTACCTCAAAAATATCCTCTACCTCATCCGTTAGTTTGTTGCAGAACTTTGTCTTGGATATTGTTTCCTCATCCATTTCGTGAGCCTTTACCTTAGTCTGTTCCTCTACTAGAGTAGAATACCTACTTAGAACTAGCTTTTCCTTGGGATTTTGAGTCTTCACCAAGGTTCTTCACCTCAATTATTAGCATGGAGACAAGATCAACAAAATTTAGGATATTCTCCCTATCATGAATAGAAGTTTTGGATGGTTTATATGAATCTCCCAAATTGCAAAGGCACGCTTTGACCTTATCATCATCATCTAAATTGATGTTAATAGATGCAAGTGAATCACATATACCTTTGATTTCTAAGATGTAATCACTTACCAACATGCTCTTTTTCTATTGTTTATGAAGTTCATTATTGGGCTGTGATCTCGAGCCTTTCTATTGGTCTCATACAATGTGAACAAATTGTTCCAATCCACTTATGGAGTTTTGACATCCTCTATGATTCCAATCATGTTATATTTTATTATAAAGATAGTCAATATATCACTTTAAGTGCTCCTTGATTCGACTCTTCATACGCTCTTAATTGGTATGTATTTGATTCCTCTCCGATAACTACAAGGGGATTTCATTGTCTTCTTCAGTACGAGTAGCCTTTTCTTAGCAGCAAATTCATCATTCTAAATCTCCACGCATGAAATTTGTTCCTTTCCAACTTTTTGCTCATAAGTTGGCTCAATTTATTAGCATTTTTCATTTTTGCAACAATTTACAATATTATGAGAACATGGAAGCAACACCTCAGCTTGAACACTATCACACTGTGACTTGACAATATGTCCTCATAAAGAAATAGTTTTTGTGTAATAAAAATTCACATAATTACTTCAAACTCTAGATATGAACTATTTTGAGGATTTCAAATAGAACATAATTTAGATTTTGCAAACTGACATGTTTTTTTCCACCTTACCAGCTCTAAATAGAGATCAAAATGGATCTAGATAAAAAAATTGGGCAAAAAAGCTCCTCTTAAGGCAAAAATAATTTGGCTTCTTCTACCTCCACACCAAATTCTATAGCAATCTGAGATCATTTTTGAAGTGTGGATTCTCCATGCCCTCTCACAAACTCATTCCTATCAATCTGCTTCATCAGCTATCTATAGACATATTGGCTCTAACACCATATCAAGAGAAAGGAGATAAGGAAGCGAGATTTCACACACTCTCACACACAAGGAGAGGAGCACACATAGATTGATGAAAGGAAGAATGGTTTTCTTCTTCATCT
This sequence comes from Ceratopteris richardii, assembly GCA_020310875.1. Taxonomy (NCBI): domain Eukaryota; kingdom Viridiplantae; phylum Streptophyta; class Polypodiopsida; order Polypodiales; family Pteridaceae; genus Ceratopteris; species Ceratopteris richardii. Next base: position 26,607,587 of record CM035430.1, read on the forward strand.
TCTATTACATAAAGTGAATATACAAGAATGATCTAATATAACAATACAACAAGTACAATTATAAAGAATACTACATAAAGAAGATCCTAATATTTGCAAATTAGAAAGTTGGAAAGAGAAAAATATGCCATCACTTTCGATAGGTAAATTTGGTGTTCACTAAAAATATCCATGACATATATCAAGGTAACCACTATACATGTGAGAGAAAAGAAAATTGGTATGTGTCATTCTCAATTATCACATGTTGAGCTTGATATCTCAACACCTTTGTGTTGTATGTGAAACTCTCACTTGGAGGTCTCACACATGAGTGCTAAGTGGCTCTCATGCATATCCACATGGAGAAAGAGAGAGGTAATGATATATATTGAAGAATGATTGCATGACAAGTTGGAATGAAGCATGCATCTTTCACATTTCATCTTGTCAAATGAATCCATAAATGTGCTTAGGAGCTTGGGCCCAACCTCTATCAAAAGGGAATTTCCCTAGAGCTACAACATGCGTGGAATCAAGCCAACACTATGTATACTCCTATACTTCAATGATTAATTCCATCCAAAGGGGTACCTCAACCCTCTCTTCTTTAACAACATAGGGCTCCCACAAAGATATTCTACATTGATCCATCAAGAAGCAATGGAAAACTTAGTTTAGATTCAATATAGCCTAAATGATCTAGGCCAATGATTTATTATCAATATGGGGAGTATGGGAACATTGAGACAAAATTTCCACTTCCATAAGGTCCTCCATCATGTTGAAATTTTCCTCACATAATGGACCATTATACGAGGTGTTGTGCATGACTTAACAATGACCTAATGCAAATGTATAAAGACAAAGAAATATGGAAGAACAAAGAGAAGGAATAGTGCAAAGAATTTCTATATGGAAGTCACCATCTTTTTGTAATTCCAATTATAGGATGAACCTCAGTTTTAATTATTTATTACCAAAAGAATGAGAACATTTCCAAATGTGTATACTTGGATTCCAATAGCTTATAGGTCAATAAGATAGTTAAAATAGCCTTATAAGTAGATTAGGACTACTTTTAACTAGGATGACCATTTTGGTATGAATCATTGGAATCCATTTCATGTAAAGCTCAACGAGAGCTCAATTTTATAGATTTCTTGCCATTTTTGAAAAATATTTCTTGTGAAATCTTGTATCTCTCCTTTCTTCTTCACATTTCTCCTTCTTTCTTGCTCATATGTGGTGTTGATGGGAAGAAAGAGTGTCATAAGGGGCTACACAAGTTTACAAATGCCTTTTTCTTGCACCGGAGGCTCCATATATGCATGAAGAGCTTTAGAATAAGGTAAAACTTTTCTCAAAAGATACATTGTGGATGTTTTGATATAAAACAAGGGGGAGGTATCTCAGACACATTTGGAGATCTAGTTGTTTGAAGTTTTGGAGACTGTTAATCCCAAAATTCACTCTTTCTCTCTTCCATCTCTCTTATTTCCAAGGATATTCTTGTAAGTTTCCATGCCCTTGACCAAGTAGATGCTCGGTTGATAATTTG
>CM035430.1:26619126-26621626 GCA_020310875.1 Ceratopteris richardii
CAATCTGGCCTTGTACCTGCTAATTGTGCCATCAGAATTTCTTTTCAATTTATAGATCCATCTGGATCCTATTACCTTCATGGAGTCCTTTTTGGGTACTAACTCCCATGTATCACTCTCCTTGAGTGCTTCAATCTCCTCATCCATAGCTTCTTTCCATTCTGATTTGGTGATTGCTTCTTCATATGAACCTGGTTCTTCATTTGACAAGTCCTTTGCAAGATAAACTGAATGTTTAGTAACAAGAGATGTATCATACCCATATCTGATAGGTTTTTTGCTTTCTCTCTGAGATCTCCTGATTGATTGAGTTGAAGATTCAGGTATGTCTTCAAGCTTCTTCATCTTCATTTTGCCTTTGGACTTCCATGCCTTGAACTCTTCAAGGTTGATTGTATCTTCATCATCTGAGCTTGACTCTCCATCCTGAGTAGGTTCCTCCTTTGTAAGTTTTGGAAATTCTTCTTCCAAATCATAGGGTAGTTTGACCTTCCTGCATTCATTCTCATACCAAGAATCATTCTCATCAAAGATCACATCTCTGCTTACCATAAATCCCTTATTGGTAGGGTTATAAAACCTGTAACCTTTTTGATTTAAATCATATCCAATGAAAATACATTTTTCAGCCTTTGGATCTAGCTTTCCTCTTACCTGTGAAGGAATGTGTACATATGCTACACATCCAAAAATTTTGCAGTGATCCAATGATGGTCTCTTACCATGCCATGCTTCATATGGTGTCATACCATCACGTGACTTTGATGGTAACCTGTTTATGAGATAGGTGGCAGTAGAAACACTCTCTACCCATAGATAGTTAGGTAATTTCTTCTCATTAAGCATAGATCTAGCTGTCTCAACAATTAACCTATTTCTTCTTTCAGCTACCCCATTCTGTTCAGGAGAGTACCTTGTGGTTATTTCCCTTTTGATGCCTCTGTCCTGCAAGAAGTCCTCAAATTCATTGGAGAAGTACTCCCCTCCTCCATCTGACCTTAGCCTCTTCAAATTTCTTCCTGTTTGATTTTCAACTAGTGCAAGATATTTCTTAAAACAATTAAATACCTCATCCTTGTGCTTCATAAAGTATAATACAGTCCATCTGCTATAATCATCAATAAAAGACACATAGCACCTTGAACCTGAAACTGAGGGGTCTTTGCTAGGTCCCCATACATCTGTGTGTACAAGCTCTAGATAGTCTTCATGCATATATCCTTTCTTGGAGAAGGGTAACCTGTGAGACTTACCAAATTGACAAGCACCACACTTGTAAATCATTCAAGGTCCTTTCTCCTATGTGCCCTAATCTCTTGTGCCAAATCTCAAGCTCTGAAAGTGTTTGATCTTTATAACTGTATAATGCAATGTTCTTTGTATCTTTCAACTCAAAAGTGAAAAGTCTACCTGATTTTTCTCCTTTAGCTATCCTTTTGAATCCATGTCTTGGGTCCTCCACAAATGCTCCATATTGATTGAATCTGACCTTCAACCCTTTCTCTACAATCTGACCAACACTCATTAAGTTCTTTGTAATGGTTGGTACATAGAGTACCCTGCTTAACAAATTCTGATTACCATCACAAGTCTTCACATTTCCAACTTTAACTACAGAATGCTTTGTATCATCACCTGTTTGGACTTGGTGTTTACCTTTTGGTTCCTCAAGATCACAGAGTAGTGCAACATTACCAGCCACATGATTTGAACACCCTGAATCAATATAAAATAAGTGATCATCATCTGTACCTGACTTTGAAGTCATGTTCATGATCAAGAGAGAGTCATCCTGCTCCTCTGTGTAGTTGTTGTATTCCTTTCTGTTTCTGAATCCTCCTTGGTAGTTGCCATTGTAATTGTTGTTGTAGTTGTTGTTGTGGCCTTGGTGATGGTTGAACCTTCCTCTAGACTGTGAGTATCCACCTCTTTGGTAGCCTCTTCCTCTCTGATTTTTGTAATTCCTGTAACACTCATCTGTGGTGTGATTTGATAAACCACAAATGTTACATGGTGATGAGTTATAGGGTCTCCCCCTACCTTGCTTGACTCCTCTGCCCCTTCCTCTTGAAGATCTACCTCTCCCTGCATAGTTGGATTGGGAGGTAGAGCCTTCATCTTCCACCTTCTTACTCTTGCCTTTATCCTTAGATTTCTTATCGGTGTATAGGGCAGAAGAGTTGTTACCTTTGTATGTATCTCCACTCTTGGTAAGCTTTGCTTCATGTGTAAATAGTTGTCCCATGAGAGTTGTAAGATCTGGAGTGTGCATGTATGTAGAGATCCATTGCAGTGGTGAACTTGTCATCAGCCTTGATTCCATTGATTACCTGCCTTACAATTTGTTCTTCTTCAACCTCTTCTCCTATGCTTGCTAACTGATCTGCAACATCTTTGATCTTCGTCACAAATTCTGAAACAGCTTGCTTAGGTTGCTTCCTTAGTGTTGTGAATTCAATCCACAACTGATTTTTCCTAGCCCTTGTATTGGAAGAAAAAT
>CM035430.1:26629126-26636626 GCA_020310875.1 Ceratopteris richardii
ATGTAAAAACACATGCTTGGAAATGTTCATGGAGGTGTTACATTAATGTGTTTGTGTATGATATGCAAAAATTGAGTGGTCATAATGAGGTGTTAATTGTGTTTTCTGTATCCATTGACATTCTTTAATAGAGTGATTTTTGTACTTAACCAAATCTCGATGATATTGAGTACCTGTGCGTGTAGTAGTGACATCATGATCAATGATTTTCTCAGGAACTAAGATTTCAGATTGTTCTTCAATTAAAGGAGGGTCATCAAACAGTGGAGTGAGTGGTAAAGTTCCTTTAAATGGTTTAAGTAAACTAATATGAAAAGAGTTATGAATAGTCCAATGAGATGGAATATCTAATCTAAATGAATTATCATTAATTTTTTCTATAATGCGAAACGGTCCATAATAGCGTGGTGCAAGTTTAATTTTAGGATGCTGCAAAATATTTTTGAGACGTCTTTTTAATGATACGCAACCATACAAAATCATTTTCCTTGAATTCTTTAGCTAATCGTTTAGTATTGATATTACGTGTATATCGCTCTTGACTTTTCCTAATGTGCTCATGAACATCATGAAGTATAGAAACGTGATCTTGAGCAATAGAATCGGCCATCGGAATGTCGGTTTGGGTGAGGGACATGGGAGTGGGAATTTCAAAAGGTGCACGGCCAGTAGTGGTGTGTGTAGTGTTATTGTAAGCAACTTGAAGCAATGGCAACTTTTCATCCCAGTTATTAGGATTATCTAATGAATAACAACGCAATAAATCAAGAATAGTGCTATTTGTAGCCTCACTCTATCCATTACTTTCAGGATGAAATGCAGAGCTATAATCTATTCTAGAACCAAAATGTTGAAATAAGGCAACCCAAAAATGATTACAAAATCTAACATCACGATCAGATAACATTACTTTAGGAAATCCATGATGTGGGAAAATGCATTTAATGAATAAATTTGCAGCTTGAGGTGTAGTCAAAGTTTTTCTACATGGAATGAAATATGCATATTTACTAAACCTATCAACTATTGTCCAAATCATATCATTATGTGATGAAGTGATAGGAAGACGTGTGATAAAATCCATAGAAATTTGTTCCCATGGTTCATTTGGAATGGAAAGTGGCATTAATAATCCAAATGGTTTACCATGATGACGTTTGACACGTTGACATACAATGCATTGAGAAACATAATTGTATTATCTTTTTCCATGTGTGGCCAAAAGAAGAAATCTTTGCAAGCTGAAATGGTGCTCTGTATGCCTCTATGACCCATGTAAGATGGTTCATGCATTTCTTTAATGACAAAATCTTTAAAAGCTTGGGTTATGCACAATCTATGTTGGAAATAGAGAAAACAATTATGAAATGTGAATGTTCATCAGATAAAGATGCACCATTGTTGAAATCATGCCATGCACGTGAAAAATACAAATCAGATGCATAAGTGGAAACCATATCTTGAAAAGAATGTATTTGGATGGCAGAAGTATTATTCAAAACAACAGAATGTGAAGGAAAATGGCTAAGAGCATCAACTACAACATTAGCTTTACCAGGCTGATATTGTATCATGGGTTGGATATTTTGAATGAATGATGCCCATTTAAGATGCCTATCAGAGATTAAGGGCTGATTTAATAAATGCTTAATTGCCTGTTGATCGGTTTTGATTAAGACCTCAGAGCCCATAAGATAGGTTTTCCAAATTCGCAAAGCATGCACAACTGCTAACAATTCTTTATCATACATACTATAATTCTGTTCTGAGGGCTTAAGCTTCCTACTCTCAAATGCAATGGGATGGTCGTTTTGCATCAAAACAGCACCTATTCCTAAACCACTAGCATCAGTAACGACATGAAAGGGTTGTGAAAAATCAGGTAATTGTAAAACAGGTGCATGTGAAAGTGCTTGTTTCAGTTTGTGAAAGGATTGTTGTTGGGTAAGTCCCCATGCAAATTTTATTTTCTTTTTCAACAACAAGGTAAGAGGCAATGCTAAATAAGAAAAATTTCAAACAAACTTCCTATAGAAACTAGCCAACCCAAGAAAAGAACGAACATCATTGACTCATTATGGTGTAGGCCATTCTACGATAACTCTAATCTTTTTCGGATCCACATGCACACCTTCACTTGAAATAATGTCCTAAATATTCTAGCTTAGGTTGAAAGAAGTAACTCTTTTCAGGATTAGCATAAAGTGTGTTCTCTTGTAACAAATGAAAAACTGTTTCAAGATGCTTTTCATGTTCACTATCATTCTTACTGTAAATCAGTATATCATCAAAGAATACAAGAACAAAAGCTTGGTAATCAAGAAAAATATTGTTCATCATTCGTGCAAATGTAGCAGGGGCATTAGTAAGTCCAAAGGGCATTACCATAAATTCATAATGGTCGGTTTGAGTTCTAAATGCAGTCTTAAAAATATCACTTTGTGTCATACGAATCTGATGGTAACCCGATTTTAGATCAATTTTACTAAAGACATGAGCTCCTCGTAACTTATCTAAGAGATCATCTATTCGAGGAATATGATATCTATTCTTTATTGTGATCTTGTTAAGGGCTCTATAATCAATGCACATGCGATAAGTTTTATTCTTTTTCTCTACTAAGAGAACTGGTTCTCCAAATGGGGAAGAACTAGGCCTTATAAGTCCTTTTTGTAGTAGGTCTTTTACTTGGTTTTCTATTTCCTTTTGGTGTAGTGGGCCATGTCTATAAGGTGCTTTATGAGGAGGAGAACTACCAGGGACTAAATCTATGCTATGGTCAAAGGATCCTCGAGATGGTGGTAGTTCAGAGGGATACTCAGACATAAAGCAATCCTTATAAGAACTCATGAAAGGTTTATATGCATCAGGAAGTGTATGAGTATAATCATTGATGACATTGACAAAAACAATGCATGAGTTGAATCCTTTCCTAAATGCACGCTTTACTTGAGTGTGATTAATCAATGGAAATGGCAGGAAATCATGTCGTGCAGACAAAGTAATGATTTGACCTTTGAATTCAAAGTGAAAGGTATGCGTATGGTAGTCAATGCGTGGGTTATAATGGTGACAAAAAGGCATACCTAGTATAACATCGTAAGATTGCAAAGGTGCAATTAAAAATGTTCGTGAATCAACATATGGGCCTATGCTAATCGTAACATCTTGGACTTCTCCTGTTACATTATAACGACTACCTTGAAATGCAGCTTTCACTTTATACAAAGAAGGAAACGTTTGTAATTGAAGTTCTTGTACTAATAAATGTGAAATGAAGTCATGTGAACTACCATCGTCATGTAGAATTTTAACTAGTTTGTTATTTATTGTACCCTGCATGCAAAGTAGAGAGTGAAGAGAGATATCGTTACCCAAGGTACTTAAGTTCTTCTCCAATGATTCCTCTATCCAAACAGGAGGAATTTCTTCATTATGGACCTCCATGTTATGCAATTGAGCTGTAGTCGGTTTCATGTGAAGAGGTCGCAATCTGCACCTTATTTTTGTATGTCCAGGTTTACCACAATTCCAACAAGTGATTTGTGGTCGCTTTGGTTGGGCATCCACCGCTGAAGTTTGAAGGGTAGGTGGTTTGCTTGGGTGGAGAGATGAAGCAATAGGTGGAGTTAATTGTGGAGGACGAGGAAAACTAGGGTAAGATGGGGCATTAAAATTACGCTTCATAGGAAATGTAGGTTTAACATAAAGTGGTCATTGGCGTGGTTGTTGTAAACGGATTAAACGGATTGACTTGGTTATGGATTGAAATTCTTTTTCTGCATCATGAGCAAAAGATATAGCCTCGTTGAGGGTTGTCGGCCGTAGGGTGTGAAGCTTAGCTTGGATTCCCACTTCCAAACCATCTTCGTATTTCTGCTGCAAGATATCCTCTGATACATCTTCAAGCATTCGAACAAGTAGTAAATTTTGCCAGAACCGCTCTGTGTAGGTGGTAACCGTATCACCCTCCTTCCATGTAAGGGTCGTCTATGCACGTCGAACATGCAAATGGTATTGAGGAGGAAGAAAAGAATCCTTCACTTTTTCCTGGAAAGCCTTCCACGTTGTTGGACGCTCAGTACTGTGCCACAAGACATTCCACCAGAGTTGAGCTTTACGTACTAAATAGTTAGTGGCAAATTTAACTTTTTCACTTTCAGCATACATCTCGTCAGTATAAAAATCATCAAACTGGGACAGCCAAGAAAGGACTAAAGGCCCATCCTTTCGACCATCAATTTGTAGAAACTGATAGTTTCTAGTAGCAATCTTCAAATGAGTAACAACAGATTGGGCAGAAACAATAGCTTTTACTACTCTCGTAAGGTTGTCTTCATCGTTTAGTATCTTTTGGAGGACTTCATCACGTTGTCGGATCTCATTTTGAGCTCCTCGAAGCTCATGCCGCAAGAGCTCTAGTTGTTGTTCAAGTGTTGCCTCAGGTAGAGGTGAATTACTGTAATCTTCCATGGTGCTCTTGGACCCTTAAGCTAGTGCTTTCCTCTTGGGATGTACCCTCAAGGAATGTACCCTAGCAGAAAAGTACCCTGTCTAGATGTACCCTGTCTGGATGTACCCTGATGTACCCTGACAGGATGTACCCTGTCTGGATGTACCCTGATGTACCCTGACAGGATGTACCCTGTCTGGATGTACCCTGGTGTAGCCTGACAGGATGTACCCTATCTGGATGTACCCTGGTGTACCCTGAGAAGTGTACCCTGACAGGATGTACCCTGAGATGTGCCGCATCGCGTCGCATCGTGCCACCTTGAAAAGTGAGAAAAACTGCAAGTTATGTTAAATTTAAGGAGAGAGAACTTGAGTATCAACACCAAGAGAGAGTGTAGTGGTAAAAGTACTTCCCTTGAAAATAGGAGGTTGTGGGTTCAAATCCTCCTACCTTAGGGAATCTAATCCACTTTATTGCCACTCAAAATTAAAATTGCCTCGCACGTAGCCAACGGTCGCCAAGGAAGCCTTGGGTGCCAATGTTGCCAATGTATTGCCTAAGTTATTGCCTAAGTTCTTTGCCTTAGTCGATGCCTTAGTCGACGCCTTGGAGTAAGCCGAAGGAGCAAACGTAGGTGAAAACGTAGGTTCTGGTTCTGGAACTGGAACAGAAACCAAAACCGAAACCGGAACCGGAACCAGAATAGGAACAAGAACAAGAAATAGAAACGAAAACGGAAACGGAAACGGAAACGGAAACAGAACCCTTCGTATGGACGCGTGCAGAGCTCTGATAAAGAATCCCACGATCCAATGGTTCGCTTGGAGTCTCTTCCATACTCCCTCTCCAATTGTCCTATGTATGGGTTGTCTGCTATCTGAATACGTAACTTCACCAGGCTTCTAACTTATGTCCTTGGCACGCTTGACACATGCCATTTTTGACTACTTTGGGCCACCGCATTTCTTAACCATGCTCTTTGCATGAGGCACTTTACTCATATCGCCCTTTTCTGGCTCATTTTCGAATGCATGTCCTTTCTTCGATCCTTTGCATCTAGAGGTCCTCTCTTCACAAGCCTTTTCACTCTCCAAGAGGTCTCTCTTCTGAACATCTATTTCTTTGCGCGAACCTTCATTGTCTATGCACCACTTGACTCTCCCAATCTACCCCCTAGTTCTTTCTTGGTCCTACATTCCTCCAACTCAACATGTCAAGAACCCAATCTCTCTTCTTTTCCTTCCGATGATATTTTGCCTATTTTTATCTTCTCCAAAGTTTGTAACCTTTCCATCAACACTTCAACTTTTTGTTCTAATTCTTTGCGTTTCTCCATTTCATGCACTATTTTCTCCCTTTGAATTTTTTGATCGATTTTCCACCTCTTAATCAATTCTTGAAATTCCTCATTTACCTTCACTAGTTGATTTGATTTGTTATTTTCCTTTTCTCTCATGTCCGGTGTACCCTTAAAACACACGTGTGTCACTTTCTCTATCTCCTTCACTCCGTCTTCTTGTTGTTTCCTACTTTTCTTTTTCTGTGCCGACTCCCTCTCTAGGTTGGAAACTACACCCCTTAGCTTCTTGAGATCACATTCTAATTGTTTCACCTTGGGTTGCGATGCGACATCTCTGAGGCTTTCACATTCTACGATCTCAACAGGTTTAGACATTATGATTGCATCATCCTTGTGCCCATCTCCCTCTATTGCAAGTATGGGTTCTTTGTTCTTGGGCCTCTTATCACCACATGATCTTCCTTCGCATCTACTTGTTTGAGCTTGAGGGACCACTTTTTCCTCTGAAACACCTTGGTAAACAAGAATCTTTGTTTGTGGCTTCAATTGCACTTTGGGTCTGCAATCATCGAAACCTTCAACTTGCATGAAGTTTGGACTAACACACGAGCTCATGGATATATCTCCTATAGGGGGTTCTCTCACCTTTGTGGTGTACTCACTCGTTTTCTGTCCCCTCATCCCATCATGTCTAGTCCTGAGACTATCACTCCTCGATCCTCATACACTTAGGCATTCTCTAGCCTTATGTCCTCTTTGATTGAACTCCAAAAAGCTAATCCTCTTAAGTCAAATTGCACTCATTTTATCTGTGCTCATGGGTTCCAATTCATTATTTTTTTTAGTATCCCACATCCTTGACGAGTTTGGAGTGCACCACCATTCCAATCATGTGTACCATGCATTTTCATTCTTCTCCACTCACCAATTTTTTGCAATGTCTTTGACTCCTGAGAACACTGCAATGGTCTCACATACATGGGCGAGCAAGTGGATTCCACTCTTGCAAACGTATCAGCTTTTAGCTTGTCTAAGAGCTCCACTTCCTTCTTCTCATTGATATCAACAATCATAGTGCTCTCTTGGTTTTCTTCTAGGCTTCTTGAATGTGAACTCAATCTTTCCCTATGCATTTGAAGCACATGTTGGACCTCTTCCCAAATCCTTGCCTCATGCTTTGCCTCTTCTAGACTAGCCGGGCTCTTCAATCTAATATATTGTTCAAATTTTCCATCATGTAAGCTCACTAGGAATCTCCTCTTCAAGGTCTCTCCATCAGGTGCACTGTTTCCAACTTCCTTACAATGGTATCCATTCGATCAATATACTTCTCAATACTCTCAGTGGTCCCTTGTCGTAAGTGATCCAATTCTTCAACTAGTTTCTCTTCAAAACTCAAACCTCTAAACTTCCTCAAGAAGTTAGTTTTCGTATCATTGTAAGTCGCTCTCTTGTGCACACCCAAGTTTGCATACCATTCACTTGCATCATTCCTCAAAGTCACTGGAAAGATACACAATTTTCTATCCTCATCCACTATTTCATGGGCACCACATATTACCTCAAATAATTTCATGTGGCCATGGGGATCTTAATAGAGGGAGCCTAGAAATCATGGAAAGTCACTCAAAGGCATGATAATTTTTGAGCCATTTTCTCTGCATCATGTGAAGGTTGTGCTACACTAAGGAGCACTAGGTGAGCCCAAGGCAATCTCCTCGAGATATGCCTAAACTTCCCCAAT
>CM035430.1:26641626-26649126 GCA_020310875.1 Ceratopteris richardii
AAGCCATTCCACCATCAACTTGCATAAATTGAATGCCCAAATAGTGATGCAAATGCCCCAAATCAGACATCTCAAATGAGGCATGCAAATCAGCCTTGAAATCAGCAATATGCTTCTCAATAGGACCAGTGAGCAGCATGTCATCAACATAGACAACAGTGATCAGAAGCACATCATTAGCACGCTTAACATATAAGGTGCTTTCAGTTGGACTGTTCTCAAAACCATGTGCAACCAGATAGGCATGCATTTTCTCATACCAAGCACGTGGTGCTTGCTTTAAACCATATAATGCCTTCTTTAACCTGCACACCTGGTTTTCATGCCCTTTCTGCACAAAGCCACGGGGCTGAAAAACATACACTTCTTCATGCAAGTCACCATTCAGAAATGCTGTTTTAATGTCCAACTGATGTACATTCTAACCATGATGGGCTGCAAGTGCACAAATGCTCCGAACAGTAGTCATACGGCATGTAGGTGCAAAGGTCTCATCAAAATCAATGCCTCTTTCCTGCGCATAACCCTTTGCAACAAGCCTAGCCTTATACCTGTCCACTGTACCATCAGGTTTACGCTTCAGCTTGTATACCCACTTAGTGCCAATGGCCTTCTTGCCAGGAGGCAAGTCACATAAAGACCAAGTACCATTCTTCATTATAGCATCATATTCAGATTGCATAGCAGCCATCCAATTTTCTGAATTCTGTGCTTCATCAAACAAAAGAGGCTCATTCTCATCACATAGACTAGATGCAGCCATAGCATAGCAATCTGATGCAAAAGAGGAACTATGAGAGCCTGAACGAGTACGATATGACAGAGGTGCATCTAATTTGCTGTCACGCAAAGTCTGCACCAGCCATTTTGGCATAGTTCTTGCCTGCTCAATATCAACTCTCTCATCAATAAGTGCATCATGTACATCTGCATCAAAAATAGAATTATCTGCATCATCACATGAAACCTGCAAAGGCTGAGAAGTTTCCTCATTAGGACCAGCACGAGACTGTCCACCTGTAAAAAGAGGCATCAAAGTATCATACATGTCTTTGGAGCTGACAAATGTCTCCTTGGTACATGAAAGCAATGGCTGAATAGCATCTTCCACAAAAACAACATCACGGCTAACCAGAATGCATTTAGTCTGTGGATGATACAGACGATAGGCTTTACTTTCAGAACTGTACCCAACAAAAATACATTTTACTGCCTTGTCATCCAATTTTTTGCGATGTTGTTCAGGCACTAATGCATATGCCAAACAACCAAAAACACGCAGATGAGCAACAGACAGCCTCAAGCTAGAAACTATGTGGTAAAGCCTGACTCTTGACCATACACATCGCCATCTTCATGAGTGACCTGTTTTTTCGTTCAGCAACTCCATTTTGTTGAGGTGTATACGACACTATACACTGGTGTTTTATCCCACGTTCAGCCAGAAATCCATTAAAATCAAAAGACATATATTCCCCCCTCGATCAGAACATAGGGTGCCCATTTTACATGCTGACAGATTTTGAGCCAAAACCAAAAACTGTTTAAAGCACATGAACACTTCGGACTTTGCTTTGAGTGGATATACCCATGCATGCCTGGAAAAATCATCAATGAAAGTCACGAAGTAAAGGTAATTTCCAAAATTCTATCTATCTATCTATCTATCTTTCTATCTATCTATCTATCTATCTATCTATCTATCTATCTATCTATCTATCTATCTATCTATCTATCTATCTATCTATCTATCTATCCATCTATCTATCTATCTATCTATCTATCTATCTATCTATCTATCTATCTATCTATCTATCTATCTATCTATCCATCTATCTATCCATCTATCTATCTATCTATCTATCTATCTATCTATCTATCTATCTATCTATCTATCTATCTATCTATCTATCTATCTATCTATCTATCTATCTATCTATCTATCTATCTATCTATCTATCCATCTATCTATCTATCTATCTATCTATCTATCTATCTATCTATCCATCTATCTATCTATCTATCTATCTATCTATCTATCTATCTATCCATTTTGTTGAGGTGTATACGACACTATACACTGGTGTTTTATCCCACGTTCAGCCAGAAATCCATTAAAATCAAAAGACATATATTCCCCCCTCGATCAGAACAGAGGGTGCCCATTTTACATGCTGACAGATTTTGAGCCAAAACCAAAAACTGTTTAAAGCACATGAACACTTCGGACTTTGCTTTGAGTGGATATACCCATGCATGCCTGGAAAAATCATCAATGAAAGTCACGAAGTAAAGGTAATTTCCAAAATTCTATCTATCTATCTATCTATCTTTCTATCTATCTATCTATCTATCTATCTATCTATCTATCTATCTATCTATCTATCTATCTATCTATCTATCTATCTATCTATCTATCTATCTATCTATCTATCTATCCATCTATCTATCTATCTATCTATCTATCTATCTATCTATCTATCTATCTATCTATCTATCTATCTATCTATCTATCTATCTATCTATCTATCTATCTATCTATCTATCTATCTATCTATCTATCTATCTATCTATCTATCTATCTATCTATCTATCTATCTATCTATCTATCTATCTATCTATCTATCTATCTATCTATCTATCTATCTATCTATCTATCTATCCATCTATCTATCTATCTATCTATCTATCTATCTATCTATCTATCTATCTATCCATCTATCTATCTATCTATCTATCTATCTATCTATCTATCTATCTATCTATCTATCTATCTATCTATCTATCTATCTATCTATCTATCTATCTATCTATCTATCTATCTATCTATCTATCTATCTATCTATCTATCTATCTATCTATCTATCTATCTATCGATCGATCGATATATCTTTGAGTAGTCATAAGCTTGTAAATTTTTGTTTATATATACTTTGGAAAATGTCGGGACAAGTATGAGAGAGCATGAGGATAGAGTAATCAGGAGTTGTAAGAGTCATTAGACATCTTAGAAGTGAATCAAGACTCTCTCATCACTCAGTTGTAATTTTTCTCAGAAATAAAGAAAATGTTGCGCCCGATATTTTTGAGTTTTCTTCTTCTGTATTAGATCTTTTGTGAAATGCTGTTGTACAAGTCTAACTCTATAGGTAATCAACCTCTGTACAAAGTTTTAGCTTCCAATTGTGATCAGGCTGAGAGAATTTTGGATAGGAACACCTATATGTGAGAAAGTGTTGAGTGTCTTCTGAAACAGGCGCAAATTCGATGGTCAAAGAGATGGACAGTGCTCAGTGCATAGTGTAAAGTTTTACACAAATGAGGAGTCAAAATTTAAGTTGGAAGGTAAGCCATCTATGGCTAAAAGCATTTGCTTAAACGGGTTCTAGTTTTGGAGATCCATGTATTAGAGAGGTGTCAAAGTCGACTATACAGAGAGATAGTTTTAGACATAGGTAGATTGTTTGAATCATTTCTCATAATCTACTCAAGCTTTTGAAGTGTTTTAACTTGGAGGAGGTGCGCAATCTCTAGGCAAAACATTTAACAAAGTTTTATCAAAAACTTTACACGAATGATTAGTCAATCAGTGATTAAGGTGCAGCAGACTTTTCTAAGAAATGACTTTCTTCACAGTTAGCTAATTTCTTGATAGTTTGGTGCTTGTCTTCCAAAATTGGTTGGAGTTTAAAATTATTCTTGATATAGAGGTGGTCTAACATCAAGGATAGCTTGTTCTTTTGGAGATTAACACTCTCCATTAGTGGTATCAGAGCAGGTTGTATCAAAATTGAGGAAAGGAAGACTCCGACTACTGCAGACATACAAAATTCAACATCTGAAGATTCAAAAGGTGAAAGCTTGAGGGCAAAGCCTGAGAAGGAGGTCATATGACAACAAGGAAGACAAAAGGAGTGTCGTTCGAAGTAAAGGTAACCTTATACTTTATAAAGATTGAAGAATTCAATACACAGGTGAAGAAAAGATGGGAGATTCTCTTCAGATAGAGAAATTGGATAGAGAGAACTATCTAGCATGGTCAATGAGGATGGAAGCTCATCTAATGAGCAAAGACTTGATAGGTTATATTACAGATGAAGAAGAAAAGCCTCAATTCAGAGATCCTAGTGTTCCAACTAGGGAGGAATTATCAGATTTGAAGAATTGGATGAAGAGAGATGCTCAAGCTAGGAGCATTATCTATATGGCAGTCAATGATTACTTGCTACCTCACATTAGAGGTCTTGAAAGTGCAAGTGATATATGGAATGCTTTGGAGGAGCATTTTCAAAATACCACAAAGTCTAGGAAGGCATCCTTGTGGGCAGAATTTACTACATTCAAGAAGAAGGCCTCTCAATCCATCTCAGATTATGTAACCTGAATGAAGGACATTGCAGATGCATTAGGAGCTGTTGATGAAGACATTGAGGAGGATAAATTGGTAAGGCAAATCCTCACAGGTTTGAGAGGTGATGACAAATGGAAGCCATTTATTCTATCTACTGAATTATCACTTGATCATTTTACTCCTGATTTAAATCAGTTGCTAGGACATATGTTAACCTTTGAGCAGGATGTCAAAGGTGAAGGTGACAAGAGTATAGGTCATGCAATGTACTCAAAGGATAAGAAGAAAAATAGCAAAGGAAAGCAACAAGCAAATGAAGATGAAGGCACAACTAGTCAAGCCAACTTTCTAAGAGGAAGAGGAGGTGGCAAAGGTAGAGGAAGAGGCAGGAATAATAAAGATGGAGTCAAAGCTTGCTGGATTTGTGGTAAGACAAATCACTTAGCTAATGATTGTTGGCATAATACTCAGAGTAATGGTGGATATAATCAGAACTTTAATTCAAGAGGAAGAGGTGGCAGAAATCAAAGAGGTAACTTCAGAGGAAGAGGTAGTAGGGGTTACTTTGGAAGAAATGTAGGTAGAGGATTCCAAAGTCAACAATACAATAATACCTACTACAATTATGCTTCAGATCAGAAGGAGGATTCAACATTGATAATGAATGCAACTTGTGAAAGGCAAAGTGAAGACCAAAGAGTCTTCTACATTGACTCAGGGTGTAGCAATCACCTGAGTGGTAACATAGCATTGATGACTGATTTGGAAAATAAGGTATCTAATCATGTTGTTCAAACAGGTGACAATACAAAGCATAATGTGAAGTCAATTGAATCAGTGAAGGCCAAGGATGGAAGTACTCTCTTGAGTAAGGTCTTGTATGTTCCTACAATTCCTAAGAATCTAATAAGTGTAGGACAAATTGTTTAAAAAGGTTATGAAGTTAGATTCACTAATGAAGGAGTGTTTGTGGAAGACCCTAGCAATGGGTATAAACAAATTGTTTCAGGGAAGAAAGAAGGAAGGTTGTTCACATTGAAGATTCAAGGTAATGTTGGTCATGCCTTGTTCACTTATGGAGGACATAAGATCTCTGAGTTAGATCTTTGGCACAAGAGGCTTGGACACTTCAATGAAAGAGGTATCAAAGATATGATTAACAATGGTTCAGTGCTTGGATTGCCTAATGTTGCAGGTCAACATATGACATACAGATGTGAGGCATGTCAATTAGGTAAGGCTCATAAGCAATCTTACTCCAAGCATGGTTTCATGTATTCAGAGAAGCTTGAGTTGGTACACACAGATGTGTGGGGACCATCAAAGGATTTCAGTATCAATGGTTCAAGGTATTATGTGATTTATGTTGATGATGCTACCAGATGGATCACTATCTATCTGATCAAAGATAAGTCAGAAGTATTCAATACATTCAAACATTATCATGTGTATGCAGAAAGAGTTACAGGTCATAAATTGAAGAGACTAAGATCAGATGGAGGGGGAGAGTATTTCTCTAATGAGTTTAGTGATTACTTATGGAATGCAGGTATAAAAAGGGAAATCACTTGCAGGTACTCTCCTCAACAAAATGGTGTAGCAGAGAGAAGAAATAGAACTCTTGTTGAGTTTGCAAGGTCAATGATGAAGGAGAAAAATTACCCAAATTATTTGTGGGCTGAGGCTGTAAATACAGCTACTTATTTGGTCAATAGGCTACCATGTAAAGCTTTGCAGGGTATGACCCCATATGAGGCATGGTGGGGTAAGAGACCTACCTTGGATCATTGCAAAATATTTGGATGTTTGGCATATGCATATGTGCCATCACAATTAAGACACAAGTTAGAACCTAAAGCTGAAAAGTATGTATTCATTGGTTATGATGACAAGCAGATGGGTTATAGATTGTGGAGTCCATCTACAAAGCAATTCATTGTGTCCAAGGATGTTACATTTGATGAGCAAGGTACTTGGTATGCAGGTACAATCAATATTAATAGAGGTGATGAAGAAGTTGTGAGTCAAAAGAAGGGTAAATCAAAGGTTCAGATATTTGATGAAGAGGAGAATAATGAAGTGCAGGTTGAAGTTGAAGAAATGCCAAGATTTGATCCTAAGTGTGAAGAAACCTCAAGGAGTGGAGAACTCAGAAGGTCATCAAGACACAAGTGGCAACCTACAAGGTATAGCTATGATACTTCTTTTTTGGCTACCAAAGATTATGCTTACATGATAAAGGCAGATGAAGACCCTTCCACATATGAAGAGGCAAAAGGTAAGGAAAATTGGGAGAAATCTATGCAGGAAGAATATGATGCATTAATGGAGAATCAGACATGGGATTTGGTTCCTAAACCAAATAGTCAGAAGATCATTGGATGCAAGTGGGTCTACAAGACAAAGAGATATGCAGATGGAAGTGTGTCTAGGTATAAAGCTAGACTTGTTGTGAAAGGGTTTGCTCAAACATATGGTATTGATTATGATGAGACCTATAGTCCTGTGGCAAAGATGACAACCATCAGGACACTCATAGCTATTGCTGCATGTAAAGGTTGGAAATTATGTCAATTAGATGTGAAGAATGCTTTTTTAAATGGTTACATTTCAGATGATGTTTTCATGGAGCAACCTCAAGGATTTAGAGATAGAAGGTATCGAGATCATGTATGTAAGCTCAAGAGAGCTTTGTATGGTTTGAAGCAGGCCCCAAGGGCATGGAATTATAGACTTGTGAAGTTCTTGAAAGAACTTGGATTTCAAGTATCTAAGGCAGATAGTAGCTTGCTTGTTAAAGCAAGTGACGATGGGTTCATTTATATGTGCATATATGTTGATGATATAATTCTTACAGGTACAGATGAGAAAGGCATTCAAAGCCTAAAGAAGCAAATGGAGAAAGAGTTCAAAATCAGTGACTTGGGAGACTTGTCATATTTTTTGGGCATGGAGATTTCATACACTCAACATGCAGTGTATGTGACTCAAGAAAGGTATTTGAGAAACTTGTTAATCAAGTTTAAAATGAATGATTGCAGGGTAGCACCTACTCCAATGGAGGTAAATCACAAATTGAGTAGATATGGTGGAGAAGAATTCAAGGATATGAAGCTATATCAGAGTCTGGTTGGTAGTCTTATCTATGC
>CM035430.1:26656626-26664126 GCA_020310875.1 Ceratopteris richardii
GAATTTGTAAGTGTAGGCCATGATTTTCTGCCTTAACTGCATCAACTTCTTCCTGTAGTGGAGTAATATCTGTTTCTAAAGATATCGACTTTATGCTGCAATTCTTGGCGAATATTATCAGTGACCATTCTGAGTTGCATCGGTAGCTGCTATGAGAATTGGATTAGCATTCGACCCATGGACTCTAATTCAGTAAACATGGGAACCGGAAGTGGAGGAGGAGGAAGTGGCTGGGATGAAGAGGCTGATAAGAGGTGAGGGGAGGATGGTGGGGAATAATTAGGCAAAGAGGATGAGGAATCTGGTGCTTCATGGACAATGGGTTGAACAGGTACAATGGGCTCGACCGGATTCATTGATGGAGGAGTGGGTATAAGAGTGTTGGGCACCAACACTATTCCGGGATTCTGCTGCGAAGTCGCTTCAAGTCGGTCAACTACAGCATCGACCGCAAGAATTACTTCATTAACAATCTCAGCAACAATGGATCGCACATCATCTTGGGTCTGGTGTTGAGAATCCTCCTTCAAAGAAACTGCTTCAGATTGGGTGGTGGACGCACTTTGTTCCTGCTGCTTATTCGGAGAAGATTGGGCAAAAGAATCGACATGGATAGAAGTTGCGGTGTCATGAAAGATTTCTTCTTCATTGGCTGCATTGGAACCTTGCACCTGGCTTTTAGACGGGCTTATGCGACGGTGTTTTCGGTGAAGGAGTTGAAACAAATCGGCATCATCATCCTCGTCTTCATCTTCAAGCATCCGAGTGGATTCTTCATGCAGTAAGAACGGTGCATTGGGTGGAGGTTGCGCGGCTTGAATGGTGGGAAAAAGGAACGTAAGGATGTGGGGAAGGCGTGATCGTGGAAGATCACCTTTGTTAACTTGCTTAATAACCGTAACACATTCACGGTGAATGCGCCGGAAATAATAAGAGGCAAAATTGACAGGCTCACGAGAAGCCATGTCGATCATTGAATAAAATGGGCGTGAAATCGTGTAGGTACGTTTCTGTAAGTTTAGGATAGCTACTAAGAATTGTAAGGCGGTGCATTCAGGGTCAAGGCGACACGAAATGGCATACTCATTCGATGAGTGCCGTGGGAACAATTCGACCATGGTGGCTACCGGAAGGAGAGGACCATTCTCCAATCCTTCCATGGGCAGACGAAATGCTTCAGCGAATGAAGCTAACGTGATTACTACACGAGACGGTAAACATGTAATCGGCCAACTCTGCTCCGTAGCAGGTGTGGCAGCGATGGCAGAAATGATCTGCGCATAAAACGGTTGACACTCCACTGAATGGCAAGGCAATTCAACGAAGTTCAACAGGCCGCGAATACGCAAGAACTCACTCACATCCTGAGGAAGTCCATCACGGAAGGTAGCGAAATTGGTTAACGCTTCCATGATGCGCACGTGAAGTCCCAAGAACATGAATGCACAACAAACATAGAAAACCCAGCGCACAAAACACACAGACATAATAGCGATTAACAGTGAAAAGAAGAAAATTAAGTAGACACTTGGCAACGGGAGGCGATCAAAAACCCTAATCATCGCGCGGTATGGAAATGATAACCTTCATAATTATGGCGTGCATGCATGAGCAGAATCAATAACACAGTGCGGCGATTACTCATAATTAGATATCTAAACAAGGATTTTTACGATAGTTATTCAACCAAAACGCGGAAATAAAAATAAAAAAAATAAATGACATGCGGAAAAAAAAGAATACGTTAGCGACAGTCAGGCGTTGGGTGATATGGACGCAACTTTGAACCATTGAATACTTTAGGAAGAGGAACTCTGATCAAGGTAGTCAACCAAAAAGTAGCTAGCCCCACTTGCTCACTAATTTGGTAAGGACCGAACCACCGTAATTTAAATTTTCCAGCAGAACGATTTGATTTAGCATTATAAAACAACACAAGTTGGCCCACCATAAAAACTGGAGTTTTGAGGAACTGATCATGGATACGGGCTTGCCGCAACTGAACTTCTTGAAGAGTCAGAAAACTTTCCCAACGTTGTTCATCCAAATCTTTGAGTGCATCCAACGAAAAGGACAAAGAGTCTTTGGGCAGTAACTTCTGAGTTAGGGCCACACGTAAGCTTGGCACTATGAGCTCCATCGGCGTGATTGCTTCCAACCCATAAGCAAGCTTGAAAGGGGTCATTCTGGTTGCAACTTTGTATGTAGTCCGGTATGCCCATAAAACTGCAAGTAGTAACTGATCCCATCTTTCTAGAGATTCCACGATCAATTTGCAAAGCATACTCAACGTCTTGTTGGTACTTTCAGCTAACCCATTAGCACAAGGATAGTACGGTAAACTGAATTTATGCAAAATTTGAAAAGTATGCATTAGTAATCGCATTAAATTGTTAGCAAAATGGGTTCCTTGGTCTGACACAAGTTCCAGAGGTAGTCCATAACATGGAAATACGTCCTTTATCAGGCATTTTGCCACCGAAACAGCTGTGGCGGACTGTAAGGCCCAAGCTTTTGCCCACCTGGTAGCATAATCTGTACAGGTTAGGATGTAGCGATTATTGCTAAGAGTCGCTGGTGGTGTGATTGGACCAATAAAATCAAGACCCCACTTCTGAAAAGGTTCCAAAGGTAAGACACGTTGCAAAGGAAAGAAGTGGCACTGTAATGGCTGTCGAGATCGTTGACAAGTATCACACTGCTGCACAAACTGAGTCACGTCTTTGTACATGGTAGGCCACCAAAGCCCACTTTGCAGAATTTTCCGGTGCATAAGATCTGCTGCAAAATGTCCACCGGAGGGTATTGAATGTGCCATAGCAATAACCGAATTTACTTCATGTGGTGGGATACAGCAAAGTAAGACACTAGTATGATCCATGCAGTACAACTTTCCTACAATCAACCGGAATCTGCGATTGTAAACTGCAATTTTTCGCCGCATAGCAGGAGGCGTATGAGGAGGAAGACATCCATCAGTCAGAAAAGTTAACAATGTATCATAGTAAGTAGGCGGCACCGGATGTTCGGTAGATTCATCACGAGCCGGGTCAACAGCGTAAATTGTTGGTGTGGTATCATCAACGCCCACCGGAGCTTCACCAGAATCCAACCGAGAGAGAAAATCTGCTAAGGCATGTGCTGTACCGGATCGATGAATCACTTCATAGTCGAACTCCTGTAGCAATAAAACCCAACGAGACAAGCGACCACCTAAATGTTGCTGCCGGACCAGATATACAAGTGCGGCATGATCCACGTGAAAAGTGAATTTTCGGCCGAGAAAATAATGTCGGAATTTCTTCACTGAATACACCAACCCGAGACATTCTCTTTTGGTAACTGAATAATTCCTTTCCGCAGAAGCAAGTCGGCGACTTGCATAGTAGACAGGCCGAAACCATTTATCCGTTTGCTGCATTAAAACACTGCTAATGGCTATATCTGATGCATCTACAAAGACATGGAATGGGCAGGTCCAATCAGGAGGTTGCAAAATTGGAGCCTGCATCAATAATCCTTTTAGACGATCGAAAGCAGTTTGGCATTCTGGGGTCCATTCGAACTATCGTGGAGTACTAGTCATTAGCCGTTTAAGTGGTGTTGCTAAATGGGCTAGCCACCATAGATGCCTGCCATGCCACCGGATTTGACCCAGGAAACGCATAACTTCTTTCGGCGTTGTAGGGACGGGTGCTTCCAACACAGCTGCGACTTTTTCTGGATCGACTTGGATACCTTGTGCAGATATAATATGGCCAAGGAGTTTACCACAAGAAACCGCAAAAACAGATTTTGTCGCATTCAGGCAGAGTCGATATTCACGGCATTTCTCAAAGCAGCACCGTAAATGATACAGGTGCACCCCAATCTTACCAAATAAGGAAAAGTCGTCCAAGTACACTTGCATAAAAGTAGTCAGATAGGGTGAAAAAATTTCTTGCATACACCGTTGGAGCATTCCTTAAGCCAAACCACATGACTGTACAAGCATACACACCCCAATTCGTAAAATGAAGGCTGTCTTAGGTATGTCCTCGGCCATGCGCACCTGGTTATAACCACTATAACCATCGAGAAATGAATTCATCTCATGGCCGGCCACCCTATCTAGCATTGTGTCGAGAAAGGGGAGAGGGAATGGATCAGGTACCGTGGCCGCATTCAGTTTCCGGTAGTCCACACAGATTCGGAGCTGTTTATTTTTCTTTGGAACAATCACGATCGGAGAGATCCATTCCGCGTGTTCGATTGGTACGATGAATCCTACCTTCAATAACCGATCGAGTTCTGCTTTGACCTGTGCTGCATAATTGGGATTCATTTGATAACTGGATTGTTTAATTGGCTTCGCTTCTGGCTTAAGCACAACCCGATGTTGATAGATCCGTGGATCAAGACCTTTCATATCACGATAGTCCCAAGCAAAAACATCAGAAAACTCATGTAGGAGTTCGATCAAATCATCTTGAAATGCCTCGGACAGTCCTGCCTTAATCTTAACAGGTCGCGGGTTAACTTCATCACCCAAATTATAGGTTATTAACTGGTCTTTCGAGACATAAAATTGACGAGGTTTCCCCAAGTCTTCAGTTGACTATAAAAGTTAATGTAGAGTGGCTCCATCCATAGCACCATGATCATCTGCATCTGTATCTCCGGTCACGGGAATAACCGTACAGGCAACCGAACTCCAGTTGTCTGCTACAGCTTGAAGATCTATAGTACCTAAGGATATCAGATCTTTATTGTTCTTCAGAAACGTCTCTTCTTCGTCGTCGGATAAGCCATCCAACATGTGGACCGGCTCTGCTACATAGGGTCTAGCATGAAACTCAAAGGGCTGAATGGCATCTAGTTTGACAACATATTTACGGTGATTATCTTTGAAAGTCAATTCCTATGCTGACCAATCCTATATAACTTTGGCCTGTTTCAACCAGGGTCGACCGAAAAGAAGATTATAGTCGAGGCTGGGTTCTGACAGTTCTAAGACGACAAAAGTCATTTTGAACGTGGTACCCTGCAAAGTAATCGGGATATTCCCTACTAGTCCCATCGGATGGACTCGAGATTGGTCTGCCATTCTGACAAAGAATTGGACGCGCTCGATCTGGGTCCACCCCAACCTTTTGCAGAGAGCTGCAGTTGCTATGTTCACACCCGAACCACCATCAATTAACACTTGCGTGATCTTGTGATTTTTATGCCAGACAATTATTGAGGGGACTGAATGATCCACCGTAGAGTTAGTTTCCGGTTGTATGTTGCAGTCGCCGGAGTACTGGTAGATCCAGGACTGACCTATTGCTGGAATTGCTGCCTAACTCTAGGCACCAAGGCGAGTAGCTGCCACAAAGGGAGTGTAATTGAAGCCTTCGAGAGAATATCCCATACCTGGTCGGTTGGAATTGCACTCTTCAATGATTCTGATGATGATTCTCCTATTACTGGGGTAGAGTCTTGTTCATGTGCTCTCGCCTTTGGCAGGGGAGCCTGTGTCACCAAAACTGGATCAGGGAATACAGTTTGCTCTTTAAATGCCCATTGGCTAGCTTTGGTATGCATTCGCTGCTGTTCACGGATACCCGGTTCAAACACCTCGGCGGCGAGTTGCAGTTGCTTACTCGATCTTGTCTGGACCACTGCTGCTTGTGATTCCACTGGTGAGATATAGACCATGTTGGTCATCGGGTTCTGACGCTCTTTCTTTCTTTTGTCATATTCGGCTGCATTCTTGTAGAATCTCCGGATGTCGCCAAGCTCACCGCAAAAGTGACAATGAGGTGGTGGCAAGGAAGTACCTTCCGCTGATGTACTTGTCTGCCATCAGTTTGTATTGAATTGGTATTCCGCTGTCCTCGATAATTTCAGTATCCTTGTGGCTGATTGTTTCGCATCTGTTGTGGCACATAGTGAGTTGCTGGCTGCCCTGGTTCTTGTATAATGGCGTTTACAACTGCTCGTCCCTGCACTTTGGCATTATACGCACAATTTTCGGTTGAGTGTCTGGTGGTATTGCAGATAGCACAATACACCTGGTTAAGGGCACATGTAGCAGTGGTGTGCCCTGGATTTTTGCACTTGGTGCAATACAACTGTTTAGTCGGATCCTCTGTAATGTTTTTACTGGCCTTCAGCCACTCCAAGTCTTCGGTGAATCCTCCAACCTTATGCTCTAGTTGCAGAGCCATGGCAATAACTGCATCCAGTGTCATAGCTCCCACACAGCTATGACACTGGATGATCATGATTTGTCTTAGCTGTGGGGTCAATCCATTAATAAACCACTGGGTTATAACATCATCCGGTAAATTAGCATGTGCCGGAGGCAATTGTCTTAAATGAGTTCTAAATAATGTGGCATATTCCTGAACAGTCTAGTGCGGCTTCTGTCTATTGGTCTGCAAGTAATCAAAAATTTCGGCAAGGTTCTTCTTCAGCCGGAACCTCTGCAAAAACACATCCCTTACCGCCTCATAGGTAACGAAATGGTTGATATCATACTCTGTTAGCCACCTCGCCGCTTCATTGACTAATGTTGACTGGAATACGATGGCCTTGTACACCGGATCGATTGGATGGTTCAGTACAACATAACTTATTTCAAAGGTACGCACATGTGCATCAGGGTCGTCACCTGGAAACCCACCGAACTTTGTGTACGTCACCCCTGTTGGAACAGGTCGAAGTGGAAGTGGCTGTGCTGTTGTTGTTGCTGCTACTGCTGTTATTGTTGTCCACTCATGGTGCTATTAGTGGTACTG
The DNA here is from genome assembly GCA_020310875.1 of Ceratopteris richardii. Classification (NCBI taxonomy): domain Eukaryota; kingdom Viridiplantae; phylum Streptophyta; class Polypodiopsida; order Polypodiales; family Pteridaceae; genus Ceratopteris; species Ceratopteris richardii. Next base: position 26,663,394 of record CM035430.1, read on the forward strand.
TTGCTGTCTCCTGAGTTCTGAGGAGGTGTTTCTGGTCCTTCGAAATCTGTGTGGTCAGACTACTCACCTTCCGGCTTGAAAATAGCATTCAATCTCTTATGGATCTCCAAATCGAAGAGCCTATCCTCAGCTTTGATATCCCAAGTAGGCAAATTTGCCCCGACAGTGGTGTCTGAAATGAAGATTCACCAGGGAGTGTCACACGGTCACCGGAAAACTGTAAATTACTTGCAACTGAGACCGAACTGTCATCGGAATTTGTCGAACTTTCCCCAAAACAGGGTATTCTTTCACCGGCAATGATTTCTCTGGGTAACACCACTTTATCCTCGGAAAAGTTCGAATCCTGACCAGACGGTGTCGGGTCAACTACGCACTGCGTCCCTGTACACTCCAAAGTTATTGTACCTTCTACAGACTGCACCGAAATTACACCACAATCTACCTCAATTTCCTCATGTGTCACCGGAATTCTACCGGAATCACTCCTATCGGGCTCCGCTCCTTCGACAACTGGGCTTAACCGGTCTGTGCTTCTGCCGCCTTGGGGTGTCCCTAACAAATTTGGTACTGTCCAGGGATGCTGGTCTCTCCTGTACTTCAAATACGACTCGCGGACCGAGTAACCGGCATATATCACCTCTGCACCACTTGCGTACTACTCCACCTTACTGATTATTCACAGTCTGTGCCACCTTCCCACATACGGCACCAGTGTTAAAATGCGCTTTTA
>CM035430.1:26669126-26674126 GCA_020310875.1 Ceratopteris richardii
AGAAGGAGTCTTGTGATCAATAATGGTGGCTAACACATCCAGACATCCAAAAAATGCCGTGGGCATGGAATTCATCCAGACATCCAAAAAGTGCCGTGCTTTTTAGCATAACTGAAGTTGGCACATGCATACATGGACCATATGCAATTAACGAAATAACGAAACCAAAGATAGTGGTTTTCCTGCTCGAAAAAAGCCAAGCAGGCATCAGGAGGGAATACTTCCCAATTGCAATAGATCTTTGGTCATACGAGCACTTAAGAGAAAGGGTTTCTTGTTGCAAGCATTGTGTTGTGTATGAGCACATATCAATAATCATCTAGGTGAATAGAAAGATTCCTTGGGCTTAGGGCCAAGGTAGTCATTGCATCTAGGGTTAAACTCTGGGAATCAAGGATTAGGCTTAGGGCTAGCCGAAAGAGAAATTGGAAATTAAGTGGAAGTTCGATGGAATCTGGGGTTGGAATAAGAACTCAAGGCTAGAATGGATACTTGAATTAAGACTTGGACTTATAAACAGAACCCACCAATAGAGAATTCAGGAAGCTAGTCTAACTGAGTCCCTAAGCAAGTCGTGAGTAGGGAGATCTCACCGACAAATGAGAGATTGAGCAGATTTAATTGCAGATAATAACAACTCTTTCTCTTGGGCTCAAGGAGTAAACATTTTGGCAATCCTACTGGGGAAGTTTAGGCATATCTCGAGGAGACTGCCTTGGGCTCGCCTAGCGTTCCTTAGTGTAGCACAACCTTCACATGATGCAGACAAAATGGCTCAAAAAATTATCATGCCTTTGAGTGACTTTCCATGACTTCTAGGCTCCCCCGATTAAGATCCCCATGGCCACATGAAATTATTTGAGGTAATATGTGGTGCTGATGAAATAGTGGATGAGGATAGAAAATTGTGTATCTTCCCAATGACTTTGAGAGGTGATGCAAGTGAATGGTATGCAAACTTGGGTGTGCACAAGAGAGCGACTTACAATGATCTGAAAACTAACTTCTTGATGAAGTTTAGAGGTTTGGGTTTTGAAGAGAAACTAGCTGAAGAATTGGATCACTTACAACAAGGGACCACTGAGAGTATTGAGAAGTATATTGATCGAATGGATACCATTGTAAGGAAGTTGGGAAACAGTGCACGTGATGGAGAGACCTTGAAGAGGAGATTCCTAGTGGGCTTATATGATGGAAAAGTTGAACAATATATTAGATTGAAGAGACCGGCTAGTCTAGAAGAGGCAAAGCATGAGGCAAGCATCTAGGAAGAGGTCCAACGTGTGCTTCAAATGCATAGGGAAAGATTGAGTTCACATTCAAGAAGCCTAGAAGAAAACCAAGAGAGCACTATGGTTGTTGATATCAATGAGAAGAAGGAAGTGGAGCTCTTAGACAAGCTAAAAGCTGATACGTTTGCAAGAGTGGAATCCACTTGCTCGCCCATGTATGTGAGAGCATTGCATTGTTCTCAAGAGTCAAAGACATTGCAAAAAATTGGTGAGTGGAGAAGAATGAAAATGCATGGTACACATGATTGGAATGGTGGTGCACTCCAAACTCGTCAAGGATGTGGGATACTAAAAAAAATAATGAATTGTAACCCATGAGCACAGATAAAATGAGTGCAATTTGACTTAAGGGGATTAGTTTTTTGGAGTTGCAATCAAAGAGGACATAAGGCTAGAGAATGCCTAAGTGTACCAGGATCGAGGAGTGATAGTCTCAGGACTAGAAATGATGGGATAAGGGGACAGAAAACGAGTGAGTACACCACAAAGGTGAGAGAACCCCCTAGAGGAGATATATCCATGAGCTCGTGTGTTAGTCCAAACTTCATGAAAGTTGAAGGTTTTGATGATTGCAGACCCAAAGTGCAATTGAAGCCACAAACAAAGATTCTTGTTTACTAAGGTGTTTTAGAGGAAGGATGGTCCCTCAAGCTCAAACAAGTAGATGCGAAGGAAGATCATGTGGTGATAAGAGGCCCAAGAACAAAGAACCCATACTTGCAATAGAGGGATATGGGCACAACGATGATGCAATCATAATGTCTAAACCTGTTGAGATCGTAGAATGTGAAAGCCTCACAGATGTCGCATCGCAACCCAAGGTGCAACAATTAGAATGTGATCTCAAGAAGCTAAGGGGTGTAGTTTCCAACCTAGAGAGGGATTTGGCACAGGAAAAGAAAAGTAGGAAAAAACAAGAAGAGTAAGCAAAGGAGATAGAGAAAGTGACACACACGTGTTTTAAGGGTACACCGGACATGAGAGAAAAAGAAAATAACAAATCAAATCAACTAGTGAAGGTAAATGAGGAATTTCAAGAATTGATTAAGAGGTGGAAAATCGATCAAAAAATTCAAAGGGAGAAAATAGTGCATGAAATGGAGAAATGCAAAGAATTAGAACGAAAAGTTGAAGTGTTGATGTTACAAACTTTGGAGAAGATAAAAATAGGCAAAATATCATTGGAAGGAAAAGAAGAGAGATTGGGTTCTTGACATATTGAGTTAGAGGAATGTAGGACCAAGAAAGAACTAGGGGGTAGATTGGGAGAGTCAAGTGGTGCATAGACAATGAAGGTTCACGCAAAGAAATAGATGTTCAGAAGAGAGACCTCTTGGAGAGTGAAAAGGCTTGTGAAGAGAGGACCTCTAGATGCAAAGGATCGAAGAAAGGACATGGATTAGAAAATGAGCCAGAAAAGGGCGATATGAGTAGAGTGCCTCATGCAGAGAGCATGGTTAAGAATGGCGGTGGCCCAAAGTAGTCAGAAATGGCATGTGTCGAGTGTGCCAAGGACATAAGTTCGAAGCCTGGTGAAGTTATGTATTCAGATAGCAGACAACCCATACATAGGATGATTGGAGAGGGAGTATGGAAGAGACTCCAAGCGAACCATTGGATCGTGGGATTCTTTTGTTTGATATGGATGATCTTACATGAGATGTGCGATTGGATACATGTACAAAACAATAATGGCATTTTCTTTCTCATGAAACAATTTACCTTCCACTGGTTGAGAGCATGGAAAGTGATAAACCAAGTTTGTTCTTATGCAAAATCATTAGGTAATAGGGAATGGCGTCAAATGGCTGATCAGTTAAAGGAATATTTGCTTTGTTGGGTCGGGCATGCAGAAAGACTTATATTTTCACTATGACGATTTTGGAGAGACACTTAGCAAGGGAAATGAACTTTGGTTGGCCTGGGTGGATCAGTTGATCATAGGCAGCGATAATGAGGCTCCTGAGGCCACCTGACTCACTGCCCGGAGAGCATTGATCACTTGCGGTGAGCGAGATGAAGTAAGAATTTTTGGGGTCACCGTGCTACATTATGGTTGAAGAAGGGACTTAGAGGTAGGATAGGAGAATCCAGTCTAAGAGATCTGTTTGCGACTAGTCCATCATGTCGTATATAATCATTATGCCAGAGTAAGCAAGGTGACGGATGATCGATCTATCAGCTTTGCATATATGATTTTAAAACTTTTTGCATTTTTTGGTTGCATGATGTGCAGGTCTTGTTGCGGAGATGCTCCTTTCTACCTCTCCCTAACTCTCACTACATGGGAGATGCGAAAACTGAAAAAAGAAAAAGAATAGAAAAAGAAAAGCACGTAAAAGTGTGTATATGTGTATGTGCACCCGCGCGCTATGACGGGCTAGTAGGTGGGTGGAGTCCTCCTGGCCGGGTGGTCAAGACTACGAACCGATGTTGGTTTCATCATAGATCGGGATGGTTGTGTGTGTATATCTATTTTGGTGCTTCATGCCATAGTCGTGCCATAGTGGGTTGATAGGTAAGTGGAGCCATCTCGGCCGAGCGGACGAGACCACGAGCCGCACCCAGCTTCACTATGGGTTAGCACGTATGTATACATATATATGTCGTGTATATGTCGTTGTGTGCTATGTTGTGTTGGTAGATGGGTGGAACCAACCTCATCGGGTGGTCAGGGCCACGAGTCGCATCCAATTGCAACATAGGCCAACTCATGCAAGAAAAAAATAAATAAAGAGAAAAAGAAAAAAAGAAATTTCCCACTCCTGAGGGGGGGAGCCAGAGAGGAGGAGGGCGGTGATCCTCCAGACGGGTGTCTTTTTGCATGTGTGTATTTGCAAGATGGAGCGACTGGTTACTGATAGATTGATCAGCCAGATCCGATGCTGACGCACGACTACATAACTATCATATGTGCCAGTCCATTTAGTTGTAGGTGACTTGTTTGACTTGGTCTTTTCCTATGTTACTGATAGGTCCATTCTGAAAGCTTGTAGTGGTGTGTGTGAACCTCGAGAGAATTCCCTGCTTGTGTCTTGTCTCGTCATGTGTGATCGATTTTTTGGGAGTGTGTGTGAGGCAATGTTTTAGGCAGCCTCATTTTTGCTTATATATGTATGTGGCGAGTATGCGAGCTCTTGATATAGGCAGCATAGATATATATGGTTTTCTGATTCTATGTTGTTATCTTTTTTGGACCGACCTTTTTGTCGAGTTGCAGGTGAGCAGGACATGATGGAAGAGAAAACGACTTTGATGAGGTATTTCCGAGTATGATGTACATGCTTTTGGTTGAGTTATTTCATGTGTGCTTGTTGTCTACAGGTTGCATGGTGGTCTTGGAAAGCTAGATGCATGATCAAGTCATGAAAGTTTTTTGGGAGATGGATTTTATTAATTGCATTCATGATTTGGATGCGGGAAGCATGTGGATAATATGTTTCTGTTAGGCTTTATTGCAGGATGGTTTGGTGAGGATCCGATTTGTGATCAAGTTTTTTGGTTTGATTTTCTGATTGGTATAAGAGGTTGAGAGCACGTGATTCTAGGTGTGATGAATGTGGGTGTGTGCAAGCATGGACATAAGTTATGGTACAGTCAATAGAGTATATTGCACGTTGATGGAAGTTGTGTATGGCATGACTATGCATGAGTAGAATGAGAATTGAAAATATGTTTTTGTAGAAAAATCGGTCTTATGCTTGCATC
>CM035430.1:26699126-26709126 GCA_020310875.1 Ceratopteris richardii
CCATCGATCTATCTATCTATCTATCTATCTATCTATCTATCTATCTATTCTATCTATCTATCTATCTATCTAGTCTATCTATCTATCTATCTATCTATCTATCTACTATCTATCTATTCTATGTATCTATCTATCTATATCTATCTATCTATGTATCTATCTATCGTTCTATATATCTATCTTTCTGTCTATCTATCTATCTATTTATCTATCTATCTATCTACCTATCTATCTATCTATCTATCTATCTAGCTATCTATCTGTATTTCAATATGCTTAGTTCTAGCATGAAACACAAGATTAGCTGCCAAGTATAAAGAACTCATATTGTCTCCACAAACAATAGGAGTAGTTTGAACCACATCAAAAACCCTTCATAAGTGTCTTTAGCCATATTACCTCCTTGCAGCTTCCACCATACTTATATTTCTGCTTCTGTAGATGACAAAGCAACTGTATGTTGCTTCTCAGAACACCATGAAATCAATTTGTCTCCTACATAGCACAAATATCCATGTGTTGATCTTCTATCATCCACATTACCTGCCCAATCTGCATCACTATATATCTTCACTCTTGTGTCAGAGGTAAATCCATAGTACAGCCCTTCTTTGAGTGTACCCTTGATGTACCTAAGTACTCTTTGTCCTGCAATCCAATGTTCCTTTCTAGGACAATGCATGAATTGTGAAAGCACACCAACTGCATATGACAAATCAGGCCTTGTTAATGTAGCATAAATCAAGCTACCAACCAAACTTTGATAGAGCTTCATGGCTCTGAATTCTTCTCCTCCAAATCTAGACAATTTATGGTTCACTTCCAATGGTGTAGGTGCAACCCTGCAATCTTCTATTTTAAATTTGGTTAGCAAATTTTTAAGATACTTTTCTTGGGTCACATATACTCCATGTTGAGTATATAAAATCTCCATTCCCAAGAAGAATGACAAGTTCCCCAAATCACTGATTTTGAACTCTTTCTCCATTTGCTTCTTGATCATTTGTATTCCTTTATCATCTGTTCCTGTAAGTATTATGTCATCAACATAAATACAAACATAAATGAATCCATCTTCACTTGCTTTGACTAGCAAGCTACTATCTGCTTTTGATGCTTGAAATCCAAGATCATTCAAGAATTTTACAAGCCTATAATTCCATGCCCTTGGGGCCTGCTTTAATCCATACAAAGCTCTCTGAGCTTACACACATAATTTGGATTCACTTGATCTTTGAACCCATCTGGTTGCTCCATGTAAACTTCATCTGAAATGTAACCATTCAAAAAAGCATTTTTAACATCTAATTGAGATAGCTTCCAACCTTTACAAGCAGCAATTGCTATTAGAGTTCTGATGGTTGTCATTTTTGCCACAGGACTATAGGTCTCATCATAGTCCACTCCATATGTCTGTGCATACCCTTTCACAACAAGTCTGGCTTTGTACCTAGACACACTTCCATCTGCAAATCTTTTGGTTTTATAAACCCACTTACAACCAATGATTTCTGACTATTTGGTTTAGGAACCAAATCCCAAGTCTGATTCTCTATCAATGCATCATACTCCTCTTGCATGGCTTCTTCCCAATTTCTCTTGCCTTTGGCTTCATCATATGTAGATGGATCTTCATCTGCTTTTACCAAATAAGCATAATCTTTAGTAGTCAAGAATGAAGTGTCATAGCTATACCTTGTAGGTTGCCATTTGTGCCTAGATGACCTCCTAACTTCTGCACTTTTTGAAGTCTCTGGTTCATCACATTCTTGATCAAACCTTGGCCTCTCTTCAACTTCAACCTGTACTTCATTATTCTCACTTTCATCAAGTAATTGAATCTTTGCTTTACCTTTCCTTTGATCCACTACTTCTTCAACATCTGCATGTATATTATATTTACCTGCATACCAAGTACCTTGCTCATCAAATGTAACATCCTTGGATACAAGAAATTGCTTTGTGGATGGACTCCACAACCTGTATCCCATTTGCTTATCATCATAACCAATGAATACATACTTTTCTGCCTTAGGCTCCAACTTATGTCTCAATTGAGATGGCACATATGCATATGCCAAGCATCCAAATATTCTGCAATGATCCAAGGTAGGTCTCTTACCCCACCAAGCTTCATATGGTGTCATACCTTGCAAGGCTTTACAAGGCAATCTATTGACCAAATAAGTAGCTGTATTTACAGCCTCTGCCCACAAATAATTTGGACAATTCTTCTCTTTCATCATGGACCTTGCAAACTCAACAAGAGTCCTATTTCTCCTTTCTGCTACACCATTTTTTTGAGGAGAGTACCTGCAAGTAACTTCTCTCTTTATACCTGCATTCCACAAGTAATCATTGAATTCATTTGAAAAATACTCTCCCCCTCCATCTGACCTTAGTCTCTTCAATTTTTGACCTCTAATCCTTTCTGCATATGCATGATAGTGTTTAAATGTATTAAACACTTCTGATTTTTCTTTAATCACATAAATTGTGATCCATCTAGTAGCATCATCAACATATATGACATAATATCTTGAACCATTTATACTAAAGTCCTTTGAAGGACCCCACACATCTGTATGCACCAACTCAAGTCTTTCTGAATACATAAACCCATGCTTGGAATAGGATTGCTTATGAGCCTTACCTAATTGACATTGATGGAGAGTGTTAATCTCCAAAAGAATAACCTACTCTTGTGATTAGAGCACCTCTACACCAAGAGTAAGTCAAAACCTTCACAACACAAAAAGTCTGCTGCACAATTTCTTCAAATTAATCTGACAAACGTGTAAAGTTTTTTATGAAACTTTGTATGGAGTGTTGTCTAGAGATTGCGCATCTTTTCAAGTTATATCTCTTCAAAAGATTTAGTATAACTTGAGAAATCAAATTCACAAGTTATCTATGTTTGACACTGTTACTCTGAACAGTCGACTTCACACCTGTAACTTTTAAGACTTGGTTCTCCTTGAATAGAACCCGTTTAAGCAAATGCTTCTGGTTACGAGTAGCTTATCTTCTAACTTAAAGACTAAGCCCTCACTCATGCAAAACTTTAAAGTATGCACTGAGAAATGATCAAAACATTGATCACTGGAAATGCGCCTGTTTCAGTAAACTCTGAACACTCAACACATATGAATGTTCCTACTGACACTTCTCGTTTTCTGTTTACAATTAAACTCTGAAACTTAAGCTATAGATTGATTAACTATAGACTTAGATATCCTCAAAAGGATTTCACAAATCATCTATCACAGATGAAGAATACACAGAAATTTCGGCGCAATATTTCTTCGATTACTCAGAAAGTTACAGTTGAGTGATGAGAGGAAAACTCAAGTAACTTTTCATATGTCTCATGACATCTAACTTCTCATTCTCTCTCATTGTCTCTCATTCTATCATCTATGCCTCTCTCATATCTGCCCCGACACTTTCTAAGGTATTTATAGATAAATTTGTACAAGCTTACAACTTTGACTATACTACTGTACATATGTGTACATCCTTTTCCGGTTTTCTTCCAAGCTCCAAAATTTGTTCTTTTCTTCCTCCTTTTATCTTCCAACTCTTCATAAACTGAAAACTGTAAAAGTGATCATTTCCGGTAACATTCCGGTGACTTTACTGTGAGTTTCCGGTACTGTTCCGGTGACCTTTTTTTAGGAAATTTTTGATGACGTCTCTGCGGACTTAAAGACCTTCAATTGTTGATTGTCTTGCACCAACAGCTCCCCCTCAATCATCAATTGAGGTTTTCTCTGTCTTCTTTATTCCTGCCATGTCTTTAAATCTTTGTAGCTTTGGTCCATCCAAACTTTTTGTAAGCATATCAGCTATCTGATCTTTTGTTGAAGTATGGATTACTTCAATCTCTTTATCCATCACCTTCTCTCTTAGAAAGTGATACTGAATCTCAATGTGTTTAGTCCTGGCATGAAAAACAGGATTAGCAGCTAAATATAATGAACTCATGTTATCTCCAAATATAATTGGTGTCCTCTGTATAGTGTCAAAATTCTTCATTAAAGTCTTTAGCCAAATCACTTCCTTTGCAGCTTCAACCATGCCTTTGTACTCAGCTTCGGTAGAAGACAAAGCAACTGTATGTTGCTTCTTGGAACACCATGAGATTAGCTTATCTCCCACATAACACATGTATCCATAGGTTGACCTTCTGTCATCTGGATTACCTGCCCAATCTGCATCACTGTATATTTTGATATTTGTATCTGATGTAAAACCATAATACAAACCTTCTTTGAGTGTACCCTTAATGTACCTCAACACCCTTTGTCCTGCAATCCAATGTTCTTTTCTTGGACAGTGCATGAACTGAGACAATACTCCTACTGCATATGATAAATCAGGTCTGGTTAAAGTAGCATAGATAAGACTACCAATCAAACTCTGATATTGTCTCACATCCTTGAAATCTTCTCCTCCAAACTTACTCGATTTGTGATTCACCTCCATTGGAGTAGGTGCTATCCGACAATCATTCATTTTAAACTTGATTAACAAGTTCCTCAAATATCTTTCTTGGGTCACGAATACTCCATGCTGAGTATATGTGATCTCCATACCCAAGAAGTAAGACAAGTTTCCCAAGTCACTGATTTTAAACTCTTTCTCCATCTACTTCTTTAATCTTTGTATACCTGACTCATCTGTTCCTGTAAGAATTATATCATCAACATATATACACATGTATATGAAACCATTATCACTTGCTTTTATAAGCAGACTACTATCTGCTTCAGACACCTGGAAACCAAGTTCTTTTAGGAACTTCACAAGTCTATAGTTCCATGCCCTTGGGGCTTGCTTCAAGCCATACAAAGCTCTCTTGAGCTTGCACACATGATCTGGATACCTTTTATCTCTGAACCCTTGAGGTTGCTCCATGAACACATCATCTGAAATATAACCATTCAAAAAAGCATTTTTTACATCTAACTGACATAACTTCCAACCTTTACTCGCAGCAACAGCTATGAGTGTTCTGATTGTTGTCATCTTTGCCACTGGACTATAAGTCTCATCATAATCAACACCATAAGTCTGAGCAAACCCTTTGACAACAAGTCTAGCTTTGTATCTAGACACACTTCCATCTGCAAATCTCTTGGTCTTGTAGACCCACTTGCATCCAATAATCTTCTGGCTATTTGGTTTAGGAACTAAATCCCATGTTTGATTTTCTACCAATGCATCATGTTCTTCCTGCATAGCTTTCTCCCATTTTTCCTTACCTTTTGCCTCTTCATATGTAGAAGGGTCTTCATCTGTTTTCATCATGTAAGCATAATCTTTCGTCGCCAAAAATGAAGTATCATAACTGTACCTTGTAGGTTGCCATCTATTTCTTGATGACCTTCTGAGTTCTCCACTCCTTGAAGTTTCTGGTTCTTCACACTCAGGATCAAATCTTGGCCTTTGTTCAACTTCTTCCTGCTCTTCATAATTTTCTTCTTCATCAATTATTTGAACCTTTGATTTACCTTTCTTCTGACTCACTTCTTCTTCATCACCTGTATTGCTATTAACTGTTCCTGCATACCAAGAACTTTGCTCATCAAATGTAACATCTTTTGACACCAGAAAATGTTTTGTGGATGGACTCCACAATCTATAACCCATCTGTTTGTCATCATAACCAATGAAAACATATTTTTCAGCTTTAGGTTCCAATTTGTGTCTTAATTGTGATGGCACATATGTGTATGCCACACATCCAAATATTCTGCAATGATCCAAGGTAGGTCTCTTACCCCACCAAGCCTCATATGGTGTCATACCCTGCAAGGCTTTACAAGGTAACCTATTAACCAAATAAGTAGCTGTATTTACAACTTCAGCCCACAAATAATTAGGGCAATTTTTCTCATTCATCATGGACCTTGCAAACTCAACAAGAGTCCTATTCCTCCTTTCTGCTACACCATTTTGTTGAGGAGAATACCTGCAAGTAACTTCCCTTTTTATACCTGCATTCCATAAGTAATCACTGAACTCATTAGAGAAATACTCTCCCCCTCCATCTGACCTTAGTCTCTTTAACTTATGACCTGTAATTCTTTCTGCATATGCATGATAATGTTTGAATGTATTGAATACTTCTGACTTATCCTTGATCACATAGATAGTGATCCATCTAGTAGCATCATCAACATAAATCACATAATACCTTGACCCATTTATACTGAAATCTTTTGATGGTCCCCACACATCTGTGTGTACCAACTCAAGCTTCTCTGAGTGCATAAAACCATGCTTGGACTAAGAATTCTTATGAGCCTTACCTACTTGACATGCCTCACATTTGTATGTCATATGTTGACCTCCAACATTAGGCAATCCAAGCACTGAACCATTGTTAATCATATCTTTAATACCTCTTTCATTGAAATGTCCAAGCCTCTTGTGCCAAAGATCTAACTCAGAAATCTTATGTCCTGCATATGTAAACATGGTCTGACCAATGTTGCCTTGAATCTTCAGTGTAAACAGTCTTCCTTCTTTCTTTCCTGAAACAATCTGTTTATACCCTTGACTGGGATCTTCCACGTATACTCCTTCATTAGTGAATCTTACTTCATATCCCTTTTCAACAATTTGTCCTACACTTATCAAATTCTTAGGAATTGTAGGAACATACAGAACCTTACCCTATAAGGTACTACCATCTTTAGCTTTCACTGATCCAATCGACTTCACTTTATGCTTTGTGTTGTCACCTGTTTGAACAACATGATTAGAAACTTTATTCTCCAAATCAGTCATCAATGATATGTTACCACTCAGGTGATTGCTACACCCTGAGTCAATGTAGAAGACTCTTTGATCTTCATTCTGCCCTTCACAAGTTGCATTCAATATCAATGTTGAATCCTCCTTCTATTCTGAAGCATAATTGTAGTAGGTATTGTTATATTGTTGACTTTGGAATCCTCTACCTGCATTTCTTCCAAAGTAACTCCTACCACCTCTGCCTCTGAAATTACCTCTTTGATTTCTGCCACCTCTTCCTCTTGCATTGTAACTTTGACTATATCCATTATTACTTTGAGTATTGTGCCAACAATCATTAGCTAAATGATTTGTCTTACCACAAATCCAGCAAGCTTTGCCTCCATCTTTGTTATTTCTACCTCTTCCTCTACCTTTGCCACCTCCTCTTCCTCTTAGGAAGTTGGCTTGAGTAGTTGTTCCTTCATCTTCATTTGCTTGTTGCTTTCCTTTGCTATTCTTCTTTTTGTCTTTTGAATACATTGCATGACCTGTACTCTTGTCACCATCTCCTTTAACATCCTGCTCAAACGTTAGCATATGACCTAACAACTGATTTAAATCTGGAGTGAAATGATCAAGTGATAACTCTGTAGACAAAATGAACGGCTTCCATTTGTCATCACCTCTTAAGCCTGTAAGAATTTGCCTTACCAATTTATCCTCTTCGATATCTTCATCAACAGCTCCTAAAGCATTTGCAATATCTTTCATTCTTGTCACATAGTCTGAAACGGACTGAGAAGCCTTCTTCTTAAAGGTGGTAAACTCTGCCCATAAGGATGCCTTCCTTGACTTAGTAGTATTCTGGAAATGCTCCTCCAACGCATTCCAAATATCAGTTGCACTTTCAAGACCTCGAATATGAGGTAACAAGTAATCATTGACTGCCATATAGATAATGCTCCTAGCTTGAGCATCTTTCTTCATCCATTTTTTCAGATCTGCTAACTCTTCCCTAGTCGGAACACTAGGATCTCTGAACTGTGGCTTTTCTTCTTCTCCTGTGATATAAGCTATCAAATCTTTGCTCATAAGATGAGCTTCCATCCTCATTGACCACGCAGGATAGTTTTCCCTATCCAGTTTCTCTATCTGTAGAGAATCTCCCATCTTGTGTCCACCTGTGTATTTGAAATCTTCAACCTTTATGAATAATATATGTACCTTTGCTTCGAATTAGACTCCGTTTGTCTTTCTTGATGTCGTATGATCTCTTCCTCAGGTTTTGCCTTCAAGCTTTCACCTTTTAGTTCTTCAGCTGTTGAATTCTTTGTAACCGCAGCAATCGGGATCCTCCTTTCTTTGATTTTGATGTCTCCTGCTCTGATACCACTGATGGAGAGTGTTAATCTCCAAAAGAATAACCTACTCTTGTGATTAGAGCACCTCTACACCAAGAGTAAGTCAAAACCTTCACAACACAGAAAGTCTGCTGCACAATTTCTTCAAATTAATCTGACAAACGTGTAAAGTTTTTTATGAAACTTTGTATGGAGTGTTGTCTAGAGATTGCGCATCTTTTCAAGTTATATCTCTTCAAAAGATTTAGTATAACTTGAGAAATCAAATTCACAAGTTATCTATGTTTGACACTGTTACTCTGAACAGTCGACTTCACACCTGTAACTTTTAAGACTTGGTTCTCCTTGAATAGAACCCGTTTAAGCAAATGCTTCTGGTTACGAGTAGCTTATCTTCTAACTTAAAGACTAAGCCCTCACTCATGCAAAACTTTAAAGTATGCACTGAGAAATGATCAAAACATTGATCACTGGAAATGCGCCTGTTTCAGTAAACTCTGAACACTCAACACATATGAATGTTCCTACTGACACTTCTCGTTTTCTGTTTACAATTAAACTCTGAAACTTAAGCTATAGATTGATTAACTATAGACTTAGATATCCTCAAAAGGATTTCACAAATCATCTATCACAGATGAAGAATACACAGAAATTTCGGCGCAATATTTCTTCGATTACTCAGAAAGTTACAGTTGAGTGATGAGAGGAAAACTCAAGTAACTTTTCATATGTCTCATGACATCTAACTTCTCATTCTCTCTCATTGTCTCTCATTCTATCATCTATGCCTCTCTCATATCTGCCCCGACACTTTCTAAGGTATTTATAGATAAATTTGTACAAGCTTACAACTTTGACTATACTACTGTACATATGTGTACATCCTTTTCCGGTTTTCTTCCAAGCTCCAAAATTTGTTCTTTTCTTCCTCCTTTTATCTTCCAACTCTTCATAAACTGAAAATTGTAAAAGTGATCATTTCCGGTAACATTCCGGTGACTTTACTGTGAGTTTCCGGTACTGTTCCGGTGACCTTCCGGTGACCTTTTTTTAGGAAATTTTTGATGACGTCTCTGCGGACTTAAAGACCTTCAATTGTTGATTGTCTTGCACCAACAGACATGCCTCACATCTGTATGTCATATGTTGACCTGCAATGTTAGGCAATCCAAGCATTGAATCATTATTAGTCATGTCTTTGATACCTCTTTCATTGAAGTGTCCAAGTCTTTTGTGCCAAAGATCCAATCTGACACCTTCTGCTCTCCATATGTGAACATAGCATGTCCAACATTTCCTTGTACATTCAATGTGAAGAGCCTTCCTTCTTTCTTCCCTGTAACAACCTGTTTATACCCTTGACTAGGGTCTTCAACATAGACTCCATCATTGGTGAATCTTACCTCATATCCTTTTTTCACAATTTGACCTACACTGATCAAATTCTTTGGAATTGTGGGAACATAAAGAACCTTACTCAGAAGAGTGCTCCCATCTTTAGCTTTGACTGAACCAATTGACTTTACCTTATGCTTTGTATTATCACCTGTCTGAACTGTATGGTTAATTGCATTATGATCTAGATCAGTCATCAAAGCAATATTTCCACTTAAATGATTACTACATCCTGAATCAATGTAGAACACTCTCATGTCCTCATGTGAGGTTTCATATGTTGCATTCATAATGAGAGTCGAATCCTCCTTCTGATCTGATGCATAGTTGTAGTAGGTGTTATTATAGGATTGATTTTGGAAGCTTCTTCCTCCACCTCTTCCAAAAGAATTCCTACCACCTCTACCTCTGAAGTTTCCTCTCTGAAATCTACCACCTCTTGCTCTTTGATTAAAGTTCTGATAATTACCATTATTTTGATTATTGTGCCAACA
>CM035430.1:26738384-26743384 GCA_020310875.1 Ceratopteris richardii
AGAACAAAGATAATACTAAAGCTTGTTGGATTTGTGGCAGAACCAATCATTTGGCAAATGATTGTTGGTATAACAATCAAAATGGAGGAAATAATAATCAGAGTTTTAATCAAAGAGGTAGAGGAGGAAGAAACCAAAGAGGCAATTTCAGAGGAAGAGGTGGTAGGACATCATATGCTAGAGGAGGTGGAAGAAGTTTTCAACCTCAGTCCTACAACAACAATTATTATAATTATGCATCAGATCAGAAGGATGATATGACTCTTATCTTGAATGCAACTCATAAATCAGTAGGAGAAGATCAAAGGGTGTTTTATATTGACTCAGGATGTAGCAATCATCTAAGTGGCAATATATCCTTGATGACTGATATGGAAGCAAATGTGAATGGACATACAGTTCAAACAGGTGACAATACCAAACATAAAGTGGAGAGCATTGGATCAGTAAAGACAAAGAGTGGAAGTACACTCTTGAGCAAGGTACTTTATGTTCCTACTATTCCTAAAAATTTGATAAGTGTAGGGCAAATTGTGGAGAAGGGATATGAAGTCAGATTGACAAATGATGGTGTCTATGTGCAAGATCCGAATCAGGGATATAGAAACATAATTGCAGGTAAAAAGGAAGGAAGGTTGTTTACTCTCAAAGTCCAAGGTAATGTGGGACATGCTTTATTTACTTATGGAAGTCTAAAGATGTCTGAGTTAGACCTATGGCATAAAAGGCTAGGTCATTTCAATGAGAGAGCTATAAAGGAAATGTCAAAGAATCAAGTGGTGCTTGGTTTGCCAAAAATTGAAGGGCAACACATGGTGTACAAGTGTGAAGCTTGTCAATTAGGTAAAGCACACAAAAGTTCATACAATAAATCAGGTTACAAGTATTCAAATATGCTTGAATTGGTTCATACAGATGTGTGGGGTCCCTCAACAGACTATAGCATAAATGGATCCAAATATTATGTTTTGTTTGTTGATGATGCAACCAGGTGGATTACTTTATATGTAATTAAGGACAAATCAAAAGTCTTCAAGACATCCAAACATTATCATGTTTATGCAGAAAGGATTAGAGGACAAAAGCTTAAGAGGTTGAGATCAGATGGAGGGGGAGAGTATTTCTCTAAAGAGTTTGATGATTATTTGTGGAATGCAAGAATAAAGAGAGAATTAACTTGCAGGTACTCTCCTCAACAGAATGGAGTTGCAGAAAGAAGAAATAGAACTCTTGTAGAATTTGCAAGAGCAATGATGAAGGAAAAGAATTTTCCAAATTACTTATGGGCAGAAGCTATCAACACTGCAACATACCTTGTGAATAGGTTACCTTGTAAAGCTTTGGATGGAAGAACTCCTTATGAAGCATGGTGCGGTAAGAAACCTACTCTTGATCACTGTAAGGTATTTGGATGCTTATCATATGCTTATGTTCCTTCACAATTAAGACATAAGCTAGAACCCAAAGCAGAGAAGTATGTGTTTATTGGGTATGATGATAGACAGATGGGTTACAGGTTGTGGAGTCCATCCACAAAGCAATTTCTTGTTACCAAATATGTTACATTTGATGAGCAAAGCACATGGTATACAGGGTCAACAAATGATTATGCAGATGACAAAGAAATACAAAGGAAAGGGAAGGCAAAAGTAAATGTGTATGAAGAAGATATGGATGATGTTGACTATAAAAGTAAATTGCTGGATAATGTAGAAGATGGGCCAAGATTTGATCCAGAATCAAATGTGGCTGAGACTTCAAGAAATTCAGAGGTCAAAAGATCCTCAAGAGAAATGAAAGAGCCTATAAGGTATAGTTATGATACATCCTTTCTAACAACAAAAGATTATGCTTACATTGTGAAGACAGAAGAGGATCCAATCACTTATGAAGAAGCTAAAGGTAAACAGAATTGGGAGAAGGCAATGCAAGAAGAGTATGATGCTCTACTTGAAAATGAAACTTGGGAATTGGTGCCAAGACCAAAGAATCAGAAAGTCATTGGATGTAAGTGGGTGTATAAAACAAAAAGATTTGGAGATGGAAAGGTGTCTAGATACAAGGCTAGACTTGTGGTCAAAGGTTATGCCCAAACTTATGGGGTAGATTATGATGAAACCTTTAGTCCTATAGCTAAGATGTCTACAATTAGATCATTGATTGCTATTGAAGCTTGTAAAGGATGGAAGTTCTCACAATTAGATGTGAAGGATGCATTTCCGAATGGATACATTGCAGATGAAGTATACATGGAGCAACCAGAAGGTTTCATGGATTCAATTGGATCAGATTATGTGTGTAAGCTCAAGAGATCTTTGTATGGGTTGAAGCAGGCTCCAAGAGCGTGGAACTACAGGCTTGTCAAGTTCTTGAATGATTGTGGATTTCAAGCATCAAAGGCAGATAGTAGCTTGCTAGTAAAGGCAAGTGAAAATGGATACATATACATGTGTATTTATGTTGATGATATTATTGTCACAGGTACAGATGCTCAAGGAATCAATGAACTTAAGAAACAAATAGAGAAGGAGTTTAAGATAAGTGATTTGGGAAACTTATCTTATTTCTTAGGAATGCAGATTGTGTATACTCAACATGGAGTATATGTTACACAAGAGAGGTACTTGAAGAATCTTCAAGTACATGGAGGATCGCAAGCCTTCAAGCACACCATTGGAGGTAAATCATAAGTTGAGCATGTATGGAGGTGAAGAATTTAATGACATGAAGAAATATCAGAGTTTGGTAGGTAGTTTAATCTATGCTACCTTGACAAGGCCAGATTTATCATATGCAGTAGGTGTGTTATCACAATTTATGCATTGTCCAAAGAAGACTCATTGGATTGCAGCTCAAAGGGTACTCAGATATATCAAAGGAACCCTAAGTGAAGGTCTGTATTATGGATTTACTTCTGACACAAGAATCAGAGTGTTTAGTGATGCAGATTGGGCACGTGATTCAGATGATAGAAGGTCCACTCATGGGTATCTCTGTTATATTGGAGATAAACTAGTTTCTTGGTGCTCAAAGAAGCAACATACAGTTGCTTTGTCATCCACAGAAGCTGAGTATAAAGGAATGGTAGAGGCTGCAAAAGAAGTAATATGGTTAAAGACCTTGTTGAAGAGTTTTGGAACTGATCAGAGTACTCCAATTATTTTTGGAGACAATATGAGTTCTTTGTATTTGGCAGCTAATCCTGTTTTTCATGCTTGGACTAAGCATATAGAAATTCAATATCATTTCTTGAGAGAAAAGGTACTTGATAAAGAGATTGAAGTGATGTATACTTCAACAAAAGAACAAGTTGCAGATATGATGACAAAAAGCTTGGATGGACCTAAGATACAGAGATTCAAAGAGATGGTAGGAGTGAAGAAGAATGGAATAATCACAATTAGTGATTGAGGGGGAGCTGTTGGAACAAACCAATCACAAATTGATGACTATAAAGATCTTGAATCAAGCTTATGATCAGATTGAAGTGGAAGAATGTTGGAGCAAGTCTATGACAAGCCTAAGTATTGGCTTGAGTCCCACAAAGTCTTAGAAGAAGCTTTAAAAAGAAGACTATGTAAAGTTCACTTGTGAACTACCTCTTGTAATTTTTTGAAGAGTTTACTTAATGTAAAAGTAAGAGAATCTTAAGTGGTTGAGTCCATATGATCAAAAAGGGAAAGAGGAGCCACGAATCCGTGATTTGTGGTAGGTAGAGAATCAAATCAATCATTGATTGATTGGAGAGTGATTGAGGGAAGTTAGCCTCCCAAACTCAACTATAAATAGATGGCAGTTTTAGTCGTGGTTAGAGAGACCTATGTGAAGACCTCCAAGAGCTGAGCTTTATGCCATCTCAAGGTGTGATTACAAGGCACACATATGTATAAGTAAGTCATTGTATTGTACAAGCAATATACTTTCATTTTCATGATTATTTGAGTTCATCTTTCCATGTTCTTGTGAAGTGTACTACTCACTGCCATTACTCTCAGTTTTCTCAGTCAGCTTGCAGAGATGTTTTCTCTGATCTTGGTGCATCATTTTCAGTGATTTAACTTGGTAAAGTTAGCTCTATAAGTCTACTATATGCTCACAAATTTTCATGTCATTTGAATGTTGCAAACTTCAGCTATGTTCATTTGAAGTCAACAGGGTCTGTTCATCTTCACTTCTCTGTCAGGTACCCAACTTTTTTACTCATCTTGTCAGAGCCATTTCTCAGTGGTTACTTATCCAAATTCAGTGATTTAAAACTTTTTGGATTCAACTTACTGTCTAGTACAACCATACAAATTTTCATAATCATTGGATTCCTAAATGGTTAGTTATGTTGATTTTTCTGCTCACTGGTCTCAAACTATAGCAGCCCGTGAAAATCGGGATGATGTCATCAGTTGTTAAAACTCATTCTCAGTGTGTGGTTCATTATTTTTTATGAGATTACTCTTGAAAGTTAGCTCTTTAAGCTACCTAGACTTCCCCAAGAGGAATTAAGCTAATTGCTGCTGTGCTCAGAGAATTATGTAAAACACTGGACAGGTGTATGAACCAAGAATAGAAAGTTTTCACCTCTGAGCTAACTCCAGCTTATCTGTTTTGATCTATCTTTTTGAGAGTGATCTTCCAAGCTACATAGGGTGTCTAATACATCCATTGGCAAGCTAAAAGGGCCCACCATATACTCCTGTAGTTCAATTGGCTGGTGTAGATCAAGGATTTTGCAACACCTCTTCATCTTCAAGCACATACCTATCCATCTCTTCACAAAGAAGACACTTGAGAAAGTGAAGAGATCTCAGAAGTGAAGTATGTATACATATGTACATTATAGGTGGAAATTCTTGTAATCTGAGTATAGATGATCCTTAGGATGATAAGGAGTAATGTAATAGACGTGGGATAAGTCTAAAACTATATGTATATAAGTCAATGATGTAAAGAAATGTGAGAGAGAGTCTATCTATCTATCTATCTATCTATCTATCTATCTATCTATC
>CM035430.1:26745884-26805884 GCA_020310875.1 Ceratopteris richardii
GCCGAAATCGCAATCTGAGCTCGTTTCGGGCTCCAAGCGCACTATCATAGCACTTGTGCAGGCTATTTCATCTTTTTGTGCCAAAGGTATATACCAGTTTCTATTCGCGAGTATAAGCGTCTCGAAGTCTACTACAGGTTTAGCAGAACTCGTCTAGGCAATCTTGTTCAACTTTTTGAGATACATTCAATTTTCTACATCAAGGTATTTTAGTCACCAGCCATGGCTGAAAGCAGTGATGTATTCCGTATGTTGGCTGTTGAGGATAAGTTGGATGGTACCAACTACCCATTATGGGCTTATATGATGCGACATGTATTGGTTGCAAAAGGATTGTGGAACATTGTGCAGGGTGTTGAAAGATGTCCTGTTACACCTGTAACAACAGGTACTACGAATACAGGTGCTAGAGCTGATGAAGATGGTGTCGAAGATGATATTGTGCAGATTCCTGTTCGTGCTACTGTTTCTGCTGCACCTACTGCAGAGCAGATTCGTTGGGATGGAAGAGATGCCCAGGCACATGTATTGATAGCTTTGTCTGTCAAACGTGCCATTATTCCTCATATTTGCTCTTGCAGAACAGCTAGGGATGCTTGGGATACACTTACCACATTGTACCAAGCTAGGAATGAGGCTCGTGTTGCTTACCTCCGAAAACAGTTGGAGAGTGAGCACATGAATGAAGGTGATTCTATGGACAGTTTCCTAACGAAGATCAAAGATTTGAAGGAACAATTGATTTCTGCTGATGAGGTTATACCAGATAGCTCACTTGTGTAGACCGTTCTGAATGGTCTTCCTGATTCATATCAGAGTTTTGCTTCTACTCTTCGGTTGATGATGAAAGGAAATCCTAATGCCTTATCATTTAAGGAGTTAGTCTCTGTTCTGTTGCAGGAAGATCAGTCTAGGCAGAACAGGTCCATTATGCGTGTTCCAGATCAAGCTTTCCTGGCTAGTCAGAAGGGCAAAGGAAAATGGAGCTCTTCTACTAGTAAGCAGAAATCTGCAAATGCTGCACATTCGAAGAACCAAGATAAAGATGAGAAGAAATCAGAAAAGCAGAAATTGTTTTGCAAGTACTGTAAAGGGAATGATCATATCATAAAGAACTGTCCAAAACTGGCTGCGAAAGAGGCAAAGAAAAAGGAGGCTGGAATGGTTGTTGCAGAAGCCTCTACACCAAAAACAGAGTCTGCTAATCTTATGCAGGAAGAAGAATGGGCGTTTACTACTGTTTGCAGTTTTGACCCATCTTCTCATGAGCAGTGCATGTCTGCAGTGGACTCAGATGTTTGGTACTTTGACAATGGGGTGACCAAACATATTACCTCGCAGCGCAGTTTCTTCTCTTCACTCGAGCCTGCCCCTACAGGGAATACTGTCACATGCGCCAACAACTCCTCTTATCCTGTTATGGGAGTTGGTAAGATCATTCTGACTATTGCTGATGGTAGTTCTTTCACTTTGTCAGATGCTTTATTTGTGCCAAGGATCAAGAAGAATCTGTTATCAGTTTCTGCATTAGCCAAGATTGGCTTGGTTGTGAAATTTGTTGATGACAGATGTATAGTTCATGATCTGTCAAATGGCGATGTTATTATTGTTTCTGGCATTTTATGTCGTGGGCTGTATAAGCTCATAGACTATGAAAGATCTATGAATGATTCAGCATGTGCAGTTCATGATTCTCAGGCTATGTCAGATGCAAAGCTTTGGCATGCACGCTTTGGTCATCTGAATTTTGCTAGTTTGCTAAACCTGCAGAAATCTGATATGGTGTCTTCTTTGCCCAAGCTTGAGGACCTGGAAAACATGCTTGTGAAGTCTATATTTTGGGCAAAATGTAGCGTTCCTCCTTTCCAAAAGATGGTTCAGTTCGGGCTACACAGAAATTGTAGCTTGTACATAGTGATGTCTGTGGTCCTATGCAGAGGGGATAGATAGATGGATAGATAGATAGATAGATAGATAGATAGATAGATAGATAGATATATAGATAGATAGATAGATAGATAGATAGATAGATAGATAGATAGATAGATAGATAGATAGATAGATAGATAGATAGATAGATAGATAGATAGATAGATAGATAGATAGATAGATAGATAGATAGATAGATAGATAGATAGATAGATTGTTGGCAGTACATCCGGTAGCAGGTACAAGCATCGATGCAGAGGTAGCATTTAAGACGGGAATGTAGTGAGTTGGAGGGGCGAGGTACTTCATTTTTTTTCAAGAAACATATTTCATGATATTCTCTTCAAACCTCAAACACTGATTATATCACTCCTATAACATATGTAGCATAAAACACCCAACTTTGTTTTTCGTAGCTTCATTTTTTGGAAGCCAAGGAGTCCTTGAGCTTGAGGAGCTTAGGTAGAAGGACCATACCAATCTGGGTTATTTTTAGACTTCTTTTGGACCCTTAAATGACCCCTAGAACCTATTTTTTAACTATGTTAGACACTAGGTATGAAACCCATCAAAACTAGTCTAGAATCTATAAAAAGAGGTAGAGATCTCATTTTTGAGGTTGGCAAGTTAGAGATTAGAGTATTTTTGAGCTTGTAATAGTGTTCTTGAGTAATGGAGAGTATTCTTGACCTTCCATTGCTTCTCTCTTGTCTCTACTGTGTGTGTGCATTCTAATGCTTCTCACCTTCACCTTCAGTCACTTCATGCATTCATGATCTTCATATCACTCCTATCTCTTCGACGGATTGACAATTGAGGAGGTGGAACTTGGTGTGGAGCTTATCCTAGCCTAGGACAACACCAAATTTTGGCACTGTTGTCAGGGATCGAATTCTAGAACGAACGCTTGATGGTAAGAGTATAGTGAGAATCAGTGTTGGAAGGTAAACAATTTTAGTTTTTGTTGTTGTTTTGCATTGTTTTTAGTGTTTTTCACCTCCCCTAAACTCCCTTTTCACCCCCACATCATCTTCTTGCATGCCCAAAAAATCAAAAAATTCACCATATCCACCTATTCTCTCATTTTGCTCATTTGCGCATGCAAGAGAGAGTGAGAGAGCCTTTGAGCAAGTTCATGCTTGTGTGTTTTTTATTTTTCTTGCAGGAAAAGCACTCCAGTACAGCAGGGAAGCTATGAAAAGGTAAGAATGTCCATTTTCTGTCAGATCCACTTTTTGCCTCAGACCATTGCAATGGTTTGAGGATCTCGACTTCTTTGGATTACATCAATAGCATGACATAGAGCACCCTCGTGCATAGGGGAATCAATAGACACATTTGAAAAATTTTCATTTTGGTGGACCATCATGATTGGCTCACGCCATCATGATGGGGTGTCACCATCACGATGGGCTCACGCCATCGCGATAGCTCATGTGGACAATCGTGATGGTTTAGGACCATCGCAATGTCCCAAATAGACCATCGCAATGATCATGCCCACTTTGCACCATCGTGATTGGCTCATGCCATCATGATGCCTCGAGACCCACGTGTCATTGGATCATCGTGATGGTTCACTTGACCTTTGACCATCGTGACGATGGGCTACACCATCATGCCATCAGGATGGCTCGTCTAACTTAGACAATCGTGATGACTCACCTAAATCAGACCATCGTGACAATACGATTGTTTGGACCATCGTGACGACTCGTTAGATTCAAACCATCACGATTGTGTCACACGATCATGACGATTCAGGCGGACCATCGCAACGGTTGCCGACCATCATGATCCTTGCACACCATCATGATGGGTCATGCAAAATGCAAAAACTTAGGGCTTGAATTTTTTGCAATTTCAAGGCCAATTTGAGTGATCTTGAGTAATTGGTACATTCCTGAGGCTCCTTATCTTAAATTGAAGAGATCTTGTTTGCCGATGTTAACCCCCAAGAGCCTGAATGGTCATAACTTTCTCATACAAAGTCGGTTTTTTGAGCTCTAGAGCTCGTTGGAAAGCTCGTTTCAAATGCTACATGGTCTCAACTGTTTTTTTCTTAAGAATAACATGTTTATATTTAGATAGGATAAATTGAAGTTGATCCTTCTATGTGATAAGGAAACTAAGGGGGCACTTGAGAATTTCACAAGGAGAACAAGGACCCTTAAGTGCCTGTCCATTAACTTAAAGATTGGTCTAAACTTTGGATTTTTGCAGGACTATTGAAATTCATCCTAGGGCATCCAAAGCAAGGCAAAAGGCAAAGCTAAGAAAGGCTTGGGAAGCACGTCTTCTTGGACACTAGAGCAGTCAACGAAGCTTACTTGAGGTTGGAAGAACTCTTGCTCCCCCCACTCAATTACTAGCTTAGGCTAAGTGCACATAGCATTGTTGATTGAATTAGGACGACGATAGGAATGCATCAAGTACAAGAGCATTAATTTCTCAAGTCCAAGTGTAAGCTAAGAGATCGTGATACAAAAAACCTAAAGGAAAAAACTTAATTTCGACATTGCGAGAACTTAAATATATAACAAAAAGATGACTCCTTGGGTATACATTGAGACAAGACAAGAGTTTAAAAGAATAAAAAACAAAACAAGTGACTAAAAACAAAGAAGTAGAAGTGACCAGAACGGGTATTGAGTGATCGAGGAAGATAAATTAATGAACCTTAGATCAGGAAAGCACATAGGTAAGGTAGATCAACGAAGCTTGAGATCATCGGAAGCAAGTGTGAAGACGACAACACACTCTTGAATAGATATCCATATGAATTGAGCTCAGAGACTAGTGAGTCTGAAATGGCTTATAGCATGGAGAGACTGGAAGGAGGGTTAAGTGTAGCTTATTTGGAAAGTCCCAAAGGACCCTATAGGACCCAATTAGAATGTGTCTGAACCAACCACTTAGGTGCTCGCATCTACGAGGATGGTTTGAGAAGATTAGTGGTTCAATTGCACAACCCTAACCAACCCATCGGATTGGAACATCCAGTGGTTAAATTCAAGAGAGAAGCCTACTTAGACAAGGAAGGAACAATGTACATCATAACTAATCAACCTAACCACACTAATGAGTTTGGTGTAGTTATTCTCGAGACGGAAGCAACAACCCAAGGGCAAGAACCATTAGGAGAGGAACCTATGATACCTCGAGGGAAATCGGTATTGAAAAGAATGTTGAATCCAGAATGGTTCCCTTAGGATAATAGAAACATTGAGTTATTCCTGAATAAGGACACCGATGAAGTGTTTTGGAGATATAGAATGGAACAACCAAATGAAGTAGGTTCAATCACAATATATGAGTTCATGGACCCTGATATGCCTCAAAAGGTAGTATACCTAGACAACACATCAAAGCGAGTGTTTGTTGTGTTTGATCATGCAAGACATGCTATGGAGAGGCAAGTTGGTGTTTATATGAGAGCACCCACCATAATAATCAGAAATGAAGAATCAACAATCCCTAGAAACACGAAAGTGATAAAAAACACTAAAGTGTAGTGTCATCTCACTTTAGAAGAATTACTGAGAATTAAATCTGAGTTATGGAAACATGTAGCAAACCAAATCCTAGAGATAGCTTGTAGCTCAAGCGTAAGCACCACCTCCTTTACTTGTCAATCCGCGGAGACGTGAGGACCGGTATGAAGACCACGAGCAAGTGAAGGCACAAGTGCGTGAGTGAAAGCACACTAACATGCACACACATACACACACACGTGCACAAGGTAAAATCAAAGAGAGGAACAATGGAAAGCTTCGATTGCAAAAAGAGTTCTCTTACAAAGCTCTATTCTCTAACAAGCTAACCCCAAAAATGAGCTCTTGTAGCTCAAGCGTAAGCACCACCTCCTTTACTTGTCAATCCGCGGAGACGTGAGGACCGGTATGAAGACCACGAGCACGTGAAGGCACAAGTGCGTGCGTGAAAGCACACAAACATGCACACACATACACACACACATGCACAAGGTAAGATCAAAGAGAGGAACAATGGAAAGCTTCGATTGCAAAGAGTTCTCTTACAAAGCTCTATTGTCTAACAAGCTACCCTAAAAAATGAGCTCTCTAGCTCTTTTCATAGTTTTTTGACTAGTTTTGGCCCTGTCCAGACCTAGTGTCCGGCCTAGTTAAAAATTAGGTTCTAGGGCTTATTTGAGGGCTCAAACGAAGTCTAAAAATTATGAAAATTGGTAGGATGGTACTTCTAATATTCCTCAAGCTTGAGGACTCCTCAGCTTGAACAAAATGGAGTTATTAAAAATAGATAATGGTATTTACAATGGTTTTTAGTGATGAAAATCACTATTTTTGTAGGGGATTCTTCTGAAAATTTGACATACACTTCTTGGAGCTCCCTACTTGCTCCCTTTCCTTTTGTGTCCACCTTTTGATGTGCTTCCATGCTTTGTCCTCGACTTTGAGCTTCAATACTCCCCCCCCTCTCGAGTCTGTCGTCCCTGACAGACCCTTGATGTAGTGGTTGTTCCAAGTAGTGCCTTGAGAGGGAGTGTCCCTTCTGTATGAACAAAAGTCGTCTGACTTCCAGATGTGTCTGGTTCTTCATTTATCACTGCGAGTCTTTGCAAGTTGTAGTCTCTTGGTATGTGCTTCTTCCTTGGATTCCAGCATGACTGTGTCGTTGTGAGTCTCCGTTGATGTTTTCTAGATCTTCCACAGTTGATGTTCATAGTAGTCATGCCAAGTACTCATAACCCATGTTGAGTAATGGGTAAGTGTGTTCGTGCATGGGTTGAGGAAAATATGTGCCTTGTGCACGGCCTTGTAATGTAGCCCTATGAATGCTTACTTGGGAAATGCATTGGCAGAAGTATGGTGCAAAAATTGGGGGTCTTGAGCTAAGTGCTCAAGGGTATGCCGACGAAGAGGTTTCCTAAGCTATCATGATTATGATGTTTCCAAGGTAAAGATACTTACCATGGAGAAGGTCGATGGATGTTCATCTCTTCGTGTTGTACACTCGGCCTTTGGGATGGAACATTGTTGATGAATGTCTGTCTTGATGGTCCACTGATGAGATCTTTTGAATGGTTGATCATGTCTCCTCTTTTCAAAGCATCATTTGCCAAATACAGAGAATTGAATTTCTTTATATTCCTTGACCAACAACATTCGATAACTACACCAAGCTTAGTTTCACATATTCTCTCTAGCTCACCATAAGCAAGAGTCTTCTCATCCAGTATACATACAAAGATTTGCAGGGTACCAGAACTACCCCATGCAGATATCTCTGTGGATGCTCTCGTACATGCAATAGTTATGCATCACTCAAGTTGCAGACCTTCAAGCTCTTCACTCCTACCATAGTAAGAGGAAACCATAGTTGTGGATGCCATGCTCATGCCAAGTTCTTGACATCTATGAGATAAGGCAGCAATTATATGATCGGCTAGCCAAGACACACTTCTATCCCAACTGATAAATGCCCAGTAATCAACAGTTCCACCTTTAACCAAGCATGACTCATTCATGTTTCATGAGCCAAACCTGGGAACAAGTGCTTCCACTCTTTTTTTTTGTGGAACAATGTCATCAAACAAGAAGATAGATGTTAGTATTAGAAAAAATAGTTGACATATGTCAATGTGCTCTTGTGCATGGGACTCTCTAATGTGTCTATGCACGGCCCTGTAATGTGGCCCTATATTAATGCATACTTTGGAAATGCATAACCTGAATGGTGCAAAAGACTGGATTGTGCAAGGAGCACATGGTGTTCGCTTGTCGAGGCTTTTCGATGTTATTTGCGGATGTTGATGTCATCTATCGTGGATGTATCCATTGGATCTTGAGATGACAACTGATCCTTCCTCCTTATAGGGATCCATTTTAGAACAGCATTTGGCACTATAGAGATCACTTCAGGTGTCTTCCTCTTTGGATGCTTTCTGAACTGTGATATCCAATGTGCTACTTGTACTTTTGGCTTCCAAACCCATAGACTTTTTGCATGTCTTCCTACTATTGTTGAAGAGCTGATTTGATCTTCTTTCGGTCTCTGTACGTGGTTCTTACCCTTTCCTCTTTTTGGCGTTGTTGTTGAGACCTTTCGCATGTGAGAGAACATAGGTTGTCGTGGATGTAAGAGCTTCTTAGGTACCCACATCTGTAATCGCCCTTGTTGAGCTGCAGCTAATTTCTTAGGCACCCAAACTTGTTGGATACCTTGTGATTGAGCTTGTCCAAGCTGCTCCCTTTGTCTTCTGGCCTGGTTGGCTTGCCTGGATGGGCTTTGTGGGGGCAAGGCTAGTGGTTGCTCTCCTTTGCGTACCCAGATCTGTTTCATACTCGGAACTGCTTTCTTGTCGAATGGTGTCTTTCTATTTGATGTAGCAGTTGTCGTGAACGGTTGTGTTTGCCTGTGTGGTGGACTCACTACTGTGGCTACTTGATTCTTTGGAGAAGGAGAAAGATCCACCCGCCTTCGAACCTGTTCTTCCACGATTGAGTCCTTCTGCATCATAGAGCTTTTGACACATACAACATCTTCTTCCATATAATTAGTCTTAGAAGAACTACAAGATGTGACATCTGGATTTGTGAGCATGCCATTTCCTAGTTCTAATGTAAAGCATTGTCCCTGGACCCAAACTTGAAGAAGTTGAATTCTTAGGTTTAAGTTGACTGCATTGTCATAAATCCAATCTTGTCCTAAGACAAGTGGTTCTATAAGGTTCTCATCTTGACACACTAGCACTTTGACTTTCATTGGAACATCTTGCAGGTAGATGGGAAGTTCCATCTCGCCCAAACAAGGAGTTTCCACACCTCCCAATCCTATGAGATAAGCTTCTATGGGATTGATGTTCAACTGCAAGTTTTGGTAGTAGGATAGTCTAACTGCACTACTTGCTGCATCTGAGTCAATCAATGCTTTCAGAGTCCTTGCATCCTTTCCTTGTCCTATCTCTATGGTCACAAAGGGTCTTCGGTCAATGACTTGAGAAGTCGCTATGCCTAACTTTTGGCATATATCCATGTGATATTTTGGGGCTTTTGAGTTGACATCTAGGCCTAGTCGCCTTAACTTATTTCGCCTTATGCGCTCTCTAGCCTCGGCTTGTGCTTCTTCTCTCACCCTTAACTCCTCTTCTTTTCGCTTCTTAGCAGTGTTGAGTCTCGTAAGCATATCCTCTGTAAGAGGTTCTTGGTATAACTTGACTCTACAACCACTGATATAGTTTGGCAAGATGTCTCCTTCTAGAGTGGCCAACTGAACTGCACCGCTAGTGGAAATTCTATTAATGATCATGGGTCCATATCCTCTTTTTTCCAACTTACGGGCATGTTGTTTTAGTGTATAAACCAACACTAGATCTCCCTCTTTCAATCCCTTATCCTTGATGTGTGCATCAAAGTATGCCTTTTGCCTTTTCTTTGCAGCATAGATATCTGCCTGCTGCCGCACATAGCCTTGTCTCACCTAAGCGTTCTAGATCAAAGATCCTAGAGGACAATTCATGTACACTCCACTCATACTCTTGTGCTACTTTTAAGGCAGGGATTAAGAAATCCAATGGTAGCACAGCATTCTGTCTAAAGACCATCTGAAATGGGGTGGCATTGAGTACCGTTTTGTAGGCAACTCGATAAGCCCAAACAGCATGATGAAGTTGTTTGTCCCAATCAGAGCGTTTATTATTTACCAGTTTTGTCAATACGTTACAGAGGATCTTATTGGTGCTCTCGGCTTGTCCGTTAGCTTGTGGGTGATAAGGGGCAGACTTTTTATGTATCACCAAGAATTCTTGGAGAAGATTTTCAATGACCTCATTCAAGAAGTGTGTGCCTCTATCGCTCACTAACTCTATTGGTAGCCCATATCTCGTGAACACATTCTCGAATAAGAACTTAGCCATTGTCTGAGCATCATTCTTTGTGGTGGCTTTGACTTCTACCCACTTTGTAAGGTAATCTGTGGCTACAATAATATACTCTGCATAGGAGTTTCTAGCTGGGAGGTTAATAGGACCTATGAAGTCTATGCCCCACTTCGAAAATGCACGCCCTCGCATCATTGGCCTCAAAGGCATCTCATCTTTTCTAACTGGATATTGTGCACGTTGGCATGTGTCACATTTCTTCACATAAGTATGTGCATCCATATGAAGAGTGGGCCACCAAAGTCCTGAGAATAGAATGGTCTTGATTAATCGATCAGGACCGAAGTGTCCACCTGCAACACCACTATGTGCAGTCTCTAAGACCTTTAAATAGTCTAATTCATGCACGCATAGTCTTAAGTAACCATCTTTGCCTCTTCGGTATAGGTTGTCTCCTACTAAGGCATAGCCTTGAGCCTCTTGCTCCATGCTTCGTCTTCTTGCTAGACTGGCCTCTTTGGGTAATCTTCCCGACCTCATAAACTCTACCAATGGAGCACTCCAATCTGGAATTAATGACACTTGATAAAGGGTCGCATGCTCCATTGGTGGTCTCTCTCTGCACATTGGACAATTCTTAATCCACTCATGTATTTCTTTGTTCATGCTAGGCCAATACACTCCTAAACGTTTCAGATTTTGTAATGTGCGCTGTTTAGAATAATGATTTCCTAGCAATCCTTCATGAGCTTGTTGCAACCAACTACTATGTTCATCGTCCTCAACACAACAAGCTAATACACCCTCAGTGTCTTGTTTGTACATGCTTCCTGCCAATATGTGATATTTTTGTGATCTTACAATTTCTTCTTGTGATGTTTTCACATTCTTATTTGCAGGGCCAAAGGTTAGGACTGGTACCAACTTATTTGCCCATTTGGGAACAACTTCCAAATTGAACAGATAAGCATTAGGTAGTTCATCAGACACTCCTTGCGGTGACTCTCCTGAAGTAATGCGAGAAAGGTGATCTGCCCGAAGGTGGGTTCTACCTTTCCTGACAACAACTTCAAAGTCATATTCCATTAGTAAGAGGAACCATCTTACTAAGCGTCCAGTATTGCAAGGTTTATTGACCAAATATAACAAAGCTTGATGATCAGTGAAAAACTTGAACTTGTTGGCCAATAAATAGTGTCTAAACTTCTTCACAACATATACCATGCCTAAGCCCTCTCGCTCAGTTGTGGTATAGTTCCGTTCAGCTGCAGTGAGCTGTCTACTAGCATATGCTATGGGCAAATCTAAGTTTCCTTCACTTGTGGGTTGTGCAAGCACACATCCTATGGCATGATTGGATGCATCCACATGGACATGGAATGGTTTATTCCAATCAGGAGTGGTCAGTATTGGTGCTGTGCACAAACGTTTCTTCAGTTCGTTGAAAGATTTCTCGTATTCGTCGTTCCACTCAAAATTAGACAACAAGGCATAAAGGGGTCTAGCTATGATCGCGTACATGTGGATAAACCTACGGTAATATCCACAATGGCCCATAAAGGCTTGTACCTCTTTAACATTCTTTGGCCTTGGTAGCTCCGCTATGGCTCGTACCTTAACTTCATCTGTTGAGATTCCATTCTTAGAAACAATATGACCTAAGATTTTACCTTGACGCACCATGAACACACACTTTTCTGGGTTCAGACACACTCGATATTCTCTACACTTGTTGAAGATTTGTCTGAGCTCAGGGATGTGAAACCTTCTTTCTTGGGAATGAGCACATAAAACATCCACATACACTTCTAAGCTCTTTCGCAAGAACTCTTTGAAGACATGACACATGAGCCTTTGGAATGTTGCAGGTGCATTGGTGAGCCCAAATGGCATCACACGAAATGCAAAGATTCCCCACTCTGTAGCGAAAGCTGTTTTGTGTTGATCTTCTGGGGCAATGGCTACTTGATTGTAACCTGAAAACCCATCAAGGAAGCTATAAACTTCCTTGCCTGCAACACGCTCCAAAAGGTGTTCCGTGATTGGAAGTGGATAACTATCTCTGATAGTAGCGGCATTAACTTTTTTAAGGTTAATACACACTCGCAACTTTCCGTTCTTCTTGGGCACCACTACAATGGGGGACACCCATTCAGTATGCTCAATCTCATAGATGAATCCAGCTTCAATCAACCTATCAATTTCTTCTTTTATTTTGGTTGCATAGGTATCATTATATGTGTAGGGCTTTTGTTTGGTGGGCTTGGCATCAGCAGTCATGGGGATAGTATGAGAGCAAATTCTTGGATCTACCCCTTTCAAGTCTCTATAGTGCCATGCAAACACATCCCTATATTCCCTTAATAGAGCTACGAGCTCCATTTCTTCTCTTGCACTTAGGTCATCTCCTATATATGTGCATCTCTCTTCGTTCTCTTCAATGGTCACTACAATTTTCTTGGTCTTTTCTTTATTATCATATGATTCTCCTATGATGGCCTCTCTCTTAGGCATTCGTACCAAAATTTTGTGGTTGTCTACTTCATATTTCTTGAAGTTTTCTGGTACTTCAAACAATGATTCCTCCTTATTTGTATCACAGAAAGAACACTTGTTAGCTGTTATTGAACAATCTATGGCTTGTATTTGGCATGGTCGTTTGGGCCATACATCTTGTAGTAAAATGGAAAATATTTCTTGTTATGGATACTTACCTATGTTATCTTTCTCTAATTTTTCATTTTGTGAGCAATATCAATATGGAAAGCAAACTAGGAATGTGCATAGAATGCACATTGACTCTTCAATTCAGCCTTTAGATCTCGTTCATACAGATGTGTGTGATCCTATGCCCAAAGGGTCATTTGGTGGTTCTCTTTACTTTGTCAATTTCATAGATGATGCTACTAGAATAGTTTGGGTATACCTTATCAAACCAAAGGATGAGGTATTCCATACCTTTAAAAAATGGTTTTCTTTAGTTGAGACTGAAAAAGGAAGTAAGCTCAAAGCTTTACATTCCGGTAATAGGGGTGAGTATACCTCACATGAATTCAAGCTTTTCTATTAGTCTAGATGAATTTGTAGAGGATTTACAACACCTTATGCCCAGTATAGAATGGTGTAGCTGAAAGGATGAATATAACTATTCAAGATAGAGTAGCTTTTATGTTGCATCATGCAAACCTTTCACAAGGCTTCTAGGCAGAAATAGTATTGACTGCAAATCATGTGTTTAACCTTTCACCTAGTAGTACCAAAGGTCTTTGATCATCTTTTAGTTTTTGGGTGTGAAGCATATGTTAATATACCTAAGAATCTTAGACAAAAGCTGGACCATAAGTCAAAGAAATGCATTTTTCTTGGATATGGTCGAGAAGGACAATTTGGAGATCCTAAAACACAGTTAGTGATAAAAAGTAGTGATGTCATTTTCAATGATCCTAAGATACATAAACAACCCATTAAGGAGGTTGAAGTGAGAAGAGTGGTGCTTGAGGATACTATTCCTCCAGTTGATATGCATAAAATGCTATTTAAGAGAATGTTCGATCAGATGAGTTTGCAAATGTTCTTGTTCAACAACCATTGAGATTCTCTACACGTGTCTCACATCCACCTGATAGATATGTTCCAGGTTTAGACTTTGTTATACTAATAGATGTTGGTGAGCCTTCTTGCTACAAAGAGGCCATGCAAACAAAGGATCATGTCAAGTGGGAGTGTGCCATGAAGAGTGAGTTGGATTCTATTCACAAGAATGGTACTTGAGATTTTGTACCTTTGCCAAAGGGCAAGAAAGCTTTACCATGTAAATGGGTATTTTTGGCACTCAAGGTCAAGCACAAGGTGCAAGAACATGTCAAAGAAGTGGACACACAAAAAGAGGGAGCATGTAGTGAGCTCCAAGAAGTGTATGTCAAATATTTAGAAGAAATCCCTATTAAAATAGTGATTTTGATCACTAAAATCCATTGTAAATATCATTTCACATTTTTGCAACTCCATTTTGTTCAAGCCAAGGAGTCCTCGAGCTTGAGGAGTATTAGAAGCATCTACCTACCAGTTTTCATAATTTTTAGACTCCATTTGAGCCCTAAAATAAGCCTAGAACCTAATCTTTAAGTAGGGCAGAGACTAGGCCTCGATAGGGCCAAAACTAGTCAAAAAAGTATAAAGAGAGCTAGAGAGCTCATTTTTGAGGTTAGCTTCTTAGTAGTTTGTGAGAGAGTTGGCTTAGGAGAGATTGAAGCTTTTGTAAGAGAGTTCTTGTGCAATTGAAACTTTCCATTGTTCCTCTCTTTGATCTTGCCTTGTGTGCATGTTTTTGCATGCATGTATGTGCTTGTCACTCACATTTGCTCACCACAATCGCTCACGATCTTCATATCCTCCTCATGTCTCTGTGGATTGACACGTAAAGGAGGGTACTCATGCTTGAGATACACCAAATTTTGGTGCCTTTGTCGGGGAGCGTTGCTCGAGGATGAGCATTGTGATGGTAAGATCGTAGATTTGTGACATTGGAAGGTAAAAAATAGTCATTTTTTTGTCAAGTTTCTGATTTTCCATCTTCATCTTCATCATCATGACCATCACCATCTTCGTCGATCTTCATCATTGCTGAAATTTTTTATTTTTGAGTGTATATTCACTACTTTCACCTCATTTTTCATTCATGGTTGTGCGAGAGAGAGAAAGAGAGGCAAAATCTTTGTCTTTGTGAGTTTCTGTGCTTTCCACGACCCTCTACATGAAGCGAGGGCCTCGGTGCTGAAATTCGAAGTTCTCATCAAAATTCTTAGAAAATCATGAATTTTTGCATAAAATCATGACTTTTTGGAAATTTCAAAAAACTTTGAATTTTACGTTCTCTGGTTCTTACCTAAAATCACTCAAAAAATCGTGAGTTTTTGCGAGAGAAATTTTGAGAAAATCATAATTCTTTCGCTCTGTGGAAAAAATTGCGACTTTTTGGTAAAGAAACTTTTGAAGAAATCATGACTTTTTGGATTCAAGTTCTTGAGAAAATTGCGAATTTTTTATTTTTTAACCGTGAGAAAATCGCGAATCTTTGGGCTCCAATCTTTGACAAAATCGTGAATCTCTACCATCAAGATTTTGAGGAAATCGCGGATTCTTGGAAGACTAATTTTGAGAAAATTGTGAATTTTTGGTTTTCTGGCTATGAGAAAATCGCAAATTTCTGATTCTCTAAGTGTTAAAAACTTATGACTTTTTGGCTTTCTAAGCATGAGAAAATCGCAACTTTCTAGAAAGCAATTATTGAGAAAATTGCGACTTTTTGCAATCCATATTTTGAGAAAATCATGATTTTTTGGGTAAGAAATCATGAATTTTTGCAAGGCAACTTTTAAGAAAATCGTGACTTTCTACTGTCCACTCTATGAGAAAATCATGAATTTTTGCAAGGCGACTTTTTGAGAAAATGGAGACTTTTTGCACTTTAAGTTTTTGATAAAATCATGACTCTGTGCATTAAAATTTTTAAGAAAATCGTGAATTCTCTCACTCAAGTTGTGGAGAAAATTGCGACTTTTTACAAGGCCACTTTTGAGAAAATCGCGACTTTTTGGAAGGAAAATTTTGAGAAAATCATGAATTTTTGATAGAAGAGAAGAGTAAGAAATCACAAATTTTTGGATACTTATTGGGAAAAGAATCACAACTTTTTGAGTTTTGGATTTCACAAAATCACGACTTTCTGGTTGTATGAGTCTAAAAGAATTGCGATTCTCTGACACATCTTGTTTGTCTGTTTTGACCCCAAGAGCTTGATTTGTCATAATTTTTCATCCAAAATCCATTTTTTGAGCTCTGGAGTGCATTGGAAACTCGTTGATTTTTAGATAGAGTAATTTCAAGTTGACTTTGAGGTGGGATTGGGAAGCCAAGGGAGCTCCAAAGGTTTTTTAGCAATATGAAGGGGGAAAAGGAGTCTCAAAAAATACTTGAATCAAACTATCTGTCAAATAAATTGAACTTTAATCTTGATCTAAACTTGGGACTTTTACAGGTCCATTGAGAGCCATTCAAGGAGTCAAAGCAAGGTACGTGTATCCAGAGCATTCAAGTGCGATCAAGGGAGAAGCGACTTGAGGTTGGAATCATTCTTAATCCCCTCAGTTAATTCTTAGCTTAGACTAAATACGACTAGTGGTCTTGATTAATTAGGGTAATGATAGGTATGAATCAAGTGCAAGAAAACCCTAATTTCTCAAGTTCAAGCTAAGATTATACGAGAGAAATCTAAGAACAAGTAACTGATTTAAAAGAACATTGCAAAGTTCTTGTACTTGGGATAATAGGGATTAATAGACAAAGCTTATGAACCTTAGGTTAGGTAGACACCTAAGCAAAGATGGGAAAAGCATCAGATCATCTAAAGCTAGTGTCAATCACACAACTAAGTCGTGGGCACAACAACTTAGTGATTATCCCTACATGCTAAGTTCGGACACAAGTGATTCAAAAATGTCTTTTAGCATGGAAAGACCTGTAGGTAGCTCATGCACTACCTACTTACAAACACGAGAAGGTCCTTATAAGACACAATTGGAGTATATTAGGACCAGCCGATTAGGTGCACGCATCTATGAGGATGGTCTGAGGTGATCAATTGTCCAACTCAAAAATCTTGATCAACCCTTCGGACTTGAACACCCAGTGGTTAAATTGGAAGATGGTTCTTATATTGATAAGCAAGGAACCATGTATGTGGTTACAAGCTTACCAGACAGGACAGATGAGTTTGGAAATATCATTCCCAAGAACGAGATAGGAGACCTAGAGCAAGGAGACCTAGGACGAGAACCCAAGACCCCCTAGAGGCAAATCGATCTTAACCAAAATACTCACACCAGAATGGATTCCCCAAGATAACAAAAGCATAGAATTGTTCTGGAATAGGGAAACAGATAAAGCTTTTTGTAGGTTTAAGACTTGTCAACCTAGCAAAGTAGGAAATTTGTTGATATATGAATTTAAAGATCCTAATACCCCTGGAAAAGTGGTCTATTTAGACAACACATCGAAGAGAGTATTCATGGTGATAGAGCATGGTAGGAATGCATACAATTGGCAGGGCAAATTGATTTTCCCTCCACCAAGATCTGATATTTCCCAAGGCCAACAAAGAGCAAGATCATCCCAAGCTCATGAAGCACAATGAGAGTGAATAAGAGAGAGACATGAGGTCAATTTTGCACACACTATAGGTAGAGACAAATTTGGACTTGAAGGTGAAAGACCTAAATGAGAGAGACATAGAGCACATAGGCATCAAAGAGATGAACATGATTTTCAATTGCCTAGACCCTGGGAGTACCAAAGAACCCTTAGACCCACTCAAGTGGTCAAGACAATGAAAAACTACTTTGACGGGTCAGGAGATCCTTATGATCATGTGGCCGAGTTCAAACAAGTATTAAGAGCTGAACATGTCGAGGACTTGTTCACCCAGTTCAAGCCGTATGGTTTGACCCTCAAGGGTACTACCTTAGCTTGGTTTCAACCCCTAAACAATCATATATATCAAAATATAGGTCAACTGCTAGAAGCATTCATCGTAGAAATTTCCAAGAGTGGCATCATGCATAACACATCATCCTTGATCCACAACTTCAAGCAGACACCCCAAGAAACAGTTCGGCTACCTGGAAGGAGATTTAAAGGATACATGGAAAGATGACCCACACCTGAATTACCTACACAAGCAAAACAAGTTTCCTTGTTTTTAGATGGACTTCTAAGCGGGAAACTTAGGTCATATGTATATCTCAAGGAGTCAATCATGCTAGATGCTTGAGAATGTGTATTGACATAGAAGACAACTTGGGTGAGGAGTTAGACTTGTCCAAACTATATAAGGATTTTGACAGTTCCACTAGTCATACTTCCAAACCCTCCAATGAGATAGATGAGCTAGCTGAGCAGATTGCCAAGAAACTAGGAGTTCAAAATAGACAACATATGCCCATTGCAAAATCAGAACATGAGAGAAATGAATGCTCCATATTGCACTATTGAGAGGAAGTACACAAACCACATAGCTGAAGATTGTTTGTACAATAGGCAGGCTATCAGAAAAACTTATCAGAAACCTTACCAACAAGGTAGATATCAAAACCAATTCCAACAATCATATTACAAGCCACAACAACAACATCAACCTCCATACCAATAGCAATACTAGGCATCATATAGGCCACAACCTGTCCTAAGAAACCAATGGCCACCTCCTACCAACGTGATTCCAGTTAAGTATACATTGGCATAAGAGCACCCTAATAAAGCATTGGTTCCAATGAACCCATTGGTACCAGAGAATGATCCTCATGCTCAGAGTTTTGACTACACCCATGAAGATAGTCCACAAGCTTATTACATAGAGTCACCTGAGAATAGCAAAACTTATCCGTATCAATATGAGGCACTACCTATGGAACCAAATTGGGAGCCAAAATACTCAAATTTCATGTATGAAAATCCTAACCCTAGGCCCCAATTGAGACAAATGAGACCACAAGCCCCTAGAGGACCATGTTTTAGATGTCGGGGTGACCATTTCATTCGTGAATGTCCCCACCCGCCAACTCCGGGACAAGGATAGAACATCACAATACAAGGCTTTTGTCTTGAGTGCAACAAAGAACATCTCCTGAGAGATTTTCCAAGGAAACCCTCTAGTGCACCCAAGGTTACACCCATTAACGTGGTAGGTTTAGTGGTGGACTCAAGTTCAAGTAGCATGAAGGTGGTCCTTATACAGGTAGTCACTAGGGCACAAGCCTTAAAATAGGCCAAACTAGTTGAACAATAAGATTCAAGTGAATAAGGAAAGCCTAGTAAGAGGAAAACAAGAACATGGAAGGATACCAGAGAGAAGGCCAATCGTAAGTGGGCTAGAAAGTTATCTGAACTGGAAGAAATCTTGAGAGACATAAAAACAAAGACAGAAGACATTGCATCTCAAAACCCCTCGCATGCCAAAACTCCATCCACTCCACTTCATGAACCTCATCAATCATTGTGAATAGGCTACAACCAGGGTCTGTTCTCATAGATCCAACCCCAGAAGACTTGGACATGATGTTCAAGGCCTACCAGGCTCGACTTCAAGAAGGGCTAACAACTGCAAACTGAGACAAAAGTTACTCTAGAGCACATTTAGAGATTGAATGAAAGTTAGCAATTCTAAAGAGACCATCTATGGTACATGATTGCATCAAGGAATGTATTGACTTGGAAGATAACCTTGAGTTACCCAAGGAATCTCCAAACAAGAGTAGTGTTGCTAACATTCAATTAGAATAATCTCTTGATTATCTAGCAAATAAGTTGGCAAGGAAATTGAATTTCTCTTCAAGGCCATATAGAAACAACAAGAGGTTTAACCCAAACAAACATTGCCAACATTGTGATGACTATATGAATAGCTTTTTTCCTAGAAAAAGCTAGGGTTTTAAACCTAATAATCTAACACAACCATGTAACACTTCTCAATGGTGTGACATTGAATAGAAAATGACTAATTACTCAAATATAGACTAATAGCAGACAAGCTATTCAACAACCACAATCTACTTTGAGGCCTTACAACTATCAAAATGCATCATAGTATCAAAATAACCAAGCACAATATCAACAAGATGTTAATAAGAATCCACAATATGATGTTCAAGTTCCATTACTGTATCCAAACAAGGATTTCTCATAAGGCAACATCAATGTTCTCAAGGGAAACAACAAAGATTCTATGGGAAAAATACAACAGAGTATGTGTTAGGGAAATGGCCTCCTCAACCTAAACATGTCATTCCACTCAAGTATATAGTGGAAGAGAACCTAGAGAGATCTCTAGCATTAGTTGATCCAACAATGGTTTGAGGGAAAAGAAGGACCATATGACTTTGTTTATCATGCCCATCATGAGAAGCATGAGAATTATACCCAAGCACATAACTCTTAATGGAATCAAAATCAAGGTACTTATGATTACAAAGTACCAAGAATCCACCAGATTATTGTATTCTAATCCAACACCACAATTTTGTGGACAAACTTGTCCACATTTTGCACCGCCAATTCCAAAGGGCACATTCTATAAGTGCAATAGTGATCAGGACATTTGCCAACGCCCTATTCTACAAGCTGAGATTATTGCTTATACTCAAAAAATACACTTTGGAAATTCCCCAAGATGTGACACGGACCATGTGCTTAAGGATTATTTGAAAAATCCCTCAGCCATAGAGGTAGCTCATTTCATCATGGTATGACATATTCCACATGGATGTGAGAGTGACCAGCCTAAACTTGTTCAAGTGGTTACTATGGCACAAATTGAATCCCAAGACAAAGAGAATAATAGAGATCTTTATTTGGATAAAGATGTGTCTAGTTTAGATGCACTAAGCCCAAAGATGACTCAAGTGTGAAGATAAAGGAAACATAAGTCAAAGAAGAAGTCAAATGGACATGTTAGGATGAACACAACTATGAACTTGTCATGGTGCAAGTAATCTATGAGGATGAAGAAGAAGAAATAGACTATGGATTATCCAAAATCTCAATCTATGAGAGAGTTAAAGACAAAGAGGACATATTGTTGAGAAAACAAGATATCAAAGCTCTAAAAAGAGGAACTAAAGAGCTACCATACATTAAAAACATTTCTTATGCATCTAATACAAATTATTTGACTAAGGTTGCCCTTCTAGATTTTAGAGGGATACCTAAGTTGATACAAACTATCGGGAAGTGTATCAAGTGGAGAAAACCACACACAAGCCCATAGAGTTAAATGAAAAGGAGAAAGACTCAATCTATGAAGTCCCAGAGAACTTCAAGAAATAAATAGATAAAGAATGAATTATCAAAGTGGAAATGCCCTAAGAGAGAGGCTATTGTGGGACAATCTTATGAAAACAAGGAAACTACTAAGAAGGTGGTCATTACCCATGAGAATGGTGAGGAGCTATGCACTTAGATTGCTAGTGACCTCACTCAATGTTATCATTAGTGTCCATAAGAAAGGCCAAATGACTGCCATGCACTTTTGTATATGTTCTGTAATAAAACATATAGCGGCCTAGTCAGCCTAGTCTACAAGTTTGACAACATTCTTTAAAACCTAGGAAATTTGAGTTCTTGCTCTCTATGTACTTTTTAGTTTTTTATTTTCCACAGGTTTGTACAGAGTAGTGTGCTCATCATTTGAGCTCGGTTTTCTATTGCAATGACATCATTGTGGAGCTCTCACAAAGCAAAATACACAGTGGTACATTTCCATCACACCACTTCATTGGTATTAGAGCTGTTCAAAGCCAAATGTTTTTTGCTGTTGTGTGAGCAATGCGCACTCACTCATCTACTTGCAACTTTCTCCAAGGCTTACGAATAAGGCCACGACCTTGTGATCTGAGTCACCAAAGACACCATTGGCACCGTTGGCTACACATGAGGAAGGACTTAAATGATCAAGGAAGACAAAGTACTAGTGCTTCCCAAGAAGTCACCCATTGTAGTAGTGTTCCCCCCCAAGGACCGCTTAACAATAGGTTTTCCTACCACTAAGCCCTAGTTGCTTGATGATTCTACGAGTGAAGATACTTAAGGTTAAAATTACTTTGGATCCTTCAAAATGTCTTCTTGGGATCTCTACATTGGTTTTCCGAGAGTTGACTTGGGTACAAAATTGGGGAAAATTAGAAGTTTATTTTGTAATTTTGGGACAATTTTGACTACACATGTGGAAAGATTGATCGAAATATCAATCTTGGAGCTAGAGGTATGATTAGCCTCTGAGTCCAAGGAAAAAGATGATTGTGGAAGCCTGTATTTTACTCAAACCCCTCGCAATTGATCCACTTGGATTACTTAGAGCCCGCAATTATCTCACAATGGATTCTTCCTATGTCTATGCACTAGCTCATATGCTTCCCGGCAAACCCACCAAAATGATAACTCTCTTGGTCTAAGGGAAAGTGCCTATTCTCAATGATATTTTGCCTAATTTTTCTTACAATGTCCCTTTGTTTCACAACTATTCTCAAATCTATCCACCTTGGGATTCCCAAGCAAAAGCACTGAGATGAGCAACCGGCTCCTTTTCCCTCTCAACCTCTTTTTCTCTTCATACACTCACACGCAACCGTCACTACCCTCAGTCACCCTTTCTCACCTACTTTTTCTTTTTCTCTCACTCACACCCTTATGTACGCGTACGCGCTTACCCTCACCTTTCCACTACTCTCATATACGCCCACATACACACACACACACTCTTGCCTCCATATACTCACTCTCTTCCACTCTCTACACTTATACCTACATTCGCACTCTTTCCTTTCCCCCTTGCTCCTTCTACTTCATCCGCTCTCTTATTCTCACTTTCTTTCTTTCTTCCTCACTCCGTTACTCACTTCTGAATGGCATACTGCAAAAAATACAATTGAGAAGTCCTGCCTGATTAACATTTGATGCCCATCGAAGTAAAATATATTTCTCAAAGGGGGCATGGTGTAGTGGTAATGCCTTGAACCGCTGGGATGACGGTCCAGAGGTCAAGACCTGCCAATCGACTTTACATGAATCTCTGATATGATGGTTAAAAATTCCCTGGATGTGTGTGTGGGTGTGCGCGCACACGTGTGTCTTGTGTTTGATCTTTCATATTTTCCAACCTATATAGAGAGCTCGCTCTAAGATCGAACTCCCTAAAAATATAAAAAGTTATTTCCTAAGGCTCCTGCTCACTAATGAGTTTCATCGTTCTTGTAGATCCCAATTATTAGTTCATCCCTTAATCGCTTA
This sequence comes from Ceratopteris richardii, assembly GCA_020310875.1. Lineage (NCBI taxonomy): Eukaryota > Viridiplantae > Streptophyta > Polypodiopsida > Polypodiales > Pteridaceae > Ceratopteris > Ceratopteris richardii. Next base: position 26,768,512 of record CM035430.1, read on the forward strand.
ACTCATTTAGAGATGGCCTCCTCAACAAGCTTACAGCTACCTTCGTCATCTTCAATTTGTTTACCCAATCATTACTCAACAGATAGACCGGATTAATGAAGAAGATACTAAGATGGAGCCTATGCCGTAGTAATCCTCTATCTTCGACTACTTTGCCCCTTCAACTCACTAGTCAGTCGGTCTCCATATTATTGAGTTGATGGAAATCCACCTCAAATGAGCTCTACCTCCTGTGCATGTAGTGAGGGTACTTCCCCAAAGGCCCAATCCACATTCATGAGCTATCCAAACTGACCCAAAATACATTTATACATTCTCTTGTCAAGCGTAGATCTAATACAGATATGTATGAATGTTCCAGTGCTGAGCATAGATAGAAGAAGCTTACCGCTGAATGCGCCTAGGATGATGATCACTTCAGCATATTACGGTAAAACAAATCTTCACGTCAATTCTTTTTTATCCGTGAAGCTCAACCATTCACGATCTCGAATCATCACCATCTCTTTAGCAGATAGCAAGACAAGAACTGCTGAAAAATCCTGTCTCCTCAAAGAGCAGCCCCTTCCTCAGTTCTTCAACTCTGTCTGCCCTTATATCTGACGATTGCTTCCCCTCCTTATCTTCTACAGCGGCCACAGACGATTTCTCTATATGCATCAGGACGCAGCTGCACACGAGCAGTGCAGAACAAGCGAAAGAAGTAGCCTTCTGAGGATAGAGAGCTGAACACAGAGTCCGAGACCTTATGTTTTTCTGCAGCTTTAGTACGAGCATTGGTGCATCAGCAGGTAATGGATAGAACGAAGTTTGGTCAAATCATAACGCTGGTCCATGCGTATCAGGTTGCACCGGTGTGACTCATTTTGATCGTTTTAACATATAAACGAGAAAGAGTGCAAAACGCTCTCTCAAACTTAGCGCATCGCTCTCGTCCATCCCGAAAAGCCAGAAAGTAAACAGAAATCACAGTACATATTCATATGCATTGGCACGTGTCCTAAAGACAAGAAGATCCATAGGCACACGGAGATTGAATTTAAGTAAAGCACACCGTGCACAGTTGTTCTATTACATTAGAACGAAGCGATGCATAGCAGAGAACTCCGGAAGATGCCGATCAGAGTGCCGATAGAATCCACTGAACAGCCAAGTATTGCCTTGCGTCCCGCAGCCCTTATGGAACTCTGAAGTACTCGGGTACCTCCCCCCTTCCACCTTTCGTGACAGAAAAAAAGTCGCTACCCTACCAACGAAGAGAGAGAGAGAGAGAAAGAATCCAAAAAAAAAAATCCACGCCTGCTCTCTGCCCCCTCCACTCTTCCTTGTCAGAGCCATAAAACCCCCATCTCTCTTTTTTCCTGACAAAAAAACGGAAAGGAGGGGGAGAGTATTCTGATAGAAATAACCTCCCCAAGTTCTGAAAAAGTGACGCATGGGTTCCCATTCGATGACATGGCAACTAGAGATGCCTCCTCGTCCTGAACCCCCCTCTAATTGCGCTGCCCAGCACCACACGTTCCTCCCCACCCAGGCAGATAATGAGATAGCGTCCTAATGAATATAATGCAAGAAAAAACTTCATAGCAGTCTCGTATGATCTCAAATACAAGAGCAGCATGTGAGCTGCATAAAGAACCGTAAGATTCAATTGCATATAGTGGGACGATTAAGACTACTCCAATTATCCACTTTTGCTCCTCTAAGCAGATCACAAAATCTTGAATTCTAGCCTCCAATGATTTTTTTTTTCTGATTGCATCGCGCAGAAAATTGCAGTTAGTAAGCCTTGCCACCATGTAAGAAAGACTATTGACTTAAAAAATAGAAACTTTGCCAATGGGCGAATCAGCGCAAGTTCTTCCTTTGTGACATTGTAAAACCCCTATTCCACTTGAATTCTCCTTCACCATAAGACCCCAGCATTGCAAAATCAATGCAACCATAGCACCAAGAGTCTTCAATGTCATAAATTGAACGATGCCGAATTTGAATGACTGGTAGAAATGCTTCCCCAGATACCATGGCTTTAGAATAAAATTAAGAGGGAAACTATGCTTGACCGCAACTCTGCCTGCAGTCTGAATAAGGAGTGGAGTACGTGGACCTGCAACTGCTTGCCTTTCCATAGACTCATTAGTCTTTTCCTCCCATAGATGTGGCTTTTCAAGGCACCGCCAGCTTGAAAACACCTCTCTCTGAAGTGACTCTCTATCCCCATCCACTGAAACCATGCATAGCTTCACCCCTACTGCTCTTGATCCTTGTGTCCACATTTGAGTGGATCTTATCATCGCCGGCCACCTATTCTCCTTGCAAAACACCTATGTCCAAACAAATATTCTCCAAAAAATGGAAGCATGTTAATGCACCAAAGCCAACCATTTATTGAGCTAACATACTTCCCTCTTCTTGTTTGCGAAGTCGTCCTCGACGAGCCACTCTCGCTGCAATCTAATCAAAACAGCCATGAAAATATCAGTGTACAACAAGCTTGTATACCTTTCCATCGAGCCATTATTCCAAGTGGGCCTGCATTCATTGAAGCTATTAGTGCTAAAAATTTACTCATGAATACATACAAATCAGCCACTTCCAAATGATCCAAGAACATGCACATATATGCAATTCCATTTCAGCCATGCATCAATTTGCTCATACATTCCATTATGAAAAATGGTCTCAACCAAAATAACACATGCATACCTTTCCATGTTTTACACATGCAACTACCATTGCGGAAAACAGAAAAGAAAATACTGAAATGAACAACGACAACTGAAATGAATCCAATCGGAGATGCAACATACCCAAAATGCATACCCCATTATTGCACCTACTATTCGCTATGTACAATTATTCCATGACTAGACGTTCCCGAAGAATCCCCATCGTTGTCCTACAAAAGCCGTCGAGACTCGAGTACAAGTCAAGACCTACATAAAAACCCGAGAGTGCCCCACACACTGGAAAACCCTCGGATAGAGTACACAAGTTATAAAGCAAGACCGTTGCATTACCTCGCTAAAGCCTCATCCATAAGTACATATAGAATATCTGTGCCTTCAAGAATGTTGATTCAAAGTGAGCTGATCTGTCGCAAGCCATCACATACCAATCACACAAGCAAATAACGTTCCCTTCCAGGCGATCATCGCCCTCTCCTCTCTCTCTCTCCCCCTCAGGAGTGGGGACTTTTTGCATATGTAGATTTTATTTAATTTCACACGTTGGCCTACATTGTCACTGGATGCGATTCGTGGACCTGACCACCCGATCAGGTTGATTCCACCCATCTACCAATGCAATGCAGCGCACAACACACAAACACACAATGATAACACATAACATATATCAGCTAGCCCATAACGAAGCTGGATGCGGCTCATGGTCGTGACCGCCCGGCCACAATGGCTCCACTTACCTACCAACCCGTTATGGCGCGTAGCTAAGACATAAACATATACATCCCAAGCCTATGGCGAAACTAGCTGCGGCTCGTGGTCCTAACCACCCGGCTAGGATAAATCCACCCACCTACTAGCCCACCATAGCGCATTGGTACGATCACAGCAACACACACATTCTTTTTCTTTTCTTTCTCTTCGTTTTTTTTTTCCTAGTTAATTAGTTCACCCAAGTCCTGAGAATTAGGGAGAGGAAGAAAGGAATTTTCCCACTTACCCACACATGCATGCAAACATAGACACTCTAGCCTTTGACAAATCAACCACCTCTTCACTCCATTCTCTCAATTACAGACACTACATATGTATTCATCGATTTGACTTTTCACTAGGTAACTACAGCCGACTATGCCTTAGTCCCTCCTGTACCTATCCTTAGATGATCTAGAATGTGAGTCTCTAGGATGTCTCATGTAGTCTCACATCGTACTCGTATCCCGACAACTTCCCTAGGGCGAGTCAGGCTCAACTTCAGGAGCTCCGTCATCACTCCCTATCGTTAGCACATCTGCCCAAGCCCAAGTGATATCGTTTTCCTCGTTAGGCATTTCCCTAGAAGGATCGAAATAGTAGTATCGATCTCCCGCCCATCCTACATGTCGAGTCAGGTATTCCTCAAAACACTCAATGTAAAATGCAACACCCAAACCCTGGTTTATAAAGCATACCAGCCAATGCGCTTCCTCAACATCGTATTCCGTCTCAAAGTCGTCGACATCTATGTCCATGTGGGCGAATGTTTGGTCCGAGAAATATATCCTTAGCTCGTACAAGTAGAGTTGGGTTATTTGATCTGCCATTTTGTTACTTAGCTCCTAACAGTCTCTGCATAACACAAAAATATTAGAAGTCCAAAATTCCTAAGCTAGCAAGGAAGAAAATTTATAACACACAAATCATAGCTTACATATGCGCATATATATATATATAACTATACATGTATGTACAAGGAGTCTACTACATCCTTCTGCTTGGATCTCGTCTGGCTTCTCCCGTCCTAATATCACTTGAAATATGGTTTAACTCTAAGCGCGTTAACCTTCACGGGAGCATATTCTTCTCCTAAATCTTGAATTTGCATGGAACCATTGGAATTGAGTTCCACCACCTTAAACGGTCCTTCCCATCTTGTCTGTAGCTTCCCCGGGAATTTATAATATTTACTATCATAAACTAGCACCAAATCCCCTTCTTGAATCACATAGGTCTTGAGATTCTTATCATGCCTCTCCTTACGTCTCTTTTGAATAGCTTCCAAACTTTGTTGTGCGATGAGTCTCTTTTCTTCCAGCTTGACCAGTTGTATGTACCTTTCCTTTAATGACTCTTCCTCTCCCATCCAGGCTTTGATAGCCACTCTTAATGTCGGCACTTCTTTTTCGATGGGAAAGATGGCTTCCTCGCCATATACTAGGGAGAACGGAGTGCTCTTGGTCGTCACTCGGTAGGATGTTCGATATGCCCACAAGGCTTCCAAAAGTCTCTCATCCCAGTCTCTCCTATGCACAGCTACTGTCTTTGTCAGAATCTGCTCCAGCACCTTGTTGGTGACCTCCACTTGTCCATTTGCCTTCGGGTAATATGGAGTGCTTTTTCTATGTTTGATCTTATATAATTCCATTAATTCTTCGATCAGTTCGTTGACAAAATGGGTTCCTCTATCACTTACTATTTCCAACGGGCATCCGAATCGGGTGATGATTTGTTCGTACAAGAATTTAGCAACATCAACTGCTCGGTCAGTCTTCAGAGCTTTGGCTTCTACCCACTTGGTAACATAGTCAGTACAGACCAAGATATACCTATTGGATCTTCGTCGTGAGGGAGGATCAATAGGCCCCACAAAATCAATTCCCCATTTCTCAAAGGGCTTGAGAGCAAGCACCGGTGTGAGAGGAGCAGCATGTGCTAATGTGGGTTTGCCCATTCGTTGGCATTTGTCGCATTTCTTATAGTATGTGTGCGAGTCTTTGAATAGCGTTGGCCACCAATACCCAGCCAATAAAATCTTTCTTGCCGTCAATTCACCAGCAAAATGCCCACTGCAAGGTTCGTCATGCAAAGCCCTCAACACTAGGTTTGCTTCTTCTTCCTCGAGACACCTCCGATAAATGCTCTCATGAACAAAATATCGATAGAGTTGCCCCCCAATGATGCTATGGTGCTTTGCCAATGCTAACAGTTTTTGCTTCTCTCTCTTGCTTGCTCCTGGCGGATATTTAGTAGTGCATAAGAAGTTCACCAAGTCGGCATACCAAGGTACTTTAGCATCAACCTGGAATAGATGCCCATCAGGAGCATCATCGGGCACACCAGAGATTGGCTCCTCATTAACAATTCGAGATAAATGGTCAGCCAATATATGTGCTTTGCCTGGTTTGGTTACCACTGTGAACTGAAATTCTTGGAGGAGTAGCATCCACCTCATCAATCGCCCTGATAGCTCGGGTTTATTAATGATGTACTTTAGGGCTTCATGATCCACATAAAACGTGAAATGCTTTCCCATCAAGTAATGTCGATACTTGTTCACCGCAAAGATCATCGAGAGGCATTCCTTCTCTGTAGTCGTGTAGTTCCTCTCAGTGCTATTCAAGTTGCGACTTGCGTAATAAATAGGGTGGTCCAACTTCTTTTCATCGGCTTGGCATAGCACTGCTCCAACCGCAGTATGAGAAGCGTCGGTATGCACATGAAATTCTTTCGTCCAGTCGGGTGCTACCAAAATCGGTGCATTTATCAATCTCTCTTTGATCGAGTCGAATGCAACTTGATACTCTCCAGTCCATTGGTATTGTTGGTCCTTCCTCAAAAGATTCGTCAGTGGTGCCGCTAAGGATGCAAAATTTAATATAAAACGTCGATAATAATTCGCATGCCCCAAGAATCCTCTGAGTTGCCGCAAGTTTTGAGGCGGTGGAAGTTGTCCAATCTTTTCCACCTTATCCTCGTCAACCGCAATCCCTTTTTCGGAAATAACATGTCCCAAAAGCAATCCTCTTTGTACTCCAAATGTACACTTTTTAGGATTTAATGCGATGCCTTTTTCAATGCTTCTTCTTAAAATAGCTTTGATCCTCTCCATCATGTTTTCATCGTCGCCTCTGATCGCAAAGTCATCGAGAAATATCTCCATCCAATCCTGCAAGTAATCTTGATATGCAGCTATCATTGCCCTCTGGAATGTGGCCGGTGCATTGCATAATCCAAATGGCATCACACGATATGCGTACGTACCCCATTCTGTCATGAAAGTAGTTTTTGATTGATCCTCTTCATGGATTTGGATCTGGTTGTATCCACTGAAACCATCCAAAAATGAGTACAATTTATGGCCAGCCACTCTGTCCAATATTTGATCAGTAAAGGGCAATGGGAAATGATCCTTCTTCGTGCGCTCGTTCAGCTTTCGATAATCTATGCAAATACGGATTTTCTTATTTTTCTTCGGAACAACTACGATTGGTGATACCCATTCACTGGATGCGATGGGATATATGAATCCTGCCTCCAATAATTTAGTCAATTCCAACTTGATCAATTCCGAGTAGACTGGATTTGTCCGCCTAAGTCGTTGACATATTGGTCGTGTGCCTTCTTCCAAGTCTATATAATGTTGGCAGATTTGGGGATCAATTCCTCTCAAATCACTGTATGACCATGCAAAGGCCTTGCCGAAATTTTTGAGTGTCATTTTAATACAATCTCGTACTCCATCTGGTAGCTCTGACCCCACGCTCAAGAACTTTTTTGGAAAAACTTCCCATTTTTCCAACTGAGCTTCTCGCGAATATTCCTTATTCCTTGATGACACTGTGATTGGAATGTGCTCTCCGATCACGCGTGCATGGTTGGCCAGTAAATCATTGTTTTGTTCTCTTTCGATTGAACCTAATTTCTTTAGTTCAGCTTTTGCAATGGCTTCCGACACTTTAGTTTTACTTTCCGCTTCCTTGTCCGATTGTCGACTTCTCCTTAGAAGCTCTTCTTCTAGCATCCTAACCCTTTCTCTCAACTGTTGCACTTCCATTGTCGGAGCTAGCTCCAGTTTCAACTCTTCTTTTGAAGTTCCCTTCTCCAGGGATTGAGTAGCTTTATTTTCCTTTGCGTCTATACTCAACATGTAGCAATCAAATTCACTTGTATGTGTCAACCATCCTAGCAACTCCTGATCGGAATCGTCGTTATAGAGCAATGGATTTTGATACTCTCCCATCTTCGTGTCTTGATTCTTAAAGAGCTGCAAGTTGAACCCGTCTTGAAGTAGATTCTTGTAGGTGTCCGTGTTCAAAGAAAACCTAGCTCGTGCAATCTCTTGCCTTGCTTTCTCCTTTTCTTTCTTTTCCATCTCGTCGACTATTATTGTCTTCTTCTTGTTGCTCGAGGGTGGGGATACTTGCAATTGAATCCGATCAGACTTTGGCCCTATTGAAATAAAACATGTGCGCCAGTCATGCACACATTCGGCTTGCACCAGCCATGGCCGTCCAAGTAGGTCCTCTGAGGTCCTTGGTCTTACTATCAGATAATCAACTTTAAACTCTAAACCGCCCACAACTGTGCTTACATTCTTCAAAAGACCCGCAGGCTTCACTTGTGTTTGATCCGCCATTCTCAAGGACATCGGCGTTTCTTCCATGTGGTTGAGGCCCAAAGCTTTCATCATGAACTCAGTCATAAGGTTGACTGCGGCTCCACTATCTAACTGAGCACCGGGGACTGCATATCCTTTAATCTCGACCGTCACAGTGGGAGCATTCCAATCGATTTGCGTCGTAATACTTTGAATGATTCCTTGGACATCTTTATCTAGTCTCTTTTTCTCTCGAGCTTTCCTCGGCTTCTTGATATATTCATTGTAGAATTGTTTCCTATAAACAGGTGAACATTTCAGCAATGTGCCAATGTCCAGCGTGACTTCCGTATCAGCAAGCAACTTTACAATATCTACTTCTTCCAAACTTTGTCTTTCCTTTCTACACTTTGGAGCCCTTAATCTTTCGGGGAATGGTGCTATGCCCGGCACAAACTCCTTGGTCACTGGTGGAAGAATCTCAATCTCTTCCCCATCCTCCAACTCTTGCTGCTCAACAAGTCCTCCAACTTGGTTTCCTACCTCCTCATTCTCAGTTATTTTCCCTGGACTCCCTTCTTCACCTTCGCCTCCTTGGTTCATCTTTGAATACTCTTGAGTCCTTGTGACTACTGCCACAGTTGGATCTTTGTGTGGTTTCTTGGCCTCGTAAGCATCCACAAAGTGCATTGACGAGCTAGAGCCTTCTTGAGGGTTCGGTGTCTTGAACACTACTCCGATTGTAGGGACGTGCTCTTGAGCTCTTGTTGTGGAATGCATCTGAGTATCAACATAATTTGAGGACCCCACTGGTCCTTTTTCCTTGCCTGCGGCGGCTCTTCGTTTTGGACAATCTTCATCAAAGTGGCCCTCCCCACTACAGTACCTACATAGTGGGGTACAATCAATTGGCTTCTTTTTGTTTGGACATCTAGATTGAGTATGGCCAAAGCCATGGCATCTCCAGCATTGGATTGGACCATCTCTCCTTTGATCACGTGTGACTCCTCTTGGATAGTCTCCTCCTTGACCCTGAGCACCATATCCATATGTCGGTCTGTTTTCCCAACGAGATGTAGGTGGGACACTTTGAGTGGGCAATCCCGTGTAAGGTCTTTCTCTTGTATCTCCTGATTTCATGGTCCTCTCCTCATAGGCTCTCTTGTTGTAACATCGATCCTCCGTGTGATTTGTCCTTCCACAAAAAGTGCAACGCATCCTAGGTGGTGATCTATCTGTGAATACTCTCGAGACTGTAGGGCATTCTGAAGCCAAATGGCCATAACCATGGCACTTTCCACACCATGTGTTTGATCGAAACACTTGATTGGGGTTTGTAGTTACCTCTGGTTTTACTGTGTATGTTTCCTGGGTCATTGTGGTAGCTTTTATAGCTTGTGTGACCAACTCCAATATTCGTTCTTCAGTTAACGCAGGCTTAACCTCGCCTGGCGTGCTAGTGGCAGCTACAAAAGCTGGAGTCGTCAATGCGGGACTTCCTTGGCCCGGATCTTTCATTGGTATGCTCCCTGGGCCTCCCATAGGCTCGTATAAGAGCTCCATCTTCCTTTGTTGGCATAATTGTACTTCCTCCCAAAGCCTCGCTTGTTCCTTAGCATCCATTAAAGTCGCAGGGCTTGTCAGGCTGATATGCTGCTGTGCCGTAGGATCTCTCAATCCCGAAATGAATCTTCTCTTCAATGTCTCATCGTTTGGGGCATTTGTGCCCATCTTTCTTACCAACGTTCCCATTCTCTGAATATAGTTATCGATGCTCTCATTGACTCCCTGTCGCAAGTAATCCATCTGTTGGGCCAATCTATCTTGGAAGCCTTGCCGTCGAAACTTTGCCAAGAAGGCTTCCCTGAGCATCTGATACGTTCCACGCTCTTGTGGTGTCAAATTCCCATACCAATTGGCTACCTCATCACGGAGAATAGCCGGAAAAATTCTCAACCTTTGATCCTGGTCAACTACATCATTGGCCTCACAGGTAACCTCAAACAGCTGGATAAAACTATCCGGATCTTCGTCCCAAGTACCTGAAAACTTGGTGAAGTCCCCCAAGTGAACCGAAATCCGCTGAGCCATTTCGAACAGAGGTGTGATGTCAATATCACTTTGATCCCAGAAATTTAGTGCACGTGGCCTCAGGATCCCTCCTTCAAACTTCCGCACTTGATTCGCGACTCTCCTACGGGAGTACACGTTTTTGGCCGATTTCTTCGAACCAATCGAGGTCCACTCACCTGGCGGTTCCCACCTTCTCCTTTCTCTTTCAAGGGCTCTTCTCTGAGCGCGTTCCTCTCTTTGAGTTTGTGTTGCTCCTGACGATGAGCTCCCCTCGCTCATGTACTAGATCTTGGGGTCCGCAAGCTCGGCCAACCTGTGGCGCTAGGCGAACCTATGGCACTCTCTTATAGAGACGTGCCAAGCAAATTCCCGGCAAACGCACCAAAATGATTAGCCTCTGAGTCCAAGGAAAAAGATGATTCTGGAAGCCTGTATTTTACTCAAACCCCTCGCAATTGATCCACTTGGATTACTTAGAGCCCGCAATTATCTCACAATGGATTCTTCCTATGTCTACGCACTAGCTCATATGCTTCCCGGCAAACGCACCAAAATGATAACTCTCTTGGTCTAAGGGAAAGTGCCTATTCTCAATGATATTTTGCCTAATTTTTCTTACACTGTCCCTTTGTTTCACAACTATTCTCAAATCTATCCACCTTGGGATTCCCAAGCAAAAGCACAGAGATGAGCAACCGGCTCCTTTTCCCTCTCAACCTCTTTTTCTCTTCATACACTCACACGCAACCGTCACTACCCTCAGTCACCCTTTCTCACCTACTTTTTCTTTTTCTCTCACTCACACCCTTATGTACGCGTACGCGCTTACCCTCACCTTTCCACTACTCTCATATACGCCCACATACACACACACACACTCTTGCCTCCATATACTCACTCTCTTCCACTCTCTACACTTATACCTACATTCGCACTCTTTCCTTTCCCCCTTGCTCCTTCTACTTCATCCGCTCTCTTATTCTCACTTTCTTTCTTTCTTCCTCACTCCGTTACTCACTTCTGAATGGCATACTGCAAAAATACAATTGAGAAGTCCTGCCTGATGCCCATCGAAGTAAAATATATTTCTCAAAGGGGGCATGGTGTAGTGGTAATGCCTTGAACCGCTGGGATGACGGTCCAGAGATCAAGACCTGCCAATCGACTTTACATGAATCTCTGATATGATGGTTAAAAATTCCCTAGATGTGTGTGTGGGTGTGCGCGCACACGTGTGTCTTGTGTTTGATCTTTCATATTTTCCAACCTATATAGAGAGCTCGCTCTAAGATCGAACTCCCTAAAAATATAAAAAGTTATTTCCTAAGGCTCCTGCTCACTAATGAGTTTCATCGTTCTTGTAGATCCCAATTATTAGTTCATCCCTTAATCGCTTAACTCATTTAGAGATGGCCTCCTCAACAAGCTTACAGCTACCTTCGTCATCTTCAATTTGTTTACCCAATCATTACTCAACAGATAGACCGGATTAATGAAGAAGATACTAAGATGGAGCCTATGCCGTAGTAATCCTCTATCTTCGACTACTTTGCCCCTTCAACTCACTAGTCAGTCGGTCTCCATATTATTGAGTTGATGGAAATCCACCTCAAATGAGCTCTACCTCCTGTGCATGTAGTGAGGGTACTTCCCCAAAGGCCCAATCCACATTCCCTGCTTATCGACTCTAGTCACACTTTGCCAATATTTTTTTTTTTAGGACACGAATTACAACACCCTTTATTTATTATATGCGATTTAGATGGTATCCATGACAATGTTACTATGTCAAAAGCGAAAAAAAAATCCCACATCATGTCATTTCCGCAGCATGAGCTATCCAAACTGACCCAAAATACATTTATACATTCTCTTGTCAAGCGTAGATCTAATACAGATATGTATGAATGTTCAAGTGCTGAGCATAGATAGAAGAAGCTTACCGCTGAATGCGCCTAGGATGATGATCACTTCAGCATATTACGGTAAAACAAATCTTCACGTCAATTCTTTTCATCCATGAAGCTCAACCATTCACGATCTCGAATCATCACCATCTCTTTAGCAGATAGCAAGACAAGAACTGCTGAAAAATCCTGTCTCCTCAAAGAGCAGCCCCTTCCTCAGTTCTTCAACTCTGTTTGCCCTTATATCTGACGATTGCTTCCCCTCCTTATCTTCTACAGCGGCCACAGACGATTTCTCTATATGCATCAGGACGCAGCTGCACCCGAGCAGTGCAGAACAAGCAAAAGAAGTAGCCTTCTGGGGATAGAGAGCTGAACACAGAGTCCGAGACCTTATGTTTTTCTGCAGCTTTAGTACGAGCATTGGTGCATCAGCAGGTAATGGATAGAACGAAGTTTGGTCAAATCATAACGCTGGTCCATGCGTATCAGGTTGCACCGGTGTGACTCATTTTGATCGTTTTAACATATAAACGAGAAAGAGTGCAAAACGCTCTCTCAAACTTAGCGCATCGCTCTCGTCCATCCCGAAAATCCAGAAAGTAAACAGAAATCACAGTACATATTCATATGCATTGGCACATCTCCTAAAGACAAGAAGATCCATAGGCACACGGAGATTGAATTTAAGTAAAGCACACCGTGCACAGTTGTTCTATTACATTAGAACGAAGCGATGCATAGCAGAGAACTCCGGAAGATGCCGATCAGAGTGCCGATAGAATCCACTGAACAGCCAGGTATTGCCTTGCGTCCCGCAGCCCTTATGGAACTCTGAAGTACTCGGGTACCTCCCCCCTTCCACCTTTCGTGACAGAAAAAAAGTCGCTACCCTACCAACGAAGAGAGAGAGAGAGAGAAAGAATCCAAAATAAAAAAATCCACGCCTGCTCTCTGCCCCCTCCTCCACTCTTCCTTGTCAGAGCCATAAAACCCCCATCTCTCTTTTTTCCTGACAAAAAAACGGAAAGGATGGGGAGAGTATTCTGATAGAAATAACCTCCCCAAGTTCTGAAAAAGTGACGCATGGGTTCCCATTCGATGACATGGCAACTAGAGATGCCTCCTCGTCCTGAACCCCCCTCCAATTGCGCTGCCCAGCACCACACGTTCCTCCCCACCCAGGCAGATAATGAGATAGCGTCCTAATGAATATAATGCAAAAAAAAAACTTCATAGCAGTCTCGTATGATCTCAAATACAAGAGCAGCATGTGAGCTGCATAAAGAACCGTAAGATTCAATTGCATATAGTGGGACGATTAAGACTACTCCAATTATCCATTTTGCTCCTCTAAGCAGATCACAAAATCTTGAATTCTAGCCTCCAATGATTTTTTTTTTCTGATTGCATCGCGCAGAAAATTGCAGTTAGTAAGCCTTGCCACCATGTAAGAAAGACTATTGACTTAAAACATAGAAACTTTGCCAATGGGCGAATCAGCGCAAGTTCTTCCTTTGTGACATTGTAAAACCCCTATTCCACTTGAATTCTCCTTCACCATAAGACCCCAACATTGCAAAATCAATGCAACCATAGCACCAAGAGTCTTCAATATCATAAATTGAACGATGCCGAATTTGAATGACTGGTAGAAATGCTTCCCCAGATACCATGGCTTTAGAATAAAATTAAGAGGGAAACTATGCTTGACTGCAACTCTGCCTGCAGTCTGAATAAGGAGTGGAGTACGTGGACCTGTAACTGCTTGCCTTTCCATAGACTCATTAGTCTTTTCCTCCCATAGATGTGGCTTTTCAAGGCACCACCAGCTTGAAAACACCTCTCTCTGAAGTGACTCTCTATCCCCATCCACTGAAACCATGCATAGCTTCACCCCTACTGCTCTTGATCCTTGTGTCCACATTTGAGTGGATCTTATCATCGCCGGCCACCTATTCTCATTGCAAAACACCTATGTCCAAACAAATATTCTCCAAAAAATGGAAGCATGTTAGTGCACCAAAGCCAACCATTTATTGAGCTAACAAGGTACTTAAGGTTGTGTCTCGTTGATAGTGTAAATTCAGCTTACTGAATTTTCAGCTTTTAAATCTTCTTACAAGTTTCTTGGACGGCTTAGAGTCGTGGTGGGATAACTCTAGTTATGCAGGTTTTTGGGTCTAAAGAATGGACTTGACATAAATTTGTAGGTGTGGTTGGATAGTATTTAGGCTACAAATTCAGCCTTTTTAGTTCCATTTTATTGCATGTGCTGAGCACACACACACACACACTTTTTGTGCTTATGTGGATATCACTTATGTACATCCATGTGGTCATTGATATAGCAGTTACATTTTTGCATAAAGCTTTTGATGTTGATAAAGAGGGTAGTGGTAAGGTTTTCTTAAGTGAGAAATACAGACATGTTGGGGTCTCTTTGGTGATGTAGGTAGAAGACTTACTCAACCTCGCCATAGGAGATGTATTGTAGTTGTTCATAGATGCTTGATAAGCCTAGTTCGCTTCTTTCGGTTAAGTGGTTTTATGCAGTGGAGTCAATGATTCACTATGCTAGTTTACATGTCACTAATCATAGTTTAATGAGTTTTTGCATGGTTCGTATGCTCATTTTGTAGAGGAGACTCTAGAAATTTTTTTTCTAGTTTTTAGTTTTTCAACTATATAGTGGTTGATTTCACTGCTTGTCACACTTACAAAAATAGTGTTATTGCTCATCTAAGTGATTTTGATGCTACATTCTCTCAGTTACATCTCAAAAACTGGAGGTGGATAATTAAATGAAAGTAGTCTTGTTGCTATGCACCTTTCCATCATCATGGGATATGTTTTTCACAACTCTTAGTAATAGTGCACTTGGTGGTAAATTAGTCTATGAGGACATATGTGGAGCACTCTTGAGTGAGGAGATATGTAGAAAGTCTATTGTTGGCACTCAAAGTGGGTATGCATATAATGTTCATAATTCTTACCAAGTAAAGAATAAGCAATGGCAAGAGGAAAAACAAGGAAAAATGTTCAACAAAATAGAGTATAAGTAAATCAAGGAAGAGGGTTACCAGATGCCATTATAAAATAGAGTATAAGTAAATCAAGGAAGAGGGTTACCAAGTAAAGAATAAGCAATGGCAAGAGGAAAAACAAGGAAAAATGTTCAACAAAATAGAGTATAAGTAGATCAAGGAAGAGGGTTACCAGACAACTAAAAAATCAGCAACGCCCGTCACGCGTACTTCTTCTCTAAAATCAAGGTGCCTTCATACGAGTTCTACAAAAAACTATGTGCTAGAAGAACTCTCACAGAGGAGAACAACAAGAACACATCGTACTGTTTTATGCATAGATCCATTCGAATGTCGCGCAATATGTTAGAGTGAACCTTTGATTTTCATAAGGGTCCGCTTCTCATTCTGCACTTTCATCAGCCACCTAAACAAATCTCCACTTTCATGAGCCATCTGAACAAAAGAATTTCAGGAATTCTTCGAGCCTTTGTTTCGGACTGAAAACACCTTCGAAATCTGCTGATTATACAACGGGAGACACTTTCTTTTGCTTAGCTAATTAACTCACAATTGTCATCACAAATACTCACTCAGTACCAGCGAAACAATTCTATATGAACTGTAGAGCTATATCTTGAAAATCCTTGCGCTGTAACTATTCAACGAGCTTGACGTTGTTCCCTCATAGAAGTGCTACAGCCGATGACAAAGAAGTTGATTCTAGGCACCGCTATTACCTGTTCAATGTCTTTATGTTTACCTGTAGAGCTCTCTCTTCTCATGTTCACACTTTGCAAATAGCACGCATGTTGGAGCAAGTCTATGACAAGCCTAAGTATTGGCTTGAGTCCCACAAAGTCTTAGAAGAAGCTTTAAAAAGAAGACTATGTAAAGTTCACTTGTGAACTACCTCTTGTAATTTTTTGAAGAGTTTACTTAATGTAAAAGTAAGAGAATCTTAAGTGGTTGAGTCCACATGATCAAAAAGGGAAAGAGGAGCCACAAATTTGTGATTTGTGGTAGGTAGAGAATCAAGTCAATCATTGATTGATTGGAGAGTGATTGAGGGAAGTTAGCCTCCCAAACTCAACTATAAATAGATGGCAGTTTTAGTCGTGGTTAGAGAGACCTATGTGAAGACCTCCAAGAGCTGAGCTTTATGCCATATCAAGGTGTGATTACAAGGCACACATATGTATCAATAAGTCATTGTATTGTACAAGCAATATACTTTCATTTTCATGATTATTTGAGTTCATCTTTCCATGTTCTTGTGAAGTGTACTACTCACTGCCATTACTCTCAGTTTTCTCAGTCAGCTTGCAGAGATGTTTTCTCTGAGCTTGGTGCATCATTTTCAGTGATTTAACTTGGTAAAGTTAGCTCTATAAGTCTACTATATGCTCACAAATTTTCATGTCATTTGGATGTTGCAAACTTCAGTTATGTCCATTTGAAGTCAACAGGGTCTGTTCATCTTCACTTCTCTGTCAGGTACCCGACTTTTTTACTCATCTTGTCAGAGCCATTTCTCAGTGGTTACTTACCCAAATTTAGTGATTTAAAACTTGTTGGATTCAGCTTACTGTCTCGTATAACCATACAAATTTTCATAATCATTGAATTCTTACATTTTGAGTTATGTTGATTTTTCTGCTCACTGGTCTCAAACTATAGCAGCCCGTGAAAATCGGGATGATATCATCAGTTGTTAAAACTCATTCTCAGTGTGTGGTTCATTATTTTTTATGAGATTACTCTTGAAAGTTATCTCTTTAAGCTACCTAGAGTTCCCCAAGAGGAATTAAGCTAATTACTGCTGTGCTCAGAGAATTATGTAAAACACTGGACATGTGTATGAACCAAGAATAGCAAGTTTTCACCTCTGAGCTAACTCCAACTTATCTGTTTTGATCTATCTTTTTGAGAGTGATCTTCCAAGGTACATAGGGTGTCTAATATATCCATTGGCAAGCTAAAAGGGCCCACCATATACTCCTGGAGTTAAATTGGTTGGTGTAGATCAAGGATTTTGCAACACCTCTTCATCTTCAAGCACATACCTATCCATCTCTTCACAGTGGTATCAGAGCAAGGTTGGACAACATGGCAGATGGATTTCCTTCATCAATTGACAAATTGGACAGAGGTAACTACTCAGCTTGGTCATTAAGGATGGAAGCTTATCTCCAAGGTAGAAGTTTATATGGTTATGTGGTTGGAGATGAAGTTATGCCAAGTTTCAGGAACAAAAGTCAACCAACACAAGAAGAGAAAGAAAGATTGAGCACATGGTGCTCCAAGGATGCACTTGCAAGGTCTTATCTCCTCAACTCTATCTCATATTTTTTGTTGCCTCACATTAGAAGTTGTAAGACATCTTAGGAAGTGTGGGATGCACTTGAAGCTTTCTTTTCTTCAAGTACTAAAGCTAGGAAGCATCAACTATGGCTGGATTTCACAACTCTCAAGAAGGCTCCCAAACAAAATGTGACTGATTTTGTCACAAAGCTCAAGGACATAGCAGATCAGTTGGGAAGTATTGGAGAGGTAATAGATGAAGAGCAAATTGTAAGGCAGGTCATCAATGGCTTGAAGGCAGATGACAAGTGGGAAGCATTCACCACAGCTATGGATTTGTACATGGACATGCATGTACCTGATCTCAATACACTCATTGGACAACTACTTACTCAAGAGGCAAAGCTTATAAAAAATGGAGAAAGCTCTAAAGGTAATCAATCTTCAGCTTTATACACTGATAAAAGCAAGTCCAAAGATAACAAAGGAAAGGCAAAGAAAGTGGATGATGAAGCAAGTACATATCAAGCTAACTATGCAGGTAGAGGAAGACATGGCAGAGGTAGAGGAAGAGGAGGTAGACAAGGCAGGGGGAGATCCCAAGTCTCCAATTCATGTTCTATTTGTGGATTAACTAATCATACAACTGAAAATTGCTTTAGGAATTCCAGGAATCAAAGAGGCAGAGGATACAATAGAGGAAGTTATGGCTACTCAAGAGGAAGGTTCAACAACTACCATGGCAACTACAACAACTACAATCATTCAAACTATCAAGGAGGCTACAAAGGAAGGAGAGACTACAATAACTACACAGAAGACTCAAACAAAGAGGATTCATTATTGATCATGAACATGGCTATGCCAAAAGGTAAATCTGATGAGCATGTTTTCTACATAGTTTCAGGTTGTTCAAATCATGTGGCAGGAAATGTGGCACTCCTATCAGATTTAGAAGATCCAAGGAATAAGCATGAGGTACAAACAGGAGATGATACAAAACATCCTGTGGAGAAAATAGGTAATGTCAAAGCACCTGATGGAAACATCAACCTACTCAGTAAGGTACTCTATGTCCCTACCATTACAAAGAATTTGATAAGTGTTGGGTAGATAGTAGAGAAAGGGTTGCAAGTCAGGTTCACAAAAGCAGAAGCATTTGTTGAAGATCCAAGTCAAGGATTCAGAAGAATTGCAAAAGGTGAAAAGACAGGTAGATTGTTCACATTTGAATTACAGGACACTAGAAACATTGCTCTCTTTAATTATGGTATTCAGACACTCACAGAATTGGAAGTATGGCACAAAAGGTTAGCACATATTGGTGAAAGGTCATTCAAGCAAATTTGCAGGGACCAAAGTGTACTTGGACTCCCTAATTTGTCAAAACAACATATGATTTATAAGTGTAGTGCATGTCAATTTGGAAAGTCTCACAGGTTACCATTCATGAAGAAAGGTTATATGCATGGAGATCTCTTGGAGTTGGTTCATACAGATGTATGGGGACCTAGCAAGGAAGCTTCAATATCTGGATCAAGGTATTATGTTTCCTTTATTGATGATTGCAGCAGATGGACTATCCTATTCTTTATGAAACACAAAGATGAATTTTTTTCATGTTTCAAAAGATATCTGGCTCTTGTGGAGAATCAAACAGGTAAATCACTAAAAAGGCTAAGGTCAGATGGAGGGGGAGAATACTTCTCCCATGAGTTTGATTCTTTTCTTCAAGAAAGAGGAATCAAAAGAGAGGTAACTACAAGGTACACTCCTGAGCAAAATGGAGTGGCAGAAAGGAGGAATAGGACAATTGTTGAAGCTGCAAGGTCTATGTTAAATGAAAAGCATTTACCTAATTACTTATGGGCTGAGGCTGTATCTACAGCCACTTACTTGATTAACAGGTTGCCTTCAAAATGGGATGACTCCATATGAGGCTTGGAATGGAAGAAGACCAAGCTTAGATCATTGTAAAATTTTTGGATGTATTGCTTTTGCTCATGTTCCTTCACAGGTTAGAGGCAAGATGGATCCAAAGGCAGAAAGGTGTGTATTTATTGGATATGACAACAATCAAAAGGGCTACAGGTTATACAACCCTACCAACAAAGGATTCTTGGTAAGCAGAGATGTAGTTTTTGATGAGAACAATTCATGGTATGAAGATTCATGCAGGAAGATCAATTTACCATATGATCTTGAAGAAGATTTTCCAAAGCTTGGTAGAGAACAATCAAAGATTGAAGAACAAGACACCTCAGAGGATGATGAAGAATCTCACATGGAAAAGATCAAAGCATGGAAGTCTAAAGGTAAAGCAAAATTGCAGGAACTTGGACATGAGGCAGAATCATCACATCATGGCCTAAGAAGATCTATGAGGGAAAAGAAAAAATCAGAAAGGTATGGGTTTGACACCTCATTAGTAACTAAACATTCTATCTACATAGCACAGGACATAAACCAAGAGGAGCCATCATCATTTGAAGAGGCCAAAGCAAAAACAGAATGGAAGCATGCAATGAAGGAAGAGATTGAAGCACTTGAGGAAAACAACACTTGGGATTTGGTGCCCAAGACTTCATCCATGAAGGTAATAGGCTCAAGATGGGTCTATAAACTCAAGAAGAATTCTGATGGTTCCATTAACAGGTATAAGGCAAGGCTTGTAGCAAAAGGCTTTGCACAAACTGAGGGAATTGATTATGAGGAGACCTTCTCTCCTGTGGCAAAGATGCCTACTATTAGGGTTTTGCTTAGTATTGCCTCTTCCAAGAATTGGAAGATACTTCAACTAGATGTAAAGAATGCATTTTTGAATGGTTGGATAACAGAAGAGGTATATATGGCACAACCACCTAGTTTTGAGAATCAAGTTTATCTTGATTATGTGTGTAAACTTAACAAAGCATTGTATGGTCTCAAGCAAGCTCCAAGAGCTTGGAATTTTAGGCTTGTTTTATTCTTGCAGGACAAAGGCTTTCAAGCAAGCAAGGCAGATCCTTCACTCTTTATTAAAAAGAGTAATTCCGAGGTCATCTACCTATGTGTATATGTAGATGATATTATATTGACAGGAAATGATGCAGATGGTATGAAGAAGATCAAAGATCAGATGAGAGAAGAGTTCAAGATAAGTGATTTGGGTTCACTTACCTACTTCCTAGGTTTGGAAGTTGTCTACAAAGATCATGGTTTGTTTCTCACTCAAAGAAAGTACATTAAGGACATGTTGGCAAAATTCAAGATGCAAGATTGTAAGATTGCAGGTACTCCAATGGAGGTCAATCACAAATTGAGCTCACATGAAGGTGAACTCATAGAGGATATCACATCATATCAAAGTCTAGTGGGTAGTCTCAACTATGCCACATTGACAAGAGTAGATATATGTTACAGTGTGAGTGTGCTAAGTCAATTTATGCACACACCAAGGAAACCACATATGGATGCTGCCAAAAGGATTCTCAAGTATCTCAAAGGAACCATAAATGAAGGACTTTATTATCCTTATGTATCTGATTTAGGTTTGAAGCTATTTTCTGATGCAGATTGGGCTGGCTCCAAGGAAGATATTAGGAGCACTTCAGGTTATCTTACCTTTGCAGGTTCAAAGCTTATTTCATGGTCATCCAAGAAGCAACCCACAGTTGCTCTCTCTTCTACTGAAGCTGAATATAGAGGTCTTGCCATAGCTACACAAGAAGCTATGTGGATGAAGACATTATTCAAAGATCTTGGATTGGAGTTTGGAACTCCAACTATTTTTTGTGACAATATGAGTTCTATTCATTTGGCTGCTAATCCTATTTTTCATGCAAGGACTAAACATATTGAAGTTCATTATCACTATGTACGAGAGAAGGTTCTAAGCAAAGAGATTCAAATATCATATGTGTCCACTCATCAACAATGTGCAGATATTCTAACCAAAGCATTGGATGGTACAAAGCTTTGCAAATTCAAGGCTATGATAGGTTTGCAGGTAATCTTGGAAGATTGAAGACCTCAAGCATACTTGGCTTGAGGGAGAGCTGTTGGAACAAGTCTATGACAAGCCTAAGTATTGGCTTGAGTCCCACAAAGTCTTAGAAGAAGCTTTAAAAAGAAGACTATGTAAAGTTCACTTGTGAACTACCTCTTGTAATTTTTTGAAGAGTTTACTTAATGTAAAAGTAAGAGAATCTTAAGTGGTTGAGTCCACATGATCAAAAAGGGAAAGAGGAGCCACGAATTCGTGATTTGTGGTAGGTAGACAATCAAATCAATCATTGATTGATTGGAGAGTGATTGAGGGAAGTTAGCCTCCCAAACTCAACTATAAATAGATGGCAGTTTTAGTCGTGGTTAGAGAGACCTATGTGAAGACCTCCAAGAGCTGAGCTTTATGCCATATCAAGGTATGATTACAAGGCACACATATGTATCAGTAAGTCATTGTATTGTACAAGCAATATACTTTCATTTTCATGATTATTTGAGTTCATCTTTCCATGTTCTTGTGAAGTGTACTACTCACTACCATTACTCTCAATTTTCTCAATCCGCTTGCAGAGATGTTTTCTCTGAGCTTGGTGCATCATTTTCAGTGATTTAACTTGGTAAAGTTAGCTCTATAAGTCTACTATATGCTCACAAATTTTCATGTCATTTGGATGTTGCAAACTTCAGTTATGTTCATTTGAAGTCAACAGGGTCTGTTCATCTTCACTTCTCTGTCAGGTACCCGACTTTTTCACTCATCTTGTCAGAGCCATTTCTCAATGGTTACTTACCCAAATTCAGTGATTTAAAACTTTTTGGATTCAGCTTACTGTCTAGTATAACCATACAAATTTTCACAATCATTGGATTCGTACATTTTGAGTTATGTTGATTTTTCTGCTCACTGGTCTCAAACTGTAGCAGCCCGTGAAAATCGGGATGATGTCATCAGTTGTTAAAACTCATTCTCAGTGTGTGGTTCATTATTTTTTATGAGATTACTCTTGAAAGTTAGCTCTTTAGGCTACCTAGAGTTCCCCAAGAGGAATTAAGCTAATTGCTGCTGTGCTTAGAGAATTATGTAAAACACTGGACATGTGTATGAACCAAGAATAGCAAGTTTTCACCTCTGAGCTAACTCCAACTTATCTGTTTTGATCTATCTGTTTGAGAGTGATCTTCCAAGGTACATAGGGTGTCTAATATATCCATTGGCAAGCTAAAAGGGCCCACCATATACTCCTGGAGTTCAATTGGTTGGTGTAGATCAAGGATTTTGCAACACCTCTTCATCTTCAAGCACATACCTATCCATCTCTTCACAACGCAAGCTTCAATAATGGCGTCCTCCCCTAGCAGTTGGTCTTGAGCATTAGCGTTGATCCGGTATAGTCCTTGCTTGCCTCTCTTGTACCAGCTTCACGTTGATATTGAAGAGTGAAGTCTTGTACCAGCTTTAGTTTGAATAGCTGATAATACATCTGTCTTTTCTTGTCCGCAACAAAAGTTCAGCGATATTGGAACAACATCTTGCTTCAATATAAAGCTTGCTCGTGGAGATGAGGCAGATGAGATTGTGGCAGGCAAAGAGAAACTTACGCATGCAGTGCCTTGTAGCTCTGTTACCACGTGTAGAAATCTATGGACTATGGTGATGATGCAACAGCGAAGCAGATGCAATCTGGTTCAATGAAGCTGTGGAGAACGAGCAAAGGGATAAGATAAGGAGATGCACTATCCCGTACGCACAAGTATAAAATGGAATGTGCCTTACATTACGTGACCAAAATGGTCTTCGTATACAAAGTTGGAGAAGCTTTGAGCCAATAGAAAAGAAGATACGAAGAGGATTGGATTATCCTCTTAAATAGAGAGAGTTCGCATGAAATTATCAAGGCTCATAGCCAACACATGTATCTTATGAATATGTCTCCTACCTTAGGGATTCATGGCTTGAAACCATATGAAGCTTATTGTGGTAAGAAAATTGGTGTTTCCCACTTAAAAATATTTGGATGTACTTGTTATATTATGTGCCAAGCAAATTGAGGCACAAGCTACAACCAAAGGCAAAAAAGTGTGCCTCTATGATATTCATAAGATCATAAAGGTTACAGGTGATTTAAACCAAACACAAAGGAGTTGAGGAAATCAAAGGATGTAGCCTTTGATGAGCTACTCCCTTGGTATAAGAAATATGAATATATGTAGGAATATGAAGAAGAAAAGCATGGAGATGATGAAGGACAAATCAAATTAGAGCTAAGAGGCCCAAGGAGTTCCATGAATGAAGATAGTTCAAGCATGAACTCACAATGGAGGGGGAGATCTTCATCAAGTTATGAGGCACAATCAATGAACAAAGGTAAAGAAACATTAGTGGAGGTGGATGAAGAAGGTAATGAAGTTGAAGATGATGAACACATGATGGAAAAAGAAGCCACATCAAAGAAAGAGATCAAGTACCAAAATCAAAGGAGGTTTATTCCTTCAAAAGGTAAAGAAAGGAAATATTCGAGGGTTAAGTATCCAACTCAAAGGTTTACTTATGATTCTTATATGGAAACTCATTATGCATATATGAACAAAGTAGTAGAAGATCATGAGCCCGATTGTTATGAAGATGCAAGCAGGTACACTGAATGGAAAGAGGAAATGCAAGAAGAGATTATGGCACTTGAGGAGAATCAAACATGGACTCTAGTGTCGAAGAAGGAGAATATGAAGTCAATAGGTAGTAAGTGGGTGTCTAAAGTAAAGAGGAATTCCGATGGATCTATTTCTAGGTTCAAAGCAAGAGTGGTGGCCAAAGGTTTTTCACAAACCTATGGAGTGGAATTTGAAGAGACATTCAACCCTGTGACAAAGATGAGCATCATTAGTACACTCATTGCAATGGCTGCAAGCAAAGGATGGATGCTCTTCCAATTGGACATCAAGAATGCCTTTCTCAATGGAGACTTGGAGGAAGAGGTATACATGGAATAACCACTGGGTTTTGTTCATAAAAAGTTTCCAATCATGTTTGTAGGTTGACGAAGGTGCCTTATGGCATAAAGCAAGCTCCAAGAGCTTGGAACCTGACATTGGTGGTGTATTTGATCGTGTGGTTACAACCAATGCAAGGTGGATCCATCTCTCTTCATCAAGCAAAGAGGAGAACTTGTAGTCTACATGTGTGTGTATGTAGATGACCTTATCATTATACATAATGATACAAAAGGCATTAAGGATATCAAGGAAAATCTTGGAAAGAGTTTAGGATATCTGATCTTGGAAATCTTAGGTTTTTTCTTGGCATTGAAGTTGTATACAAAGAAGAAGGTATTATGCTCATATAAAGGAAGTATATTCTAGACCTACTTGAGAGGTTTGGGAAACTACATTGCAAGCCTATTTCAAATCCCATGTAAGTTAATGTAAAGATAAGCTCCATTGATGTGCAACCATTAGAGTATGTAACTTTGTATGGATCTATTGTAGTCTCTTTCAATTATGCCACAATATCTAGGTCAAACATAGCATATGGAGTTGGAGTGTTATCATAGTTTTTATATAGTCCAAGGATTACACACTTGTATGCTGCAAGAAGAATGTTAAGATATCTCAAGGCTAATATAAATGAAGTATTTTTCTACTCATTTGATGATGATATGCAGGTCAAAGCTTACTTTGATGATGATTGGGCCGGATTAAAGGAAGACACAAGGAGTACAAGTGGTTACCTAGTCATGCTAGGTAGCAAGATCATCTCATGGATTTCAAAAGCAACCCACAGTGGCATTATCTTCCATTGAGACTGAGTATAGAGCTTTGGCTCAAGTCACATGTGAGCTAATGTGGATTTAGAAGCTATTTATGGACCTTATTTTTAGGTTGACACATATCCAATCTTTTGTGAAAATATGAGTAGCATTCATCTAGCATCCCATCCTGTCTATCATGCTAGAACTAAGCATATTGAAGTACACTATCACTTCATAAGGGCAAAGGTTATCTCCAAGGAAGTTTCAATGCATCATATAGCTACCAAGGACCACGTAGCTGACATGTTTACAAAGGTTTTGGATGGATTGAAGATTTCAAAGTTCAAGCAATGCATGAACATGAAGGAGCTGGGATGAAGATGAAGATTTGAAGTTTGAGGGGGAGTGTTAAAATTCAAGCTTCTGTTGGAGTTTGAGGTCTGCAAAAGCAGGTGAACAACACAAGGAAGAAGAAGAAGCTTGGTACTGAATGTATTACCATTAGAATGTACAAAGATATGTAACCCATTAGGGCAATAGACGTATATACAAGACAGGGGGAAAAACATCCTAAAGAGGGAAAAAAATGCCCCAATAGTCCTAGTGTGTTCACACACATCGCTAACTAAATATATCAACAAATCCCCCCTCGGAGTGATGTGCTCAACAAGGATCTAGCACTCATGTATAAGGAAGTGCCAAGCTATGTGGAATCAATTCACAAAAGGAAGTAAGCCCAAAGCTTTGTGGAAAGCTTCAAACTTCTCCCTAGGCAGAGCCTTTGTGAAAAGGTCTACAATGTTCTCCTATGTGGGCATATATGCCAAGCTGATCTCTCCAACAGAGAACCTCTCCTTGACATAATGATAATGCACCTCAATGTGCTTAATCCGAGCATGGAACACATGGTTCCTCGCAACTACCAATGTGCTTTGACTGTCAGTGAAGATGGTGGTGGTAGAAGATTGACCAACACCCAAATCAACCATAAGGCATTTGAGCCACATACACTCAACAATCACTGTGAAAGCTACCCCTATACTCAGCCTCACAACTGAAAGTGGCCAGTGTAGGCTACTTCTTGCTCAACCAAGATATACATGAGCTACTAAGAATGACGCAAAAGCCACTAGTGGACACATGAGTGTCATAGAAACCAACCCAATCAGAGTCAAAAAAAGCATGTAAATCTGGCGAGCGTTTGGAGGCCGAAACGAGCTCAGATCATGATTTTGGCAGCACATAGCAAAGATCTTTTGATCTACTAATCACCCTGAGTATGCTCACCAAATTTTGTATGATTTTGAGGCTGTGATCAGAGGGGTGTCGACGGTGCCCTAGATAAAGCGACGACCTACTCTGATACCAATTGCTGGAGTTTGAGGTCTGCGAAAGCACGTGAACGATACAAGGAAGAAGAAGAAGCTTGGAGCACAACACACAATACTAAATGTATTGCCACTAGAATGTACAAAGATATGTAACCCATTAGGGCAACATGCATATATACAAGCCAGGGGAAAAGAACCTCCTAAAGAGGGAAAAAAGTGCCCCGGTGGTCACTACCTAAATATATCAAGAGCTTCAATCCAAAAACTCATCGGAAATCAATCATGGAAATGTGGACCAATGTAAAGAAGCCTAAAATCATGAGATTCCATTAACAGATCTCAATAAACTACTCCCCAAGTCATCTCAACTGAGTCCTCCAATCTAGGAGGCTGATTTTTTGGGAGATATGGTTCCTAGATTTTAGGGACCAACTTTTGTCTACAAAAGTAGTTTGCATCCCAACTTCTTTTGGGTCATCTTGTTGGAGTTTTAGTTGATTTAGAGTGTGCACTAAGTGATGGAGTTGTAATAAGCAAGCCCCTTGCCTGCTTGTTTGTTATCTTTGAGCAGGCATATCTGTGTGTGTGCACAAGAAATGTTGCAAATCTCTACCCCTACATTGTTAGCATTGGTTCTCCCTCCTTATGTATCCATTTGATGTAATCTTTGTGTCATTGGGTAGCTATTAGATTCTAGTTTACCAACACCATCGCTAGGGCAATATGTGAGTATTTTGGGAGAAATATTTAAAATAGTAAAGTCTGGTGATTGATGTCTCTCTTTTTGTGTAGGCTCTATTGGAGCTAATTTGCTTTGAGTTGTAAGGGCTAGTTCTCCTTCTGTATTTATTCATTTGCTTTGAGTTGTAAGGGCTAGTTCTCCTTTTGTATTTAGGTTGTAAGACCAAGAACATTAAGGTGATATATCACTTCATTAGATTCTACTTAGCTAGTGAGTGCATTATCCTTGAGAAGGTTCATACTTGAAATAATGTTGGAGATGCTTTGATGAAAGCTCTACCACAAGATATCTTTCACCAGAGTTGTCACTTGATGGGGGTTACTTGATTCATGATCTTGTAGAGTTACTCATACATTTTGTTACATGCCCATGAGGTGGGAGGTATGGTTTGTATACTTACACTCAGTTATCCTTTATCATTATTTATTATCTCCCATAGTTCACTTTGGTCATACTAGCCTATATTGTGAGATTATTACCATTAGCATCCATGTGAAAGGCCAAATGGTTGCTAGAAACTTTGCTATATGTTTTGTAGGAAACTAAATAGTGGTCTGGTCAGACACAAACTATAAGTTTGATCACATTTTGTAAAATCTCGGAAAGTTGAGTTTGTGCTCTTTGTGTATTGTGTAGCTTCTTTTCCCACATGTCTATGCAAAGTAGTGTGCTCATCACTAGAGCTCAGTTTTCTACTATGAGTGCTTCATTGTGGAGCTCTTGTAAGGAGAATACACCATGGTGCATTGTCATTGCACCACCACTCAAGAGGAAGAAATAGTCTTAATTAGCCTCTTAAGAGAATATCGAGATGTACTTTCTTGGTCCTATAAGGATTTGAAAGTACTGGATCTAGAGATATATTCTTGTAGGATTCACATGATGAGCATGGGAAAGATGGTCAAGAAAAGACCTTACACTTATAGTAAGAGAAACTCAAAGAAAATCAAGATGGAGATAGACAAATTGCTAGACGCAAGATTCATTTATGAAATCAAACACATTAAATGGGTCTCTTCAATGGTAGTAGTACCCAAAAATAATGGGAAAATTGTGTGTGTATGTGTGTATCAAATTGAAGAAAGTGAATGAAGAAATCACTGGAGATTGTTATATAGATAATTGATCATCTATTGGAATGTGTAGTAGGAAAAGAAGTTTGTAGCTTCTTAGAAGCAT
This sequence comes from Ceratopteris richardii, assembly GCA_020310875.1. Classification (NCBI taxonomy): domain Eukaryota; kingdom Viridiplantae; phylum Streptophyta; class Polypodiopsida; order Polypodiales; family Pteridaceae; genus Ceratopteris; species Ceratopteris richardii. Next base: position 26,796,847 of record CM035430.1, read on the forward strand.
TCTTTGAATATAATCAGGTATTCATAGCCCATGAGGATCAACATAAAGCTTCTTTTCATAATAGAATGGGCTATCTTTGCATTTTGATTCATGCCATTTGTTGTGACTAATGCATCAGCTACATTTCAAAGACTTATGTGTCATGTCTTCAAAGAATTCCCAAGGGGATGCTTAGAATTACATTGACAAAACTTTGTGCACACTATAAGGTGCATAAACAATAGATACATGATCTCAAACACATAGTATGTTAGAATCTTGAGAAGTGTATAATCATGGTGCACCAAGGTAAAAGACTTAGGCACATCATTTCCAAACCTGGAATTTCAATCAATGATGAGAGAGTTGGAGTGTTTACAAATTATCAAGGCCTAGAAATGCAAGACATACAAGCCTTCATGGGCCATTGTGGATACTATCATTACTTCATACACATGTACATGGTAATCACATGTCCTTTATACTCATTGATCAATCACTTTGAATGGACTAAAGACTATGGGAAGTACTTCCAATCATCAACTATATAGTGCTAAGGGAAATTACACTATGATAAAACAAGAAGGCCTAGAAATGGTCTATGTTGTAAAAAATTTTATGTATTACTTGATGTCTAATAAATTAAATATCTTTGTAGAACACAAAGTTGTTGCAAAAGGAAGGAGAAGAAGAGAAAGAAAAATGAGGAAACAAGGATCAAAGTTCAAAGCAAGGTAAGAACTAAAAATGGGCCCCATAATTTTAACTTTTTAAGCAACATCTTGCCATAATAACAATGTAATCATGGATACTTACATAAATTCCTGCTAATTATACACTTAGAGTGGTACTCAAGTGCTATCACCATGCCTTGTATCTATGTACAAAGTTTCATTGTCATTGGATCAGTAGATCACAATTTATAAAGGTTTGAAGGTGATTATGTCTACACTTCATCTTATTCTTGCAAAGTCAGAGTGACCCCTAAGAATTGCTAAATTTATTTCTCTCTGCATGGTCTAGCTAAACTCATCAAACAAATTGATTTATTTAGCTATGCACTTCAGTTAGATATTTGCAAAATCTCTCTGCCCAATTCGTATTAGATTGTGAGCTCTAAGCATTTTTCGGTGACCTTCACTTCCCAACATAGAAGGCAAACCTTGTGCAGTACAAGTCATGTGTTTCGATGCAATCATTTGCCAATGATGTTCCAAAGGACTTGGTGACTCTTTATGCATATTTGGGAAGCTAAGGAAGCACATTAGTCATCCCTAAAGTTATATTGACTCGTGTAGAGCAAGTTTTTTAGCAAACACGCTCTCATCTCTGCATATATCCCATCACCTCTTCACAGTGGTATCAGAGCAACTAAGCAAATGAGTGGTGGATTTCCCTCATTGATTGATAAATTAGATCGAGATAACTACTCAACATGGTCACTTAGAATGGAAGCCTATCTACAAGGAAGGAATCTCTATGGCTACATATGTGGAGTTGAGATGATGCTAATACTTAGAAGCAAGGGCCAACCAACACAAGAGGAGAAGGAAAGGTTAGATGCATGGTGCTCAAAGGATGCTTTAGCAAGTTCATACATCCTCAAGTCTATCTCTAATCTTTTACTTCCACACATTATGAGTTGCAAAACATCACAAGAGACATGGAATGCTCTTGAAGCATTCTTCTCATCAAGAACCAAGGCAAAGAAGAATCAGTTATGGATGGGGTTTATAACACTCAAGAAGGTTCCCAAGCAAAGTGTGACTACCTTTTTCACCAAGATCAAGGACATTGCAAACTACCTTGGAAGCATTGGAGAAACCATTGATGAAGAACAAATAGTAAGGCAAGTCATCAATGGTATTAAGGCTGATGAAAAATGGGAGCCCTTCACCACAACTATCAATCTATACATGGACATGAAAGTTGTTGGCTCATAAGACACTCATGGGAATATTTTCCACACGTGACACAAAGCTTATAAAGAATGGGGACAACCAGAAACATAATCAACCCTCTACTCTCTATACAGATAGGAATAAAATCGAGGATAACAAAGGCAAGGGTAAGAAGTTTGTTGATGAAGGAAGTACCTCTGAAGCCAACTTTGTAGGTAGAAGTAGAAGAGAGAGAGAGGAAGAGAGAGAGAGAGAGGAGGTATACAAGGTAGGGGGAGCACTCAAAGCTCATCACCCTATGCCATATGTGGTGTAACCAATCATATTACAAAGAATTATTTCAAGAATCCAAGGAACCAAAGAGGAAGAGGATACAATAGAGGAGGCTTTGGAAACTCAAGAGGAATATTCAACAACTCTTGTAGATACAACAATAACTCATACAAAAACTACCAAGGTGGTTACAAAGGAAGGAGATACTACAATAACTATACATATGATCAAGCTCAAGGAGACTCACTTGTTCTCATTAACATGACTATGAAGGAAGGTAAGGTAGATGAGCATATGTTTTATATAGTCTCGGGATACTCAAATCATGTAGCAGGCAATGTAGCTCTACTCTCAAATTTGGAGGACCCAAGGAATAAGCATGAAGTCCAAACAAGAGATGACACAAGGCATCCAGTTGAGAGGATAGGTAATGTGAAGACTCCATATGGTAACATGAACTTACCAAGCAGAGTACTCTATGTACCTACTATTACCAAGAGCATCATCAATGTAGGTTGAATTGCTGAGAAGGGATTGCAAGTTAGATTCACCAAGCATGGAGCTTTTGTTGTAGACCCACATCAAGGTTTCAAGAAGATATCAAGAGGAGAAAAATCAAGTAGATTGTTCACCTTTGAACTCCAAGACACCAAGAACATTGCATTGTTCAATTATGGCACTCAAACTCTATTAGAGTTAGAGATTTGGCACAAACGGTTAGCTCACATAGGAAAGAGCTCTCAAACAAATCAGTAGGGATCAAAGTGTAGTTGGTCTACCAAATATATCAGAACAACCTATGATTTATAAATTTAGTGTTTGTCAATTTGGTAAGTCACATAGACAACCCTTCACCAAGAAAGGATACATACATGTAGACCCATTGGAGTTGGTCCACACAGATGTATGGGGACCAAAGGAGGAGCCTTCAATCTCTAGATCAAGGTATTATGTAATTCATAGATGATTGTAGTAGAGGGACTATATTATACTTTATGAAGCATAAAGATGAAGTTTTTTCAGGTTTTAAAAACTATGTAGCTCTTGTAGAGAACCTAACAGGTAAAAACCTAAAGAGATTAAGATCGAGGGGGAGAATAATTCTCCCATGACTTTTATTCTTATCTCCAAGAGAGAGGGATCAAAAGAAATTACTACTAGATACCCTCTTGAGCAAAATGGAGTGGCGAAGAGAATAAATAGGAGAATTGTGGAGGTTGCATGATCAATGCTCAATTAAAAGAAACTTCCCAACTACTTGTGGGTAAGGCCGTTATCAATAGCTACATATTTGGTGAATAGATTTCCATCAAAGAATCTAGATGGAATGAATCCATATGAGGCATGGAATGGAAGAAGACCTAGTCTTGATCATTGCAAAGTTTTTGGATGCATAGCATATGCACACATAACTTCAGAGATTAGATGCAAAAATGGACCCAAAGGTACAGAAATGCATCTTGATTGGCTACTGCTATTAAAAAAAAGGTTATAGGTTGTACAATCCAAGCAACAAGGGTTTCATTTTAAGTAGAGATGGTGTTTGATGAAAAAAATCATGGTTTGAAGATGATTATAGGAGGATCAAACTACCTTATGACCTAGAGGAGGACTTACCAACTCTATCAAAGAGGAATGACAATACACTTGAAGCATCAAGGGATTTAGAAGATGACTAGAAGACTCCAAGAGGAGAAGTAAACTCTTGGAACTCTAAGGGCAAAGACAAAGTGCAGGAGTTGAGGGATGTGGTAGAATCCTCTCAAGAAACGATTAGAAGGTCAACTAGGGAAAAGAGAAAGACAAAAAGGTATGGATATGATACTTCACTAGTTACTAAACATTCTATATATCGATCACATGAATCAAATTCTAAAGGACCCTCATACTTGAGGAAGAAAAGAAGAAGATTGAATAGATGAATGCAATGGAGGAAGAGATAGATGCTTTATAGGAAAATCAAACTTGGGAATTGATGCCCAAGACTCCATTTATGAAGGTCATAGGCTCAATATGGATATACAAAGTAAAGTGAAATTCTAATGGATCTATAAACAGGTATAAAGCAAGAATTGTGGCCAAAGGGTATGCACAAACAAAAGGTATTGATTATGAAGAAACATTTTCACTAGTTGCAAAGATGCCATCCATTAGAGTACTTATAAGTGTTGCAACTTCCAAGAATCTGGAAGATTTATCAAATGGATGTAAAAAATGTTTTGCTAAATGTATGGATATCTACGGAGGTATACATGGCTCAACCTCTTGGTTTTGAATTTTCATAATGTCTCGAAAATGTATGCAAGTTAAGAAAAGCTTTGTATGGTTTGAAGAAAGCCCCTAGGGCTTAGAATCACAGGCTAGTTACCTATTTGCTGGATAATGGATTCAATGGGAGCAAAGTAGATCCTTCCCTCTTCATCAAGAGGAACCAATAAAAATTTATACACCTATGTGTATATTTTGATGAAATTATAATTATAGGTAATGGTGTTGAAGGAATTAGGAAAATCAAGTTGCAAATGAATGAAGAATTCCAAATCAATGATCTGGGTTTACTTACTTACTTCCTAGGATTGCAAGTAGTATATACAAAAGAAGGTATGTACCTTACTCAGAGGAAGTACATAAAGGACATGCTTATCAAATTCAAAATGGAGAATTCAAAGGTTGTAGGAAGTCCTATGGAGATGAACTTGAAGTTAAGTGTTCATGAAGGTGAGCAAATTGAAGATGTAACTAGCTATGAGAGCCTAGTTGGTAGTTTCAATTATGCTACACTAACTAGAGTGGACATTTGCTATGGAGTAAGTGTCCTACGCTAGTTCATGCATAGTCCAAGGAAACCTCATATGAAAGCAGCAAAAAGGATCCTGAAATATCTAAAGGGAACTATCAATGAAGGTTTGTACTATCCTTACCCATCTGATATAGACATCAAGTTATTCTTTGATGCAAATTGGGCAAGATCTAAGGATGAAAGGAGGAGTACATCTGGATACCTCACCTTTGTAGGTACAAATGATTTCATGGTCCTCAAAGAAGCAACCTACTTTTTTACTCTCATCAATTGAATCTCAATATAGAGGAATTGCAAATGCAATTCGGGAAGAAATGTGCATTAAGACCCTAGACTCTGATTTAGGTCTTACATAATCTACTCCTCATATCTTTGGGGATAATATCAGTTCATTGCAACTTGCTGCTAGCCCAATCTATCATACCAGGACTAAACACAGAAGTGCAATACCATTATGTCAGAGAAAAGATTACAAGTAAGGACATTCAATTATCATATGTGTCAACTCATCAACAATCTGCACATATGATGACAAAGGCTTTGGATGGAATCAAGATAAACAGACAAATTCAAATGAATGTTTGAATTCCAAGAGATTTTGAAGGATTGAAGACTCAAGATTCTTGAGCTTGAGGGGGAGCTGTTGGTGCAATAAGCAAGCCTAAGAGATTTTCCTTAACTCATGGACTACTCTCATAATTTAGCTCACACAAATATGTTCATGTGAACACATGTTTGTAAAACTTTGAAGAGTAAAACTCATGTAATTATCTTGATCATTTGTAAAAGCCAAAAGTAGAAGAGGAATCTCATATATTGAGAAAGCCAAACTCCACAACTTTGTTAATTGGGAATCAAGCTTAAATCATTTCTAAAGTCTAGGATAACTTTTAGGTGGATGACTCACCATATTCAAATTTAAATTCATGTGTAAATACATCTACTTCTTAGTTGCGAGATATGAAGCCTTCTCCTATGAAATTGAGTTGAATCCTTGAGCATACATTGTGCTCATTTCATGTAAGAGTAGTCCTCCACAACTCCCTTGTATCATATGTGCAATATCAATACACACAGTGATTCATACATCTTGATTGCTCACTCATTGTTTGTTGCTATGATACCTTGAGGTAGATATCAAACTTGATTGATATATTTCTATGTGTGTGAGTATCCTTTTTTCAAAAATTTCACTTGGATTAGTTCGATAGAGGTTGTGTATCTATATATGCACTATATTTGAAGTTTCATTTGATGGAGACCTCCAAGGCTCCAATGTCAAGTCTACTTTGAATTCAGAACACTTCTATGAAAAATATAGACAAGATTTTAACCAAATAATTTAAAACTTTTCAAGTCCAAGACTAAAACATACTTCCTTCATATTTTGAACTTCTGTTCTTCTTCAATAGTCTACCTGAAGTTTCAACTTCATCACCTGCAAATGTCATGGATTATGACTCTCCAAATCATACAAGAACTCATGTGATCCTTGTGCAACCTTTAGAAACAATAAGCCTTTGATTCAATTGATTAATTCATTGATCAATCATTAAGACCAAAGTATTTCTGAAACTAATGTTCAGAAATAACGACTTTGACATATGTGACTTTGAACACTGATTTCTCACAAACTAGAAGCCATTTTGCAAAATGCTTTTAGCCATAGATTTCTTACCTCTCAACTTAGAGTTTGAATGCTTAAAGACAAAAAAATTTACACCAATCATTGAGATCTACACAAACCATTGATCGAGAAGATGCACCATTTTTGAGTCTGCACTTTAGAGACTTGACATATGAATGTTCCTATGAATCATTCACACACTAGGAGAGGAATTAGATCATGAAACTTTAACGATAGCTGTATTAACTCTTGAATTAGATTTGTATATAAGGATTTCTAATCCACATGATCATCCTGAGAGTAATGTGAATTAAAATGACATCTAAGACTATAAATTTTCCTCGACACTTTTCTTTCTCTAAGATAATGAACTCTCTAATTTCTCATGTCACATTTGACTTATATCTCCATGAATTCATAAGTGGATCACGACCATTAGATTGGTATTCAATTGATTTATTAGTAATCTAACTATAATACACTAATTAGCATCCTCATGAAGTGAATACATGCTCCGTCATATCTCACATCATCTGTCCATTACTTTCTTCAATCTAATTAATCTTTGTCTGCATCAATATTTCCTAAATCTTTATTCATGCTCTCATAAGCATCAATTTGGGATTGATCTACACCAACAACTCCCTCTCAATCACTAATTGTGATTATGCTCTTCTTTATTCCTGTCATCTCTTTGACTCTCTATAACTTAGGTCCTTCTAAACTCTTGGTTAGCATATCTGCTACCTGTTCTTTTGTTGGAGCATATATGAGTTCAATCTCTTTATCAAGTAACTTTTCCCTCAGGAAATGATATTGAATTTCAATATGTTTAGTCTTGGCATGAAAAATAGGGTTAGCTTCCAAATATAGTGAACTCATGTTATCACCATGTATGATTTGAATTCCTTGCTCAATTCCAAGGCTCTTCAATAAACTCTTCATCTATATGACTTCCTTTGCTACTTCTAGCATACCCTTATACTCAGCTTCTATAGATGAAAAAGCAACTGTGTGTTGCTTTTTTGAACACCATGATACAAGCTTGTCTGCAACATAATGTAAGTATTCATGAGTAGATCTTCTATCATCTGTACTTCCTACCCGATCTGCATTGCTAAACACTTTGATCCTAGTGTCAAAAGTGAAACCATAATACAAAAGTTCATTGGAAGTTCCTTTGATATATCTTAGCACTCTTTGTGCTGCAATCCAATGGGTTTTCTTTGGGCAGTGCATAAATTGTGACAAGACACCAATTGCATATGAAAGATCTAGTCTTGTCAAGGTAGCATAAATCAGACTACCTACCAAACTTTGATACATCTTCATATCTTTTAAATCTTCACTTCCATACTTGCTTAGCTTATGATTTACCTCCAATGGGCTTGTTGAGATTCTACGATTTTCCATATTAGACTTTAACAAGAGATTCTTCAAATACCTTTTGTGTGTAACATACAATCCATGTTGAGGGTAGACAATCTCCATGCCCAGGAAATAGGATAAATTTCCCAAGTCACTTATTTTGAACGCCTTCTCCATTTGCTTCTTGAGCCTTTGGATTCCTTTGATATCTATTCCTGTAAGTATAATGTCATCAACATAAATACAAATGTAAATGTAGCCATCTTCACTTGCTTTCACTAGCAAGATGCTATCTACCTTTGATGCTTGATATCCAAGTTCATTTAAGAATTTCACAAGCCTATAGTTCCAAGCCCTTGGGGCCTGCTTCAAACCATAAAAAGATCTTTTAAGTTTACACACACTATCTGACTCATTTGGATCTTTGAATCCTTCTGGTTGCTCCATGTATACTTCATCTATAATGTATCCATTCAAGAAAGCATTTTTAACATCCAATTGTGATAGCTTCCATCCTTTGCAAGCTAAAATAGCTATTAATGTTCTAACAGTAGACATTTTATCCACTAGACTATAAGTTTCATCATAGTCCACACCTTGTGTCTGAGCATACCCTTTGACCACTAGTCTAGCTTTATATCTAGACACCTTTCCATCTGCAAATCTTTTGGTTTTAAATACCCATTTACATCCAATTAACTTTTGATTTCTTGGTCTGAGTACCACCATGCCTCATATGGAGTAAGAAGATAGGTAAGAAACCTATTGACAAGATAGGTAGCTGTAGTAATAGCCTCTGGCCATAAGTAATTAGGGCAATTCTTTTCCTTCATCATGGATCTAGCAAACTCCAGAGGTGTTCTTTTCCTCCTTTCTGCAACTCCATTTTGTTGAGGAGAATACCGGCAAGTTATCTCTCTTTTTACACCTGAAATCCACAAGTAGTCATTGAATTCTTTGGAGAAATAATCTCCCCCTCCATCTAACCTCAATCTTTTGAGCTTTTGTCATGTGATTTCTGCATATGCATGATAATGTTTAAATGTATTAAACACCTCTAATTTTTTCTTGATCACATAGAGTGTGATCC
>CM035430.1:26813384-26815884 GCA_020310875.1 Ceratopteris richardii
TTCACTTATGGAGGACATAAGATCTCTGAGTTAGATCTTTGACACAAGAGGCTTGGACACTTTAATGAAAGAGGTATCAAAGATATGATTAACAATGGTTCAGTGCTTGGATTGCCTAATGTTGCAGGTCAACATATGACATACAGATGTGAGGCATGTCAATTAGGTAAGGCTCATAAGCAATCTTACTCCAAGCATGGTTTCATGTATTCAGAGAAGCTTGAGTTGGTACACACAGATGTGTGGGGACCATCAAAGGATTTCAGTATCAATGGTTCAAGGTATTATGTGATTTATGTTGATGATGCTACCAGATGGATCACTATATATGTGATCAAAGATAAGTCAGAAGTATTCAACACATTCAAACACTATCATGTGTATGCAGAGAGAATTACATGTCATAAATTGAAAAGACTAAGGTCAGATGGAGGGGGAGAGTATTTTTCTAAAGAGTTCAGTGATTACTTGTGGAATGTAGGTATAAAAAGGGAAATTACTTGCAGGTACTCTCCTCAACAAAATGGTGTAGCAGAGAGAAGAAATAGAACTCTTGTTGAGTTTGCAAGGTCAATGATGAAGGAGAAAAATTGCCCAAATTATTTGTGGGCTGAGGCTGTAAATACAACTACTTATTTGGTTAATAGGTTACCAGGTAAAGCCTTGCAGGGTATGACACCATATGAGGCATGGTGGGGTAAGAGACCTACCTTGGATCATTGCAAAGTATTTGGATGTTTGGCATATGCATATGTGCCATCACATTTCAGACACAAATTGGAACCTAAAGCTGAAAAGTATGTGTTCATTGGTTATGATGACAAGCAGATGGGTTATAGATTGTGGAGCCCATCCACAAAGCAATTCATTGTGTCTAAGGATGTTACATTTGATGAGCAAGGTACTTGGTATGTAGGTACAATCAATATTAATACAGGTGATGAAGAAGTTGTGAGTCAAAAGAAGGGTAAATCAAAGGTTCAGATATTTGATGAAGAGGAGAATAATGAAGGGTAGATTGAAGTTGAAGAAATGCCAAGATTTGATCCTGAGTGTGAAGAACCAGAAACCTCAAGGAGTGGAGAACTTAGAAGGTCATCAAGACACAAGTGGCAACCTACAAGGTATAGCTATGATACTTCTTTTTTGGCTACCAAAGATTATGCTTACATGATAAAGGCAGATGAAGACCCTTCTACATATGAAGAGGCAAAAGGTAAGGAAAATTGGGAGAAAGCTACGCAGGAAGAATATGATGCATTGATAGAGAATCAGACATGGGATTTGGTTCCTAAACCAAATAGTCAGAAAACCATTGGATGCAAGTGGGTCTACAAAACAAAGAGATTTGCATATGGAAGTGTGTCTAGGTACAAAGCTAGACTTGTTGTAAAAGGGTTTGCTCAAACATATGGTATTGATTATGATGAGACTTATAGTCTTGTGGCAAAGATGACAACCATCAGGACACTCATAGCCATTGCTGCATGTAAAGGTTGGAAATTATGTCAATTAGATGTGAAGAATGCTTTTTTAAATGGTTATATTTCAGATGATGTTTTCATGGAGCAACCTCAAGGATTCAAAGATGGAAGGTATCCAGATCATGTATGTAAGCTCAAGAGAGCTTTGTATGGGTTGAAGCAGGCCCCAAGGGCATGGAATTATAGACTTGTAAAGTTCTTGAAAGAACTTGGATTTCAAGTATCTAAGGCAGATAGTAGCTTGCTTGTTAAAGCAAGTGATGGTGGGTTCATTTATATGTGCATATATGTTGATGATATAATTCTTACAGGTACATATGAGAAAGGCATTCAAAGCCTAAAGAAGCAAATGGAGAAAGAGTTCAAAATCAGTGATTTGGGAGACTTGTCATATTTCTTGGGCATGGAGATTTCATACACTCAACATGGAGTGTATGTGGCTCAAGAAAGGTATTTGAAGAACTTGTTAATCAAGTTTAAAATGAATGATTGCAGGGTAGCACCTAGTCCAATGGAGGTGAATCACAAATTGAGCAGATATGGTGGAGAAGAATTTAAGGATATGAAGCTATATCAGAGTTTGGTTGGTAGTCTTATCTATGCTACATTAACTAGGCCTGATTTATCATATGCAGTTGGAGTTTTGTCCCAATTCATGCATTGTCCTAGGAAAGAACATTGGACTGCAGGTCAAAGAGTGTTGAGGTACATTAAGGGTACACTCAAAGAGGGTTTGTATTATGGTTTTACATCAGATACAAATATCAAAATATATAGTGATGCAGATTGGGCAGGTAATCCTAATGATAGAAGGTCAACCTATGGATACATGTGTTATGTGGGATATAAGTTAATCTCTTGGTGTTCAAAGAAGCAACACACAGTTGCTTTGTCATCTACAGAAGCAGAGTACAAAGGCATGGTTGAAGTTGCAAAGGAAGTGATATGGGTTAAGACTCTGATGAAGAATTTTGACACTATATAGAGTACACCTATCATATATGGAGATAACACGA
>CM035430.1:26845884-26900884 GCA_020310875.1 Ceratopteris richardii
TGGGCTCACCAATGCACCTGCAACATTCCAAAGGCTCATGTGTCATGTCTTCAAAGAGTTCTTGTGAAAAAGCTTAGAAGTGTATGTGGATGATTTATGTGCTCATTCCCAAGAAAGAAGATTTCACATCCCTGAGCTCAGACAGATCTTCAACAAGTGTAGAGAATATCGAGTGTGTCTGAACCCAAAAAAGTGTGTGTTCATGGTGCGTCAAGGTAAAATCTTAGGTCATATTGTTTCTAAGAATGGAATCTCAACAGATGAGGACAAAGTAAGAGCTATAGCGGAGTTGCCAAGGCCAAGGAACATTAAAGAGGTACAAGCTTTTATGGGCCATTGTGGATATTACTGTAGGTTTATCCACATGTATGCAATCATAGCTAAACCTCTTTATGGTTTGTTGACAAATTTTGAGTGGAACGATGAATGCGAGAACTCCTTCAATGAGCTAAAAAGATGTTTGTGCACAACACCATTATTAACAACCCCAGATTGGAGTAAGCCTTTCCATGTCCATGTGGATGCCTCCAATCACGCCATCAGATGTGTGCTAGCACAACCCACCGGTGAAAGGAATTTAGATTTGCCCATAGCATATGCTAGTAGACAACTAAACCCAGTTGAAAGAAATTATACCACAACCGAGCGAGAAGGCTTAGGCATGGTATATGCTGTGAAGAAGTTTAGACACTATTTATTGGCCAACAAGTTCAAGTTTTTCACTGATCATCAAGCTTTGTTATATTTGGTCAATAAACCTTGCAATACAGGACGGTTATTAAGATCGTTCCTCTTACTAATGGAATATGACTTTAAAGTTGTTGTCAGGAAAGGTAAAACCCACCTCTGGGCAGATCACCTTTCTCGCATTACTTCAGGAGAGTCACCTCAAGGAGTGTCTGATGACCTACCCGACGCTTATCTGTTCAATTTGGAGGTTGTCCCTAAATGGGCAAATAAGTTGGTACCAGTCCTAACCTTTGGACCCGCAAATAAGAATGTGAAAACATCACAAGAAGAAATTGTAAAATCACAAAAATATCACATACTGGCAGGAAGCATGTACAAACAAGATACTGAGGGTGTATTAGCTTGTTGTGTTGAGGACAATGAACATGGTAGTTGGTTGCAACAAGCTCATGAAGGATTGCTAGGACATCATTATTCAAAACAGCACACATTACAAAATCTGAAACGTTTAGGAGTGTATTGGCCTAGCATGGACAAAGAAATACATGAGTGGATTAAGAATTGTCCAATGTGCAGAGAGAGACAACTAGTGGAGCATGCCACCCTTTATCAAGTGTCATTAATTCCTGATTGGAGTGCTCCATTGGTAGAGTTTATGAGATTGGGAACCTTACCTAAAGAGGCTAGTCTAGCAAGAAGACAAAGCATGGAGCAAGAGGCTCATGACTATGCTTTAGTTGGAGACAACTTATATCGAAGAGGCAAGGATGGTTATCTAAGATTGTGCGTTCACGAATCAGACTGTTTGAAAGTCTTAGAAACTCCACATAGTGGTGTTGCAGGTGGACACTTCAATCCTGAGAGAGTAATCAAGACATTCTATTCTCAGGACTTTGGTGGCCCACTCTTCATATGGATGCTCATGCCTATGTGAAGAAATGTGGCACATGCCAATGTGACAATATCCAGTTAGAAAAGACGAGAAAGAAAAGACAAAAGGCATACTTTGATGCACACATCAAAGATAAAGGATTGAAAGAAGGAGACCTAGTGCTGGTTTATATGCTAAAGCAACATGCCCGTAAGTTGGAAAAAAGAGGATATGGACCCATGATCATTAATAGAATTTCCACTAGCGGTGAAGTTCAGTGGCCACTTTAGAAGGAGATGTCTTGCCAAACTATATTAGTGGATGTAGAGTCAAGTTATACCAAGAACCTCTTACAGAGGATATGCTTACGAGACTCAACAATGCTAAGAAGCGAAAAGAAGAGGAGTTAAGGGTGAGGGAAGAAGCACAGGCAGAGGCCAGAGAGCGTATTAGGCGAAATAAGTTAAGGCGACTAGGCCTAGATGTCAACTCAAAAGCCCCAAAATATCACATGGATATGTGCCAAAAATTGGGCATAACTACTTCTCAAGTCATTGACCAACGTCCCTTTGTGACCATAGAGATAGGACAAGGAAAGGGTGCCAGGATTGTGAAAGCATTGATTGACTCAGGTGCAGCAAGTACTGCAGTTAGACTATCCTACTGCCAAGACTTGCAGTTGAACATCAATCCCATAGAAGCTTATCTCATAGGATTGGGAGGTGTGGAAACCCCTTGTTTGGGTGAGGTGGAACTTCCCATCTACCTTCAAGATGTTCCAATGAAAGTCAAAGTGCTAGTGTGTCAAGATGAGAACCTTACAGAACCACTTGTCTTGGGTCAAGATTGGATCTATGACCATGCAGATAACTTAAACCTAAGAAGTCAAATTCTTCAAGTTTGGGTACATGAACAATGCATTACATTAGAATTTAAAGAGAACTACATGCTCATAGATCATGGCACCACACACTCTCTTAGTTCCTCTAAGACTAGTCTTCACGAGCAAGATTTTGTTTGTGTCAAAAGCTCTATGATCCAGAAGGACTCAATCATGGAAGGACAGACACAAAGGCAAGCAAACCCTCCTTCTTTTTCGAAGAGTAAAGCATCCCCAGTAGTTCAACCTAAGAAGCAAGCACAACAATTCAAGACAACTGCTATAGCAAATGGAACGACACCCTCAAACAAGAAAGCAGTTCCAAGCATGAAGCAGATTTGGATATGCAAAGGAGATCAACCACCAGCCTTGCCCCCACAAATCCCATCTAGGCAAGCCAACCAGGCCAGAAGACGAAGGAAGAAGCTCGAACAAGCTCAACCACAAGGTATCCGACAAGTTTGGGCGCCTAAGCAATTAGCTGCAGCTCAACAAGGGCGATTACAGATGTGGGTACCTAAGAAGCTCTTACATCCACAGCAACCTATGTTCTCCCACATGCGAAGGGTCTCAACAAAGAAGCCAAAAATAGAAAAGGGTAAGAACCGCGTACAGAGACCGAAAGAAGATCAAATCACTTCTTCGACAATAGTAGGAAGACATGCAAAAAGGGTATGGGTTTGGAAGCCAAAAGTACAAGTAGCCTCCACCGAACCAAAGCGCCAACCACACTGGATACCACAGTTCAGAAAGCATTCAAAGAGGATGACCCCTGAAGTGATCTCTACAGTGCCAAATGCTTTTCTAAAATGGACCCCAATAAGGAGCACTACATCAGTTCAAGACCCAATGGATACCTCCACCAAAGCCGGCATCAACATCTACAAGTAACATCGAAAACCTCGACGAGCGACAACCATGTGCTCCTTGCACAACCCTGTCTTTTGCACCATTCAGGTTATGCATTTCCAAAGTATTTTTATTTTTATTGATACTAACCTTTGTCTTCTTGTTTTGTGACATTGTTTCGTAAAAAAAAAGAATAAAAAAAGAGAGAGAGAGAGAAGGAGAAAAGAGAGAGAGAGAGAGCTTGTTCCAAGGATTGGCTCATGGAACATGAATGAGTCATGCTTAGTTGCAGGTGGAACCATTGATTACTGGACATTTATCAGCTTTGATAGAAGTGTGTCTCGGTTAGCAGATGATATTATTGCTGCTTTATCTGGTAGACGTAAAGAACTTGACAGGAACATGGCATCCACAACTTTGTTTCCCCTTACCTTGGTAGGAGGGAAGATCTCGACGGCCCACGACTTGAGAGATGCTTAACTACTGCATGTACAAGAGCATCCAGGGAGATATCTGCAAGGGGTAGTTCTGGTACCCTGCAAACCTTTGTATGTATACTAGATGAGAAGACTCCTGCTTATGGTGAGCTAAAGAGAATATGTGAAACCAAGCTTGGTGTAGTTATCCAATGTCATTTGTCAAGGAATATAAAGAAATTCAATTCTTAGTATTTGGCAAATGTTGCTTTGAAGAGAACAGACAGGACCAGGCACTCAAAGAATTTCATCAGTGGATCCTCAACATGGACATTCATCAACAATGTCCATCACAAATGTCGGGAGCACAACAGGACGAGATAAACATCGATCAATGCTTCACCATGGTAAGTATCCTTTGCCTTGGCAACACCATAACCATGATATGAGATTAGGAAACCTCTTCGTCGGCATACCCTTGAGCACTTAGCTCAAGACCCCAATTTTTGCACCATACTTCTTCCAATGCATTTTCCAAGTAAGCATGTATAGGGCTACATTACAAGGCCGTGCACAAGGCACATATTTTCCTCAACCCATGCACAAAGACACTTACCCATCATCCATTATGGGTTATGAGTACTTGGCATGACTACTATGAACATCATCTTTGGACGATCTGAGGTCATCAATGGAGACTCACAACGACATAGTCATGCTGGAATCCAAGGCAGAAGCACCTACCAAGGGATTACAACTTGCAAAGGCTCGCAGTGACTAATGAAGAACCGGACAACCAACCTTGCCACATTTGGAAGAGAGACGGCTATGGTTTATCCGAATGGACACTCCCTCTCAAAGCAACCTAGAACAACCATTACAACAAGGGTCTGTCAGGGACGACAGACTCGCGATGGGGGGGAGTGTTGGAACTCAAGGTCAAGCATAAAACATGGAAGCACATCAAAGAAGTGGATATAGAAGAAGAGAGAGCAAGTAGGGAGCTCCAAGAAGTGTATGTCAAATTTTCAGAAGAATCCCCTACAAAAATAGTGATTTTCATCACTAAAAACCATTGTAAATACCATTTTCTATTTTTGTAACTCCATTTTGTTCAAGCCGAGGAGTCCTTGAGCTTGAGGAGTATTAGAACTATCATCCTACCAATTTTCATAATTTTTAGACTTTTTTTGAGCCCTCAAATAAGCCCTGGAACCTAATTTTTAATTAGGCCTGACACTAGGTCTGGACAGGGCCAAAACTAGTCCAAAAACTATAAAAAGAGCTAGAGAGCTGTTGAAGCTCAAAGTCGAGGACAAAGCATGGAAGCACATCAAAAGGTGGACACACAAGGAAAGGGAGCAAGTAGGGAGCTCCAAGAAGTGTATGTCAAATTTTCAGAAGAATCCCCTACAAAAATAGTGATTTTCATCACTAAAAACCATTGTAAATACCATTATCTATTTTTAATAACTCCATTTTGTTCAAGCCAAGGAGTCCTCGAGCTTGAGGAGTATCAGAAGTACCATCGTACCAATTTTCATAATTTTTAGACTTCTTTTGAGCCCTCAAATAAGCCCTGGAACCTAATTTTTAACTAGGCCGGACACTAGGTCTGGACAGGGCCAAAACTAGTCAAAAAACTATAAAAAGAGCTAGAGAGACCATTTTTTAGGGTAGCTTGTTAGAGAATAGAGCTTTGTAAGAGAACTCTTTGCAATCGAAGCTTTCCATTGTTCCTCTCTTTGATCTTACCTTGTGCACGTGTGTGTGTATGTGTGTGCATGTTTGTGTGCTTTCACGCACGCACTTGTGCCTTCACTTGCTCGTGGTCTTCATACCGGTCCTCACGTCTCCGCGGATTGACAAGTAAAGGAGGTGGTGCTTACGCTTGAGCTACACCAAATTATGGCGCCGTTGCCGGGGAGAGAGCTTCGAGGACGAGCGTTGTGATGGTAAGATTGTAGATTTGCGACGTTGGAAGGTAAAAAACACTATCATTTCAGTTCATTTTCTGTTTTTTCCTCTTCATCTTCATCATCATCATCATCTCCACCTTCTTCCATCTTCTTCTTCATAGAAATTTCTTGTTTTTTAGTGCATTTTCACCATTTCCATACCATTTTTCATGCATTATTGTGTGAGAAGGAGTTAGGAGGTGCAAGGGAGAGCAAGCACTGTGTTTTTTCATGATTTTCTACACATACAGAGCTCGCCATTGCTCGGCGCTCAAAAATTCGAAGGTCCTGCCAAAAAACGCGATTCTGTGATGAAAATCGCGATTCTATGAAAATTCAATTTTTTTTGAAAATCACGATTTTCTGTTTCCCGCCTAAAATCTTGCTGAAAGAATCACGATTCTATGGTCATTCTCAGAATCGCGATTCTGTGGTTGTGCTCAAAATCGCGATTCTCACAAATCACGATTTTCAGCCAAAAACACGATTCTCTGAGACAAAATCGCGATTTTCACGTCAAAAAACACGATTCTGAGAACCACGATTTTGTGAAAAACACAATTTTGTGAAAACATGATTCTCTGAGACAAAATCGCGATTTATGTCAAAAAACACGATTCTGAGAACCACGATTTTGTGAAAAACACGATTTTGTGAATCACGATTCTCTGAGACAAAATTGCGATTCTCTAGAACACGATTCTGTGAAAACACGATTTTCCGCTCAAAATCGCGATTCTCACCAATCACGATTTTCAGTAAAAACACGATTTTGTGAAAAAGGCGATTCTGTGAAAACACGATTTTTTGCTCAAAATCGCGATTCTCACAAATCACGATTTTCAGCAAAAACACGATTCTGTGAAAACACGATTTTGTGAACCACGATTCTGTGAAACACGATTCTATGAACCATGATTCTCTGCTCAAAATCGCGATTCTCACCAATCACGATTTTCAGTAAAAACACGATTTTGTGAAAAATACGATTCTGTGAAAACACGATTTTTTGCTCAAAATCGCGATTTTCAAAACACGATTTTGTGAACCACGATTTTGTGAAAACACGATTCTGTGCTCAAAATCGCGATTTTCAAAAACACGATTCCGTGCTCAAAATCGCGATTCTTTGACTTCACAGCATCGCGATTCTCTGATTTCACACAATCGCGATTCTCTGAAAGTTCACAAAATCGTGATTCTCTTGAAGTTCACAAAATCGCGATTCTCTTGAAGTTCACAAAATCGCGATTTTTTCCAAAAGGTCCTGTTTGCCTGTTTTGACCCCCAGGAGCCTGATTTGACATAACTTTTTCATCCAAAGTCCATTTTTTGAGCTCTTTAGCTCGTTGGAAAGCTCGTATCGAATCCTATACGGCCTCAACTGTTTTTTATAAGAATAATGCGTTGATTTTTAGATAGGATAATTTGAAGTTGACCTTCAAGTGGGACATGGAACCCAAGGGGACTCCAAAGGATTTTTGAACCATACCAAGGGAAATTTTGGACTCTTAGCCAAAGCTTATGAACTTGAGATTTGGTAGACACCTAGGAAAGGATAGACAAAGCATTAGATCTTCTCAGTCCAGTGTCAACCATACAGCTAAGTCTTGGGCACAACAACTAAGTGGTCATCCTTACGGACTAAGTTCAGACACAAGTGACTCAGAAATGTCTTTTAGCATGGGGAAACCTGCAGGTGGCTCAGGGACTGCCCATCTACAAACACCAGAAGGTCCCTATAAGACACAGTTGGAATATATTCGGACCAACCAATTAGGTGCTTGCATCTATGAGGATGGCCTGAGGCGATCAGTGGTCCAACTCAAAAATCCAGATCAATCCTTTGGACTTGAACACCCGGTAGTAAAGTTCGAAGAGGGTTCATACATTGATAAGGAAGAAACCATGTATGTGGTTACCAACCAACTAGATAGGACCGATGAGTTTGGAAATATCATTCGTGAGAATGAGATAGGAGACCTAGAACAAGGAAATGTAGGACAAGGATCCCACACTCCTAGAGGCAAGTCAGTTTTGACCAGAGTGATCACTCCAGACTGGATCCCTCAAGACAACAAAAGCATAGAACTATTTTTGAATAGAGAAACAGAGGAAGCCTTTTGGAGATTCAAGCTAGATCAACATAGCCAATTGGGCATAGTCATCATCTACAAGTTCAAGGATCCAGAGATACCAGGCAAAGTTGTCTACCTGGATAACACGTCAGAGAAAATTTTCTTGGTAACAGAACATGATAGACATGCATATACTTGGAAGAATGAATTGATTTTCCCTCCACCAAGATCCAATGTTTCCCATGGCCTCCAAGGAGTAGGATCATCCCAAGCTCATGAAGCCCAGAGAGAAAGAACTAGAGAGAGACCTGAGGTAAGTTTTGCACACACGGTGGGCAGAAATAGAGCAGGATTTGAAAATGAAAGACCTGAAAGAGAGAGATATCAAGCACATAGGCAACAAAGAGATGAACAGGATTTTCCATTGCCTAGACCCCGAGAGCACCCAAGAACCCTTAGACCCACTCAAGTGATCAAGGCAATGAAGAATTATTTTGACGGGTCAGGAGATCCTTATGATCATGTGGCCGAGTTCAAACAAGTGTTAAGAGCTGAACAGGTTGAGGATTTGTTCACCCAGTACGAGGCATTTGGTTTGACTCTTAAGGGCACTGCCTTAGCTTGGTTTCAACCATTGAGTAGTCGCAACTATCGTGATATAGGTCAGCTGCTAGACGAATTCATTGTAGAATTCTCCAAGAGTGGTATCAGGCATAACACATCATCTTTGATTCACAGTTTCAATCAGACACCCCAAGAAACAGTGCGACTAGCAGGTAGAAGGTTCAGACAGTACCTAGAAAGATGCCCTACGCCAGAGTTACCCACACCAGCCAAACAAGTGGCTTTGTTCTTAGATGGCTTATTGAGCACAAAGTTAAGATCATATGTGTACTTGAAAGAGCCTAGATCCATAGAAGAGTGTGTGCCGACGTGCATTGACATAGAAGATAACTTGGGTGAGGAGTTAGGATTGTCCAAACTCTATAAGGATTCGGATAGTTCTACTAGTCATACATCAAAAATCCCCACGAAAATAGAGGAGATAGCTGAGCAAGTTGCCAAGAAGCTGGGAGTCCAAAATAGACAAACACAGAGAGTCACTCCATTGAATCGGTGTTATACTTGCGGAGGCAACCACATGGCTAATGTATGCCCAATGCAAAACCAAAACATTAGAGAAAGGAATGTTCCATATTGCACTATTGAGAGAAAATACACGAACCACACAGCTCAAGATTGTCCTTACAATAGGCAGGCAGTTAGACAAACTTATCAGCAACCTTACCAACAAGGTAGGTATCAGAACCAATACCAACAGCCATATTATCGACCACAACAGCAATATCAGGCACAATATAGGCCACAACCAGTCTTGGGAAACCAACCACCAGCTCCTGCCAATGTGATTCCAGTCAAGTATGTTGTGGGAGAGGAAAATCCAAATAGAGCATTGGTGCCACTAACCCCATTGATACCAGATAATGACTCTCATGCTCATAGTTCAGACTACTCCCATGAAGGTAGTCCACATGCTTATTACACTGAGTCGCCTGAGCATAGTGAGATTTACCCGTATCAATATGAGGCACAACCTATGGAACAAAATTGGGAGCCTGAATATTCCAATGTCATGTACGCGAATGCTAACCCTAGGCCCCAATTGAGACAAGTAAGATCACAAGCTCCTAGAGGACCATGTTTTAGATGTCAGGGCGACCATTTCCTTCGTGATTGTCCCCACCCACCATCTCTCAGTCAAGGTCAGGCTATCACAATACAAGCTTTTTGTCCTGAATGTGGCAAAGACCATCTTCCCAGAGATTGTCCAAGAAACCCCTCCAGTGCACCCAAGGTTACACCCATTAATGTGGTAGGCTTAGTGGCGGATTCAAGTTCAAGTAGCAGTAATGTGGCACCTGTACAGGCAGTTACTAGGGCACAAGCATTAAAACAAGATAAACCAACAGAACAATCGGAGTCGAGTGAATCAGGAGAGCCTAGTAAGAGGAAAACAAGAACATGGAAGGATACCAGAGAAAAGGCCAATCGTAAGTGGAATAAAAAGTTATCGGAACTAGAAGAAAGCTTGAAAGACGCAAAAACAAAAATAGAAGACATTGCATGTCAAAACCCCTCGCATGCCGAAACTCCATCCACTCCACCTCATCCCACCCCACCACCCATTGTAAATAGACCGCAACCAGGTTCTGTTCTCGTAGACCCAACCCCAGAAGGTTTGGACATGATGTTCAAGGCCTACCAGGCTCGACTTCAAGAAGGGCCTACGGTTGCAAACCTAGACAAGAGTTACCCTAGAGCAGATTTAGAGATTGAACGGATGAAAATGTGCATGAAAATGGTAGAACAAGCTCAAGCTATACTTGAGACTAGTCAAAAGTTCAATCAGTCAAACTTTGTCAAACCAGATTTGCATTTCCAGGGCTTACTAGAAAGATTAGAGCAATTGGTAAACAAACCACAAGTTTCTTTACCTCCACAGGCTCAACCAGTTCTTGAGAGAAGAAGCTCACCACCAATGGGAGCGTATGTTCCTAATTCCACGGATGCTGGAATACCTCCTTCAATTCAACAGTACTCTCAAGAGTTCTTGCGGGAAATTTAAGAAGAGAAATGGGCCAAGGAGAAGGGTAATCCTCCTCCTCTTCCTGAAATTGATGATCTTCATGATCAATTTCCCCAAGACATTCCATCTATTTACGGAGATGAAGCAGAACAACAAGAAGATGAAAGATTAGATTTTGAATCTAATACCCTAGAAGAACTGCCTCAATTTCCAGGCCCATGGGAATCTGAATCTCTCCAGATCAGAGCTCCCACAATACTCGTCAGACATGAAGACTCAGTGGTCCCAAGGAACACTGATGTCGTGAAGAACACTAAGGTTCAATGTCATCTCACTGTAGAAGAGCTGCTCAAAGCAAAACCCGAGCTATGGAATCATGTGAAGGATCAAGTTCCAGAACTTGATTTCAATATGCCAAAAGCAGGCTCTAAGCAAAAAGTGTCAGAGATACCTCTAGACAAAATAGGGGACATGTGTGAGGGTGAGGAAGGTAATACTTATCTTCCAATCACCTACCAAGGTTACACAACCAAAGCAATCATAGATTCAGGTGCGGGTGTTGCTATTGCGACCACCTCTTTGTGGAAGCAATGGGGCAAACCCACATTAAGACCAACTAGAATGAAGCTTCAAATGGCTGACGGCCATTTTGAAAGACCTCTAGGATTGCTCGAAGGGATAACTCTAACCACTTGTGGTGTAGAGTTTGAGCACACATTTGCTATATGTGACTTTGAGAAAAATAATGTTTATGAGATGATCCTAGGAAGACCCTTCCTACGACAATTGCAAATAGTACAGGATTGGGGAACCAACTCCTTGTACTTACAACACTTAGGGGTCACCACCAAGGTCAATTTGAAGGATTACACCTTCAGAGACGTACCACCCCTACAGTGGAATTCTATCCACAAAGCGAAAGAAGATTCCATCTCTGTGCATTCTGAAAGTTCACCTGATCCATCATGGTTGCATGAAGATACTCATTTGTGGATGTGCAAGGTCGCAGAGGAAGAGGAAAAATGTTTAAAGGCAAGAGAAGAAGGAACTTTGCCAGGAGATAGACCAATTAAAGACCCAGCCTATACACCGATGATCTTTCTAGATGAGGAATTTGAGCCTCATGGCTAGCCAGTAATCTTAGCCACCATGGACATTGCTGTCAATGAAGAACAATGGACACCTCATTGTGATGAGGAGGGTTATGATATCTCAGTGTTCATGTGTCAGCCCTTGCTATAAGAATGTGACCCTAGTGACGTCATAGAAGAAGAAGAGAATGACGATGATATAGAGTCCATTGTGATGGATAGTTGCTTTAACTCAGAGCAGCACTATCTAGAAGATATAGGAGTGTTCACCCAGAAAGCTCCTCGGCACTTTCATAGTCCAATACTATAAAGTAAACATTATCTGCGAGGTGCAATCGAATAGTAGACCTAGCTATTTCATCTAAGTCATCCCAATCATCTTCATCCATGTCAGCTAGCTTCTTTGAGATTCCATTTACTAGCTTCCATTGCCTCCTCTGAATTAGCACATCTGTAATCGGATTCGTCCATTGAGCAAAATTTATGACATCAAATTTTTGGATCTCAAAATGGTTTTTGCCCTGCAAGTTATAGCTCCTCCTCAGAACACTGGCACTAGACCCTGATCCACCAAACATGCCTGAATCCTTCGATCTCATGATGATAGAGAACTGAAGAGAATGATAATGGAGTTAGAAGAGTTCAAACACCACTAAGGCTCAAAGAAGGATGACCAAGTGTCAGATTTTTGGGAAAAAAATCAACAGTCTTCCCAGAAAAATGAATTAATGAACATTAATGATCGACCAAAAGGATTATGTGAGAACAAATGTGCTCACACAAATAGGTGTATCAAGGAGTAAATTAGCCATTCTATAGTTGACAAAACCAAAAAATCTAAGAAAATTTTGCAAGAGTATCCTTTGCAAAATGAGTGTATGACCAATATCAAAATCTCATAAAACTACAAGTTCTCACATGCTTACATGCATAGTGAATTGTTGACTCCACTGCATATAATCAGTTAATTGTAAGAAGCCAACTAGGCTTATGGAGCACCTATGAATAACTATCATACATCTCCTATGGCGGGGCTGGATAAGTCTTTCACCTACATCATCGAAGAGACCCCGACATCTGGGTGTCTCCGAGTTAAGAAAACCTCACCAAAACCCTCTTTATCAAACATAAATGGCTTTATGCAAAAACATAACTACTATATCAATGACACATGGACATACATAAGAAATATCCACATAAGTGCACATAGTGTGTACGTGCTCAATATATGTAGTAAAATTGCCTTGACAGGCTGAATTCATTGCCCAAACACTGGCCAACAACACCTGCAAGTGTCTGTCAACTTTGTTCTTTAGGCCCAAAAACCTGCATAGACTTGCAGTGGATGCTCCCACCACAACTAAAACCTTTCAAGAAACATGCCGGTTTACTAGTGTGGCTGAAAACCATGTTCTTGGACCTATGTGAAGAGAACTATGCACGGAAGTACTCCAAAATGGATCCAAAAATCACCCCAAAAGTGCTTCAAAAATAGGCTTCGAAAGTTAAGAATGAAGCTTTGAGGGCCCAAAACTTGTTGAAGATAATGTGCACCTTAGTCTTTCCCCTTCTTCAGGCACCACAAGAGTGTAGCTTAGTGGTGGGAAATTGCCATCGTTATGCAAGCTCTAGGGGGAACAATACTAGGATGGGTGACCTCTCGAGAAGTACGAGGAACCTCTGTCTTCCTTGATCATTGAGGTGCTCTCTCATACACAGCCAAGGGTGCCAATGGTGACTTTGATGACTCGGATGACAAGGTATGCCAAGGTCTATGCCTTGGTCACCGCCTTAGTCGTAAGCCTTGGGTGGGTTCTCGCTTCGCTTGCACAAAAGGAACAAGCCGTAAGCCTTGGGTGGGTGGGTGGGCACTCACTTCGCTCACACAAAAGGAACAAAGTTTTTTGTCAAAATGCTCCGATACTAGTGAAGTAGTTCAATGGAAATGCCCCATAGTTCACTCTCCTTCTTGAGAACTCCACAAAGATATTCTCACGGTAGAAAATCGGGTTCCAATCGCCACACTTAGTACTCCGCACAGAGATTGTAGAATACATAGAGAAACACAGTACACAGGAAGCACAAACACAAACTTCTTAGGTTTAATGCAGTTGAACTTAGAGTCTGTGGATGACCAAGCCACTATATGTTTTATTAAAGAACATATACAAAAGTGGCTAGCCACCATTTGGCCTTTCACATGGACACTAATGGTTGTCACGAGGAAGGAGATAAGGAAGAGAGCTCACACACACACTCTCTCACAAACAAAGAGGATCACACACATAGATTGAGGCAAGGAAGAAATGATATTCCTCTTCTTCTTCCATTACATAAAAGGAATGTACAAGAATGGCCTAAAAACAACAATACAACAAGTGCAATATATAAATAATGATACATAAGGAAAATCCTAATGTCTACGAATGAGTGAGCTGACAAGAAACAAATATGCCATCACTCTCGGTAGATAAATCTAGTAAAGCTCAATGAAGTATCCTTGATGTATATCAGTGTGAACACTATACATATCAGAGAAATGAAAAAGTGATATGTGTCATCCTGGATCATTACATGTTGAGCTTGATATCTCAACACTCCCCCTCAAGTTCAACATCATGTCCTCTCATCCAAGCATCTTCCAAAACTTCTTCAGCTTCTTTGATCCAAGTGCTATAGTGAAAATATCAACAACCTACTCATTTGTTGTCACATAAACAAGATCAATATCACCTGCTAAAATATTCTCTCTCATGAAGTGATAATGTACCTCTATATGCTTTGTTCTAGCATGAAAAACAGGGTTTCATGCTAACTATATTCTGTTAAGATTATCACTAATAGATGGTGATAGGCTTTTGCACTTCCACACCTAAATCTGCAAGTAGCATCTCTAGTCATGATGCCTCACATGCTACCATTGTTGCACCTCTATACTCAGCCTTTGTACTCAAAAAAGAAACAATGGGTTGCTTCTTACTGCTCCATGTAATAGCTGCACTCCCAAGTGACAATAGAAAGCCACTAGTAGATCTTCTATCTAGAATGCTACCAGCCCAATCTGCATCAATGTATCCATGAACCTGTAAATCTACATCAGCTTCATAAAACAATGCATAATCCAAAGTAGCACTCACATAACATAGAGTGCACCTTAGAGCATCTAAATGTGGCTTCCTAGGAACTTGCATAAATTGACTTTCAAGTCCAACAGTGTAGCTTAGATCAGGCCTTGTAATTGTGAGATATATCAAACTTCCCACAATTTTCCTGTACATAGTAGCATTTTCCAATGCTTCACCTGATGTAGTATCCAACTTCAAATTTTGATCTAATGGCATAGAAATTGGTTTACAACCAGCCATATCATACTTTTGCAGCATATTCAAGGCATATTGCCTTTGGGACATCCATATACCTATTTCTGTATGTATAAACTCAATGCCCAAGAAATAGCGCAACACACCAAGATCTTTCATGTTGAATTCCTGCATAAGAAGTTGCTTTACCTCTTTAATGCTTGCTTCATTGTCACCTCCTACAATCAATTCATCAACATAAATAGCCACAATAAAAGAAGAAATTGTATTGTAAAGGGAATGATCATATCATAAAGAACTATCCAAAACTGGCTGCTAAAGAGGCAAAGAAGAAAGAGGCTGGAATGGTTGTTGCAGAGGCCTCTACACCAAAAACAGAGTCTGCTAATCTTGTGCAGGAAGAAGAATGGGCGTTTACTACTGTCTGCAGTTTTGACCCATCTTCTCATGAGCAGTGCATGTCTGCAGTAGACTCAGATGTTTGGTATTTTGACATTGGGGTGACCAAACATATTACCTCGTAGCGAAGTTTCTTCTCTTCACTCGAGCCTGTCCCTACAGGGAATACTATTACATGCACCAACAACTCCTCTTATCCTGTTATGGGAGTTGGTAAGATCATTTTGACTACTAGTGATGGTAGTTCTTTCACTTTGTCAGATGCTTTGTTTGTGCCAGGGATCAAGAAGAACCTGTTATCAGTTTCTGCATTAGCCAAGATTGGCTTGGTTGTGAAATTTGTTGATGACAGGTGTGCAGTTCATGATCTATCAAATGGTGATGTGATTATTGCTTCTGGCATTTTATGTCGTGGATTGTATAAGCTCATAGACTATGAAAGATCAGTAAATGATTTGGCATGTGCTGTAAATGATTCTCAGGCTATGTCAGATGCAAAGCTTTGGCATGCTCGTTTTGGTCATCTAAATTTTGCTAGTTTGCTACGCCTGCAAAAATTTGAAATGGTGTCCTCTTTGCCCAAACTTGAAGCACCTGGAAAACATGTTTGTGAAGCTTGTATTTTGGGCAAAATGCAGCGTTCGTCCTTTCCAAAACATGCTTCAGTTCGGGCTACTCAGAAATTGCAGCTTGTACATAGTGATGTCTGTGGTCCTATGCAAACACCTTCTTTTGGGAATTATCTTTACTTCGTGACTTTCATCAATGATTTTTCCAGGCATGCATGGGTATATCCATTGAAGGCAAAGTCCGAAGTTTTCATGTGCTTCAAACAGTTTTTGTTTTTGGCTGAAAATCTGTCAGCATGTAAAATGGGCACCCTCTGTTCTGATCGAGGGGGGGGAATATATGTCTCATGATTTTAATGCATTTCTGGCTGAACGTGGGATAAAACACCAGTGTATAGTGCCATATACACCTCAAAAAAATGGATTTGCTGAATGAAAGAACAGGTCACTCATGGAGATGGCGAGGTGTATGGTCAAGAGTCAAGATTTACCACATAGTTTCTGTCTTGAGGTTGTCATGTGTGCAGCATATGTACTAAACAGGTGTCCCACTAAAGTGCTGCAATCTATCACTCCATATGAGGCTTGGCATGACCATAAGACATCTGTTGCTCATCTGTGTGTTTTTGGTTGTTTAGCATATGCATTAGTGCATGAACAACATCGCAGAAAATTGGATGATAAAGTAGTAAAATGTATTTTTGTTGGGTACAGTTCTGAAAGTAAAGGCTATCGTCTGTATCATCCACAGACTAAACGCATTTTGTTTAGCCGTGATGTTGTTTTTGTGGAGGATGTTATTCAGCCATTGCTTTCATGTACTAAGGAGACATCTGTTAGCTCCAAAGACATGTATGATACTTTGCTGCCTCTTTTTACAGGTGGACAGTCTAGTGCTGGTCCTAATGAGGCAACTTCTCAGCCTTTGTAGGTTTCATGTGATGATGCAGATCATTCCATTTCTGATGCAGATTTACATGATGCACTTATTGATGAGAGAGTTGATATTGAGCAAGCAAGAACAATGCCAGAATGGCTAGTGCAGACCTTGTGTGATAGCAAATTAGATGCACCTCTATCATATCGTACTCGATCAGGCTCTCATAGTGCCTCTTTTGCATCAGATTGCTATGCTATGGCTGCGTCTAGTCTATGTGATGAGACTGAGCCTGTTTTGTTTGATGAAGCACAAAATTCAAAAAATTGGATGGCTGCTATGCAATCAGAATATGATGCAATAATGAAGAATGGTACTTGGTCTTTATGTGACTTGCCTCCTGGCAAGAAGGCCATTGGCACTAAGTGGGTATACAAGCTAAAGCATAAACCTGATGGTATAGTTGACAGGTATAAGGCTAGGCTTGTTGCAGAGGGTTATGCACAGGAAAGAGGCATTGATTTTGATGAGACCTTTGCACCTACATGCCGTATGACTACCGTTCGGAGCATCTGTGCACTTGCAGCCCATCATGGTTGGAATGTACATCAACAGGACATTAAAATAGCATTTCTAAATGGTGACTTGCATGAAGAAGTGTATGTTTTTCAGCCCTGTGGCTTTGTGCAGAAAGGGCATGAAAACCAAGTGTGCAGGTTAAAGAAGGCATTATGGTTTAAAGCAAGCACCACGTCCTTGGTATGAGAAGATACATGCCTATCTGATTGCACATGGTTTTGAGAACAGTCCAACTGCAAGCACCTTATATGTTAAGCGTGCTAATGATGTGCTTCTGATCATTGTTGTCTATGTTGATGACATGCTGCTCACTGGTCCTATTGAGAAGCATATTGCTGATTTTAAGGCTGATTTGCATGCCTCATTTGAGATCTCTGATTTGGGGCATTTGCATCATTATTTGGGCATTCAGTTTATGCACATTGATGCTGGAATGGCTTTGTGTCAAACGAGATATATTGACACATTATTGAAGCGTTTTGGCCTTGAAGACTATAAGCCTATTGCCACTCCTATGGAGATAGGTTTACGATTGAGTCTTCATGATGTTGGAGATGCATTTGATGCTGTTCTCTATCAGCAGGCTGTTGGATGCTTGATTTACTTATGCATTACTTGGCCAGATATTTAGTTTGCTGTCTCACAGATGAGCAGGTTTATTCATTGCCCATGAGTCAAGCATTGGTAGGCGGTTAAGTGTATCTTTCGCTACTTGAGTGGTACTCGACTACTTGGGTTGTTTTATCCCAAGGGGGGGTCACTTCCGCTAGATTTGCATGCTTTTTCTGGCTCTAATTGGGTTGGTTGCTATGACACTCGTGTGTCCACTAGTGGCTTTTGCTTCATGCTTGGTGGAGAGGTTCTCTGCTGGGGAGATCAGCTTGGCATATGTGCCCACGCAGGAGAACATTGGTAGACCTTTTCACGAAGGCTCTGCCTAGGGAGAAGTTTGAAGCTTTTTCGCAAAGCTTTGGGCTTACTTCCTTTTGTGGAGTGATTTCCACATAGCTTGGCACTTCCTTATACATGAGTGCCAGCTACTTGTTCATCGCATCACTCCCAGGGGGGATTTGTTGATATATTTAGGTAGTGATGTGTGTGAACACTCTAGGACTGTTGGGGCACTTTTTTCCCTCTTTAGAAGGTTTTTTTCCCCCGGCTTGTATGTACGCCTATTACCCTATTGGGCTACTTATCTTTGTACATTCTCTAGTAATACATTCAGTATTGTGTGTTGTGCTCCAAGCTTCTTCTTCTTCCTTGTGTTGTTCACGTGCTTCCACTAACGTCTAACTCCAACAACAAGAAGGTTCAGCATCTTGTATTACCTTGTTCATGTAGGAACATTGACAAGCCATGCAGCTATCATATGTTAATTGTTGCACTGAATTCTGTATCCTCCTAGATCTTCTTGGTCCTGGGTCACTTCTTGTATCATCTGCATGTGCCTTTCTTACTCTCGGAGTCTTCACAGAGCGCAATCCAAGTTCCTCATCAAGGCTCTTTTCTGAACCACTTGAATCTCCATCAATGTCTTCAAAACCTATAGAAGTTTTACTACCAGCGAAAAGCTTTTCATTACCTTTCTTGGATGTATTTGATGAATTTGTTGGACTGAAATTTCACTCCATGGATTTGAGTTGGAACTATTGCTTGTTGATGCATCAGGTCCACTCAAAACTTGAGATTTTGCACTTGATTTTTCAACATTTTCTTTGTCATTTGGTTCAAGATTCAGTCCTTCTTTGGCATCTGCATAGAAGCTTGACATTCATCAAATACCACAACTCTACTTACCTTCACATGTCAGATACATTTTTTTGTTTTTGGATCAAGCTTCGTCCTCAAATCAACTTTCAGATGTGATAAGTTTGGCTTTTTACTTGTGAACTTCTCTTCAAGTGTAACTTGATGTACAGTAGCAGTCGGAGTTACGTTCATGATGTATACAGCAGTATGCACAACTTTTGCCCAATGAGGCACATTCTTCTCAACCATCAATGCTCTTGATATTTCTGCAACATGTCTTGCGGAAATGATGCTCTTGACTATTTACCAAATTGACATGTTGCACATACCTTTTGCATTTCTACAACTTTGAAATTTGGTCGTCCATTGACAATATCCTTTGACTACATCAATTTCAGCCTCTACAAGTTTGCATGTCCAATTTGTTTATGCCAGATCTCTATATCAGCAATAACTCCTGCACCTTTTGCAAACATGGTTGCATTCATTTCAAGAATTTTCACATTTAAGGTGAACATCCTACCCACTTTTTTTCCTTTGGAAATCAATCGTCCACCCTGTTTGTACTCTTCTACATATAAGACATCAACATTTCCCAACAAGATAGAGTACCTCATTCATATTTCTTATAGATACTTCCAACAATTATCTAAAGACCTTTGGCTTCTCAACTTTCTTTCTTATCTGTAGGAAGGTAGTGGTACAATGGACCATATGTAAGCATAGGAACATAGGGTTCCATCCACTTTGATATCACATCTAGCTTGAACAAATAGACGTCACATAACTTGTATGGTAGCCCATCGAGTAGCTCACCATTGCTTAGCCTAAAAAGATGATCTACATACATGTGGGTATTGCCTTTCTTGACAATGACCTTAAAGTCAAATTCCATCAATAGGAGAAGCCATTTTTCTTCTTGTGTTGGAGGGCTTATTAGCTAGGTAAAGAAGGGCTTGATGATGATCAAATTATTTGCAAGAAAATAGTGCCTAAATTTTTTTCACAAATATCATTACTAAGCCTTCTCAATAAATTGTTGGTATATTGCCACTATGCATTGTTGGGATGTCTACTAGCATAGGCTATTGGAAAATCAAGCATGTCTTCATTGGCCAGTTGTGCTAATATACAACCTATTGCAAGTTGGAAGCATCAACATGCACATGGAAGATTTTTTTTTCCAATCTAGCACACTTAGAATGGGAGCTATGAAAAATTCATGTTTTAGGTCCTTAAATGCTTTGTCACACTCTTTAGTTCATTCAAATATTGTAATCAAGGTAGAGTGTTCTAAAAATTATTTCATACATGTGGATAAACCTACAATAGTATTCACAATTGTTGGAGTTAGACGTCTGCGGAAGCATGCGAACAGCACAAGGAAGAAGAAGAAGCTTGGAGCACAACACACAATACTGAATGTATTACTAGAGAATGTACAAAGATAAGTAGCCCATTAGGGTAATAGGCGTATATACAAGCCGGGGGAAAAAAACCTCCTAAAGAGGGAAAAAAGTGCCCCGCCGGTCCTAGAGTGTTCACACACATCACAACCTAAATATATCAAAAAATCCCCCCTAGGAGTGATGCGGTGAACAAGGAGCTGGCACTCATGTATAAGGAAGTGCCAAGCAATGTGGAAATCACTCCACGAAAGGAAGTAAGCCCAAAGCTTTGCGAAAAGCTTCAAACTTCTCCCTAGGCAGAGCCTTCGTGAAAAGGTCTGCAATGTTCTCCTACGTGGGCACATATGCCAAGCTGATCTCCCCAGCAGAGAACCTCTCCCTGACATAGTGATAATGCACCTCAATGTGCTTAGTGCGAGCATGGAACACAGGGTTCCTCGGTAATGCATAAGTAAATCAGGCATCCAACAGCCTGCTGATAGAGGACAGCATCAAATGCATCTCCAGCATCATGAAGACTCAATCGTAAACCTATCTCCATAGGAGTGGCAATAGGCTTACAGTCTTCAAGGCCAAAACGCTGCAATAATATGTCAATATATTTTGTTTGACACAAAGCCAATCCACCATCAACTTGCATAAATTGAATGCCCAAATAGTGATGCAAATACCCCAAATCAGACATCTCAAATGAGGCATGCAAATCAGCCTTAAAATCAGCAATATGCTTCTCAATAGGACCAGTGAGCAGCATGTCATCAACATAGACAACAATGATCAGAAGCACATCATTAGCATGCTTAACATATAAGGTGCTCTCAGTTGGACTGTTCACAAAACCATGTGCAATAAGATAGGCATGTATCTTCTCATACCAAGCACATGGTGCTTGCTTTAAACCATATAATACCTTCTTTAACCTACACACCTGGTTTTCATGCCCTTTCTGCACAAAGCCACGGGGCTGAAAAACATACACTTCTCATGAAAGTCACCATTCAAAAATGCAGTTTTAATGTCCAACTGATGTACATTCCAACCATGATGAGCTACAAGTGCACAAATGCTCCGAACAGTAGTCATACGGCATGTAGGTGCAAAGGTCTCATCAAAATCAATGCCTCTTTCATGTGCATAACCCTTTGCAACAAGCCTAGCCTTATATCTGTCAACTGTACCATCCGGTTTACGCTTCAGCTTGTATACCCACTTAGTGTCAATGGCCTTCTTGCCAGGAGGCAAGTCACATAAAGACCAAGTACCGTTCTTCATTATAGCATCATATTCAGATTGCATAGCAGCCATCCAATTTTCTGAGTTTTGTGCTTTATCAAACAAAACAGGCTCATTCTCATCACAGAGACTAGATGCAGCCATAGCATAGCAATCTGATGCAAAGGAGGCACTATGAGAGCCTGATCGAGTACGATATGACAGAGCCGATGCATCTAATTTGTTGTCACGCAAGGTCTACACCAGCCATTTTGGCATAGTTCTTGCCTGCTCAATATCAGCTCTCTCATCAATAAGTGCATCATGTACATCTGCATCAGAAATGGAATTATCTGCATCATCACATGAAACCTACAAAGGCTGAGAAGTTGCCTCATTAGGACCAGCACTAGACTATCCACTTGTAAAAAGAGGAAGCAAAGTATCATACATGTCTTTGGAGCTAACAGATGTCTCCTTAGTACATGAAAGCAATGGCTGAATAGCATCTTCCACAAAAACAACATCACGTCTAACCAAAATGTGTTTAGTCTGTGGATGATACAGACGATAGCCTTTACTTTCAAAACTGTACCCAACAAAAATACATTTTACTGCTTTATCATCCAATTTTCTAGGATGTTGTTCAGGCACTAATGCATATGTCAAACAACCAAAAACACACAGATGAGCAACAGATGTTTTATCCCATGTTCTATCCAATGTTCTATCCCATGTACACTGGTGTTTTATCCCATGTTCAGCCAAATGCATTAAAATCAGAAGACATATATTCCCCCCCTCGATCAGAATGGACGTTGCCCATTTTACATGCTGACAGATTTTCAGCCAAAACCAAAAACTGTTTGAAGCACATGAACACTTCGGAATTTGCCTTCAATGGATATACCCATGCATGCCTGGAAAAATCATCGATGAAAGTCACGAAGTAAAGATAATTCCCAAAAGAAGGTGTCTGCATAGGACCACAGACATCACTATGTACAAGCTGCAATTTCTTCGTAGCCCAAACTGAACCATCTTTTGGAAAGGAGGAACACTGCATTTTGCCCAAAATACAGCCTTCACATACATGTTTTCCAGGTGCCTCAAGCTTGGGCAAAGAAGACACCATATCAGATTTCTACAGGCATAGCAAACTAGCAAAATTCAGATGTCCAAAGCGTGCATCCCAAAGCTTTGCATCTAACATAGCCTGAGAATCATGAACTGCACATGCCGAATCATTCACAGATCTTTCATAGTCTATGAGCTTATACAACCCACGACATAAAATGCCAGAAGCAATAATAACATCGCCATTTGACAGATCATGAATTGTACATGTGTCATCAACAAATTTCACAACCAAGCCAATCTTGGCTAATGCAGAAACTGATAATAGATTCTTCTTGATCCCTGGCACAAATAAAGCATCTGACAAGGTGAAAGAACTACCATCAACAGTAGTTAAAATGATCTTACCAACTCCCATAACAGGATAAGAGGAGTTGTTGGCGCATATGACAGTATTCCCTGTAGGGGCAGGCTCGAGTGAAGAGAAGAAACTGCACTGTGAGGTAATATGTTTGGTCGCCCCACTATCAAAGTACCAAACATCTGAGTCCACTGCAGACATGCATTGCTCATGAGAAGATGGGTCAAAACTGCAAACGGTAGTAAACGCCCATTCTTCTTCCTGCACAAGATTAGCAGACTCTATTTTTACTGATCTTCCTATAACAGAACAGAGACTAACTCCTCAAATGACAAGGCATTTGGATTTCCTTTCATCATCAATCGAAGAGTAGAAGCAAAACTCTGATATGAATCAGGAAGACCATTCAGAACGGTCTGCACAAGTGAGCTATCTGGTATAACCTCATCAGCCGAAATGAATTGTTCCTCCAAGTTTTTTATCTTTGTCAAAAAACTGTCCATAGAATCACTCTCCAACTGTTTTCGGAGGTAAGCAACACGAGCCTCATTCCTAGCCTGGTACAATGTGGTAAGTGTATCCCAAGCATCCTTTGTTGTTCTGCAAGAGCGAATATGAGGAATAATGGCACGTTTGACAGACAAAGCTATCAATGCATGTGCCTGGGCATCTCTGCCATCCCAACGAATCTGCTCTACAGTAGGTGCAACAGAAACAGGACCACGAACAGGAATCTACAGAATATCATCTTCGACACCATCTCCATCAGCTTCAGCACCTGTATTTGCAGTACCTGTAGTCGCAGGTGTAACAGGACGTCTTTCAACACCCTGCACAATGTTCCACAGTCCTTTTGCAACCAATACATGTCGCATCATATAAGCCCATAATGGGTAGTTGGTACCATCCAACTTATCCTCAACAACCAACATACGGAATACATCACTGCTTTCATCCATGACCGGTGACTAAAATAGCTTGATGCAAAAAATTGACTGTATCTTAAAAAGTTGAACGGAACCACCCAGACGAGTTCTGCTATACCTGTAGCAGACTTTGAGACGCTTATACTGGCGAACAGAAACTGGTATATACCTTTGGCACAAAAAGACAAAATAGCTTGCACAAGCACTACGATAGTGCGTTCGGAGGCCAAAACGAGCTCAGATCACGATTTTGGCACCATAGAGCGAAGATGTTTTGATCTCTGAAACACTCTGAGTATGCTCACCAAATTTCTTGCGAATCTAAGACTGCAACCGAAGAGGTGTAGACGACGCCCTAGATGAAGCGGCGACCTGCTCTGATACCAATTGTTGGAGTTAGACGTCTGTAGAAGCACGCGAACAGCACAATGAAGAAGAAGAAGCTTGGAGCACAACACACAATACTGAATGTATTACTAGAGAATGTACAAAGATAAGTAGCCCATTAGGGCAATAGGCGTATATACAAGCCGGGGGAAAAAAACCTCCTAAAGAGGGAAAAAAGTGCCCCGCCGATCCTAGAGTATTCACACACATCACAACCTAAATATATCAACAACAATGGCCCATGAAATCTTGGACTTTCTTGATGTTTATCAGATTTGGCAAGTTTACTATCACCTTGATATTGTCTTCCTCTATCCAAAATTCCATTCTTTGAGACAATATGTTCCAAGATCTTTCCTTGCCTCAACATGAAGTCACATTTCTCGTGATTCAAAGAGACTCTAATATATTGTCTGCATTTAGCAAACAAGTTCTTCGGCATAGGAATATGCTCATGTCTTAGTGCACAGTATGCACATAGGTCGTCCACATAAACTTCTAAAGATCTCCTAAGAAACTATCTGAAGACATGACACATTAGTCTTTCCAAAGTTGGAGGGCATTAGCTAAACCAAAAGGCATAGCCTTGAATGCATATATCCCTCACTCATTAGCAAAGGAAATCTTGTGTCAGTCTTCAAGCAAAATCACAACTTCATTATAGCTTGAGAAACTATCTAGAAAACTATAAGGCTCCTTGTCAGCTACCCTCTTCAAGAGATGATTAGCGATCAAAAGTGGATAACTATCCCTAATGGTAGTAGCATTAATCTTTTTTAGATCGATGCAAGTTCTTAGCTTGTCATTTGTCTTGGAACAACCACTATGAGGGGCACCCATTCGATGTGCTCAATCTCATATATGAATCTTTCTTGTAAGAGTTTATCTATCTCCTCTTTCATCTTGGTTGAATATGCATCATTATAAGTGTAAAGCCTTTGTTTAGGGGTTTTTGCATCAAGTGCCATAAGGATTCTATGGGAAAAAATTTGAGGGTTAATGCCTTTTAAGTCTTTATAAGACTAAGCAAAAATATATCCACATTGTTGGAACAAATCTTTCAGTTGAGCCTCTTCCATTTTTTATATGTCACTCCCAATATATATGCACTTGTCTTCTCTATCTTCTACCATGAGAACAACCTTCTTATTCAGTTCTTGGTTGTCATAAGACTCTCCTATATTGGCCTCTCTCTTAGGTCTCAAAGCCTTAACTTTTCGACTTTCTACCTCATATTTCTTGAAATGTTCAAGAGGCTCAAAGTCAATCTCAATTTTTTCTACTGAAAAAACATCTTCTTTATCTAGTTTCTTAACCTTCTATAGGGGATATGTATAATTTATTGGTGCAATCATCAACATTAACTTCTTTTTGTAAACCGATTAGAATCAAACTTAGATTCCATAGAACAAAAACAACGTCATCATCATCCAAAATTTTCTAAGTCTTCTTTGAGACAAGTGTAGCTCTTAGTCCATCACAAAAATGAGTATGCTCTTCTGAACTACCACTATGTAAGATCTTCCTAAATTGGCTAGCTTCCTCCAAAAACTTCTATGGCAACTCAATGGTTTTTTTGCACATGCTAAAACTCTTTTTCTGTAGTTGGGCATAAAGGTAACACTGATGATGTGTTTCCACATTAGGATCACTCTTTATCTGAGCCTCATAGGCTTTGAACATCATTTCCAAATCTTCAGGGATTGGATCTGCAATAGAGCCCACTTTCTTTTTCTTAGAATTTTTCTTATTCTTAGATGCCACTAATTTTTCTTGAGAAAATTTACTTGATGCGTCTTGTAGATTTTTCTCCAAGATTCACTCTCTTTTTCCATTTTTCTCTAATATTCTCCTTACGTCATTTCCGATTCAAGTTTCTCTTCTTCTTTTACCTTAAGTATCATAGGCTCTTGATTATCTTGATCATACCTAGATTGCCCATAGTATGGTTCTCGATAATATTAATGTTGATCTCTCAGAGGGTTTCCATATGCATCCCTAAGAGGATACATAGGCCTAAGTTGATATTGTTCCCTCTACTAGTACTGTGGTTGTTGAAATTGTTGTTGAGGTTGCCTATCATAATCTCTTTATGAATACCTGGGCACTCTATTTCACATGTAAGTGGGATGATTCCCAATACAATTCTAGCATCTCCTAAGAGATTGAAGCCTTTGACCATAAGGTACATATTGTTGCTCTTTTGCTTGTTTCATTTGAAGCTTCTTCACTTCCAAGTCGACAATTATTTCAATTGAAGATTTTGTTGAGATAGAGGAACTCAAAGCTTCATGCTTAATGTCAGAGGGTGAGGGTGAAATCTTCAATTTGGTCGCTTGGTTGTCATTCTTTGATACAATCATTCAAGGTAGTGAGCCTTTGAATGTATATTAGTGAGTTTAATTACCCATTTATTAATCCCTCTAGAAATAAAGAGATTACCTTCTTTTTTGGTGGACTCGCTCGAGGTAGACATTGATCTACATATTGTTTATAGTCTCTAGGGACTCACAGATTTGTGAGTAGCTTGTTTGAAGCTATGGATCATCGATGTTGAGTCATGCTTGATCTCTCATTTGGAAAACTCATCTATGAAGTCTTCCACAAGAGCCTTTAGGTTCATGAACATTTCTATTGTCAATGGTTACTTTGTAGGAGTAGATGCATTTTTGGTGCAATACATCTTTTGAGTATCCCTTCCCAAGTAGGTAGCTTTCCATGAAGTACGGACTTAAAAACATGAAGTATATGCATACTACCTATAGTCATTCCTTCTAAGGATGTAGGCAAAATTTTAGGTAAATCTTCATCACCTATTCTAGCCATAATCACCACTTCATCCTTCTCTTTTGTATGTTCAAAGTCTAACGAGAGAAGGTATATCATTCCCTCTTTATCCTCGTATTGGTCATTACAAAAATTAACTACCCGATTAATTGTTATGCAATTAGGGTTTTTACACCTAACCACTTGGCAATTGAGACAGTCTAGATAGATGGCTATTAGATGAGTGTTTGATTTTTTTGGAAAAATTCCATTATCATGGGATAGTACTAGATGGTATTGCCTCATTGGGATTCATGGAACCTCCATCTGATCCCAACTCAATAACAACTCACTACCCAAAGAAAGTTTGTGTCTATGGCTGAGAGGTACATTACTACGTCCCACTCATTAAAGATGACTTTTGATTGACTTGCGTTGGCCTAATCGTTTTTCCTAATTTCAAATGCATGTACAAAATATGAAAGTAACTGATTACAAGTCTTCGAGAGGGGTAATGTGTGTGCACATTGTTTAAAAACCAAAAATAATGTTAAGAAGATGTCAAAAACCAACTTTTGCACTTTTCTACAAAATTGTATATATTCCTACAAGCTACGCAATCCAAGTCAAATTGCATCAATTGGATAATTTTTAGTTCAAGTTATGACATAAATACTAATGAGGGGTAGAATTTCCCACTCATGGTGATCGAATGTGTTTTGTCATGCTAAACGGGTAGATTGAGCTTTTACAATCTTCTACAAAGTTGTAAAATCTTTTGTAATCTACGCAATCAAAATTGAATAATGTTGATCGGATATAAATAGCTCAAGTTATGAGAAAAATACTAGTTAGGGGAAGAAATTCTCACTCATGGCAATTGAGTATGTTTTTTACTCGGAGAAAGCAACAAGCTTCCACAAACTTGTAAAACCTTTTGTAATCTATGCAGTCAAAGTTTGATCATGTCGACTGGATATAACTAGTTCAAGTTATGAGAATAATATTAATTAGGGGTAGAAATTCTCACTCGTGGCAATTGAGTATGTTTCTAACCTGGATAAAGCAGCTTATGCTTTTTGCATTCCTAGAAAATTGTAGAGCTTCTTGTAACCTACACAACCCAAGTTGAACCACGTCAATTGGATACTTCTAGATCAATTTATGATCCAAATAAAGATCAGAGATAGAATTTCTAATCGTGGCAATTAACTACATTTTCACACTCAGGAAGTGCAAATCTAGATTTTTAATTTATAAAAACTTATAGAGCTTTTCCTAAGCTATGGAACCCAAGTGAATCATGTCAATTGGATACTTGTAGTTCACATTATGAGACAAATATGAATCAAGGGTAGATTTTTTATTCTTAATATTTGAACATGTTTTCTTACTCAGGGCAAGTGTATTCATACTTCTCAATCTTCTAAAAAAATTGTAGATTTTATTGTGAGATACACAATCCAAGTTGAATTGCATCATTTGGATATTTCTAGCTCAAATTATGAGCAAAATTGGGGGTAGAATGCTTTTTGCCAAGTGACACCCATGTGTATAAGAACTTACAATTTTCAAGGAAAAGGGAAGTAAGATAAGAGAAGTAAAAGATTCTACTCTACCAACGATAAAAGTTTAAAACTTTACTCAGAATTGTGAAACTCGCCACTCTTAATAACTAATCCTACCCTCAAAGGTAAAAGCAGTGGTAAAAAGTGGAAACTTCTTGCAATGGAGTGGAAACTTTCTGCAATGGAGTGAAAACTCACTTTAACAAGGAAATATTTACAAGGTCACAATTTCGTGCATGCTTTGATATCCATCATGTAACTTAACAAGGCGCGAAAGTCACTATTCTTGGCAACAATGCCAAAAAATTTCAAGTTGTAGTACATGGCACGCTCATACACCTATACTTTATCAAATTTGTGAAGAGTATACCTCGTCCTAGTTGCAATCGATGGCATAAGCAAAAGGGATGGATAGATGTCTTAGAAATCTCCTAGAGTTCAACCATCAACCTCCTTGTTATCAAAGGCAATCCATCTATCAGATCACGGTAATTGTCCAACCATCAATCTGATTGAGGTAATTGGCAAAGCACTTCTCTGATCACAGTGATGGGAAAGTCACCAACCCGATCATGGTGATTGGAAAACCACCAATCCATTCATGGCGATTGGCAAATCACCGATGCAATCACAACAATTAGCAAGAATTTCCCCTTCTCGATCATCATCTTCATCTTCAAAGTCGGGCTCACACAGATGAGCTAAAGAAGATAGCTACTCAAAAAAATGGTTGTGATTCCCTCACTACTTGTCCAAATTGATAGTATGATGGCTTGTTTCAAAATTAACAAGAAGAACTATTAGTTGCACTCAGAAAAAAATTAAAAAGTACATCTATAGCTTTGTAGAGAGCTGAAAACAACTACAACCTATTAATGGACACAAAAAGTTAGCATAAAACAACTTGTAATCACAAGAATAGACCAAAACCACTTAGCCTAATGATAGAAGACACATAAGAAAGCAAGTAGAAAGTGTCACACTTCAGAAATCAAGAAAGGAGAATTCATCAAGAAGCCATGAAATTTCATGCATGAATTTTGCAAGAAGAAGACCTCTCTTACTCACAGTAGCAAAAATTCTTCTACAAATGAGTTCTTGGCCCATTTATAGGAGTTTTCCAAGACCCATTTTTTAGATCATAAAAGATAAAAGAACCTACTCTAAATTAGCTCTTCTCTTATGGATTTTTAAGGGAAGACTCTTCTCTCTTAGAAAAAAACTATTCCACGATTATATACAACTCTCTTCACAAAGATACTTTGAGAAAACTTGAAAAATTTTTATGTGACTGCCACAATGTGTAATAAGAACTCCTTTCACTTTTATAGATTTTTGAAGAGCTCTATCCACGCTATGATGTCTAGCCTTACTGAAAAATTAGTGTCTAAAGGCTTTTTGGAGTCTGAAATGATGTCAAAAAGTTATGAAAATTGATGTTGAGATTCTATTAATGGCTGTGAAATAATACTAGTCAAATTTTTACAATTATCGACCTGATTATTGCTAAAAATAGGCATTTTTACAAAAAATTAGAATGAAAAATGGGAGAAAATCAAACTTAAGGAGGTATTTGAGATAGGAAAAATTCCTTCAATAGTGACACTTGCTAGTTTCTTCCATTACTGTCTACTATCATTAGGCTAAGTGTTTTTTGTTTTTCTCATGATTACAAGTTGTTTTGTGCTAACGTTTTGTCTCTTAATAGGCCACAACTATTTTCAGCTCTAGACAAAGCTATATATGATAATTTTTCTTTTTACTTTTGCATACATAGACTTCTCATTAGCTTCAAAATGAGCCATCATACACTCAATTCGGACAAATAACGAGGGTGATGTTACCATTTTTTTTTACTAGGTTTCTTCTTTTGATCCCCTATTTGAGCATGACTTCGAAGATAAAGATGATGATGGAAATCAGTTTTTTTTTTGTGGTCCCTTTGATAAAAATTTTATATCACCATGATCAAAAACCTTTTATTTTCATGATCAAAAACCTCTTATCATTGTGATCAAAGAGATTTATTGTGATCGCCTTGCTCGATAGATTTTTATTTTGGCCGCCATGATTAGATTGTTTTATCATGATCATCATGATCAAAAGATTTTATTGTCATGATCAAAGACATTTATCATCATCACCTTGAACAAAGATTTTTATCGTAATTATTGTGATCAAAGCTTTTTTAAGTGGTGGAATTCATCATGGTGCTCATTTCCCTCTTTGTTTGGGCTCTCATATTTGGATGATTAAGAAACTTGATGGTTGAGCATAAGGATCTTGCAAGACATATATCCATCGTGTTTTGCTTATTACCTCCAGCTGCAACTAGGTAGAAGTCTACTCTTCATGTATTCTAACAAAATAAAGGTGTATGAGCGCACCATATACTACAAGTTGATATATACATACTCTATAATAGAGTCCAATTGCATGCATGCATAAATACACACAATCAAACAAAAGATCAATGTAAAAAATAATACACCATCCGTCCATTTTGTTTTTAAACATCAATCAACCAATATCTATTGGTCTTAGTTTCTATATTGCACCTTAAATATAAATCTATTGGCATGAAATATAAGAGAATTGTTAAATAATGTATTTTCATAGGATTTTATTTTTTTTTTTATGTCTATCAATCAACCTTTTAAATCAAAAATGCTTTCAATCAGAGTTCTTTGAGTTAAAATATATTTCTATTGAAAGGATCTCGAATGAAAAGCCACAAATGATTCAAGGTTTCTTGAATATGTTGATGTGGCATTCAATAACTTTTTTTAAATAATATGGGTCAAAGGAGAAATTCAATAATTATTCATGAATTGGGAAAAGCTAACCGCATGTCAATATATAGGTTTTTTTCTTAAGTCTACATACTCTAGATTCTTCTTCTTCCTTGTGTTATTCATATGCTTCTACAAACCTTGAAATCCAAAAAATGGTATCATAAAAAGTTTTTGCTTTCTCTAGGGTGTCATTAGTACTCCTCTGATCACAATCTCATAATGGAATGAACATTTGTGAGCATAATCGAGGTTGAAATTTTCATTTGAGCTCGTTTTGGCCTAAATGCACTATTGTAGTGATTGTGCAACCAATTTTGTTCTTTGGTGCCAAAAATATATACAACTATAATTTTTCTAGTATAGCTCGATTAGGTATTTCTATTCAACTTTTTGAGATATAGCCAATTTTCTGCATCTGGGTATTTAGTCGCTAGCTATGAAAGGCAATGATGTATCATGTATGTTGGTTGTTGAGGATAAGTTGAATGGTATTAATTAGCTAATACATGATGCTTCATGTATTGGTAGCAAAAGACATGTGGAATATTGGGCAGGATGTTGAAAAACATCCTACTACTCTTCCAAATACAATGAATGTAGATGACATTGAAGATTATGATATTCAATTTCTTGATCATGTTGTGGTTCTTATTGCACCTACTGTAAAGCAACTTCGTTGGGATGGCAGAGATGCACAAGAACATGATAGATAGCTTTGTCTATCAAGCATGCCATATTCCCTCATATTTGCTCTTGCAAGCTAGCAAAAGATGTTTGGGTTACTCTTACAACATTATACCAGGCAAGAAATGAGGTTTGTGTCACTTACCTTCAAAAACAATTAGAGAG
This sequence comes from Ceratopteris richardii, assembly GCA_020310875.1. Lineage (NCBI taxonomy): Eukaryota > Viridiplantae > Streptophyta > Polypodiopsida > Polypodiales > Pteridaceae > Ceratopteris > Ceratopteris richardii. The sequence goes on from CM035430.1 coordinate 26,878,148, forward strand.
TTAAAGTATATGAATGAAGGATATTCACTGGATAGCTTTTTAATAAAGATCAAACATGTGAAAAAGCAGTTGATTTTTGCTAATTAAATATTGTAACCAGTTCACTTGTGCAGACTGTTCTTAATGGTCTTCCATAATCTTATCAATTGGTAACAAAAGGCAATCCAGATTTCGTAACCTTTCAGAAGTTAATCTCTGTTTTGTTGAACAAACATCACTCTAAGCAAGAGAGGTCAGTTATGAGTGAACCATATCAAGCTTTCTTAGCTATTCAAAAGGTCAAAGGCAAATGGAGATAGCTCATCTACTAGTACGCTAAAATCTACTAATGTTGCATAGCCAAAGAAGAAAGATAAAGATGATAGGAAAACAGACCAACAAAAATAGTTTTGGACGTACTTTAAGACAAATGAGTTGTCCTAAACTAGTTGCAAAGGAGATAAAGAAGAATGAGGTTAGAATGATTGTTATAGAGGCCTCTACACTCAAAACGGAGTGCGCTTATCTTCTAATAAGCAATGTATATCCATGATACTAGTGCAATAAGACATATTACCTCATAGCATAGTTTCTTCACCTCACTTGAGCTTGTTCATACATAGAAAATTGTCACATGTGTTGACTCCTCTTATCTCATCATGCGAGTTGGAAATATCATTCTGACTATTACTGATGGTAGTTCTTTCACATTCTTAGATTCCTTATATGTGCCACGCATCAAGAAAAATCTGTTATTAATTTTAACACTAGACAAGATTGGCTTGGTTGTCAAATTTATGTCAGGGGAGCACTAGATCATGCCCTTTAACTAGATTGGACAAGATTTCAGAATTATAATTGTGATTACAAGATCATCCACCTAGGGAAACAATACAAGAATACACCATTGATACAAGAAGTCCCACAACCCAAGTTTAATCGATATGCATAGCTCGACTAGACATGATATAAGAGATCCCACAACCCGAGATCATAGGTATGAAATAATATATCTAGCTTAAACCGCCTTCAAGAAAAAGGGCTAGTTACAAGAAAGAACTGGATGGGATCTCATATATGAGATTACAAGAGGACAAGACAAGTTATCCACAATGCTAGACAGAACAGGACTAGAACAAGGAAGAAGATTGGAACTCGAACTGGAACTTGGAAAGTACTTGGAGATCAAGACTCCTTGCGCTCCCAAGACTAGCATTGACGTGATGGAGATATGAATGGTGTTCAAATGCAGTTTGATCAATGATGTCATCGATTATATAATTAACTCAAAACAACACATCTAGGTGTCAAAATCAAGCCAATAGACAATTGAACTTAGGTTTTTCGCACGTTCCGCATGCGATGTCCGGATTAGTTTCTCCAAATTCTAAAGCAATCATGAGATATAGAAAGTTACATGGAATCTAAGATTCAGAATGATTTCCTTTGTGTCCATGACCATCTCCCCCTAAAGGGACGAGTTCCAAGAGGAGCGGTTATGTGTTTGTGAGATCTTCTAGGAATTGAATCTTCATAGCTCTTGATCTTTGTAGAGTTCTTAATATGTGGTACTCGAACACGATGATGATGGATATCCATGATGAAATTGAAAAGGATTTGTAGTATATCTAGATAAGGGTATGGTTCTCGTGATGGACGGTATTCCTCTTTTGACTCCAATGATGATCCTTTTGATGTGGGATGGTGATTGTGGAAGTCTTGAACCCAACTTGTTTCTTTCTTCTTAGGACATTTAAATACCATGTGGTTATGGTCTCCACAATAAAAGCATAATCCATTATCATTGTGATGTTTTCTTTCCTTTGGTATAAGTCATCTCACCCTAACATTATCCAATAGCATGGGCTTTTGTTTAGTTTCTTTCAACATATGTTATTGTGGAGTAGATTTAAACTTGTACTCCCGATCTCTAATAGAAATATTCCTCTCTTGCTTTCTCTCGAACAACCTATCATCACACTCAGTTGCTTGATTCATGAATTCATTCAAAGTGTTCACTTTGGACATGGTTAGCATCAGGTCCTTGACATCATTACGTAAGCCCTATCGAAATTGATTGATAAAACAATCCTCATGCCATATGAGATCACAAATGATTTATCAAAATTCTGATGCATAGGTAGACACGGACCTATTTCCTTGATGTAGCTTCCTTAACTTTGTTTTGGCAACATGTGAACAGTTAATATCTCCAAAAGAAGATATGAACTCTTGAGCAAAGGCCTTGAAATCACACAAAATGTCAATATCCTTCTCAAGGATAGGTGCAAACTATGAAAGAGCAGGGCCACATAATAAAGTTCCTATGGGTCCTACTTGAGAAGCATCATCTAGGTATCTGTTTGGCTTCATTCTTATAAATAGATTGAAGTCTTGCTAAAATATCAGGGAGAACCACATTATGCACTTTGACTAGACTTGACAAGATTTCATAATTATAGTTCTAAGTACAAGATTATCCACATAGGGAAATAATACAAAGATATATCACCAATACAAGAAGTCCTAGAACCCAAGACTGATAGATATGGATAGCTTGACTAGACAAGATACAAGAGATCCCACAACTTGGGATCGTAGGTATAAAATAATATATTTAGGTTACAAGAACTCCCTTGTGGAAAATGGACTAGTTACAAGAAAGAACTGGACAGGATCTTGTATACGAGATTACAAGAGGATAAGATGGGTTGTAAAGGGGATTAGAACAAGGAATATAATTAGAACTCAAACTAGAACTTGAAAAGTACTTACTTGGAGATCAAGACTCATTGAGCTCCCAAGTCTAATATTGGAAAGGCTTGGGATATGAGTGGCCAAGCCCTCTTTATATAAGTGTTCAAAGGCAGTTTGTCAAGGGCAGATTACGAATTGATGATATCATTGATGATATCATCAACTCGAGACACCTATGGGTGTCATAATCAAGTAGATAGACAGTCGATCCTAGGATTTTAGCACATTCAGATTCAATGGTAGGATTAGTTTCTCCAAATTATAAACCAATCATGTGATATAGAAAGTTAAATGGAATCTAAGGTTCAAGATGATTTCCTTTGTGTCCATGATAATTTATGTTGAAAGATTTACAATTCATGATCTCTTGAATGGTGATGTTATCATCGATTCTGGCATTTTATGTTGTGGGTTATATAAGGGTATAGATTATGCAATCTTTGAGAATGATTCAGCATGTGCAGTTCATGATCCTCAAGCTATTTCATATGCAAAGCTTTGGCATACATGCTTTGTTCATCTGAATTTGACTAGCCTGCTTTACCTACAAAAATAAAAAATGATGAGACATTCTCTAAACATGTCTAAAATGCTATAATTTGGGTAAAATGCAACATTCTTCCTTCTCAAAACATGGTTCAGTTAGGGTTGCACATAAGTTGCAACTTGTTCATAGTGATATTTATAGTCCTATGCAAACATCTTCATACCCATACTTTGTGACTTTCATCGATGATTTTTCCAAGCATGCATGGGTTTATCCATTGAAAGCAAAGTCCAAAGTGTTTATGTGTTTTAAACAGTTCCTAATTATGGCTGAAAATATTTCAGCATGTAAAATGGGAACCCTCCATTCTAATGGGAGGGGGGGGGAAAGGGGAGGGGGAGTATATATCTTCTGAGCTTAATGCATTCTTGGCTAAGTATCGGATAGAGCATCAATGTACAATGCCGTATACACCTCAACAAAATGGACTTTTTGAGTGGAAGAACAAGTCCTTGATGGAAATGGCAAGGTACATGGTCAAAAGTCAAGCTTATCATAGCTTTTGACTTGAGCTTGTTATGTACATAGCATTTGTACTTAACATATCAAGCTTTACCACAGCTTTTGGCTTGAGGTTGTTTTGTGTGCAGCATATGTACTTAACACGTGTCCCAACAAAACATTGTACTCTATCACTCCATATGAATCTTCACATAGTCCAAAGCCATATATTGCTCATCTACATGTTTTTGGTTGTCTAGCATATGCACTACTGCCTAAACAACAATGCAAGAAATTGGATGATAAAGTAGTGAAATGTATTTTCATTGTGTACAGTTCTAAAGGTAGACACTATCATGAATCTATGCACTTCTTACTTATTTTGGTATTATTGAAAGTTTAGGTTATAGTTCAAGGAAATAAAAAAAGTATTTCCTTCCTTCTTGTGATTATACTCTAGGAGTATGTTTGGATATTCATTATCTCAACAAGGATTGGACAGGAAATTTCAGTACTGCAAAAGCTACTATCTTGAAGATTCTACTTGAAGAATTACAAGTTTGGTGGAAGAACTAGGACGAAAGCTCCAATGCTTCAAGATCAAATCCAATACAAGTACATGAGGCTTATAGCCACTTTTTTTGGGCTAAAAGATTGCACATTTTTTTATAAAGAGAAAAAAGGAGAAAAAAGGAAGAAAAAAAGGGCGGTTGGGGGGGGGGGGGGGGGGAAAGGGAGGTTCTTAATACGAATGTGCTTTTTCTGAACATCCCAGACAATTGCGGTCTTAATAAGAACATGCTTTTCCAAACGGCCCAGAAATTTCAAGAAACCACATAGGAGCTTTCATGGCAAGTACCTACACCAAAGGATTCAAAATAACAACTGAATTCATTAAGGACACTTGTTTCTGTATACACAGGTCCAATTGTTTTAGGGTGTTATAGTAGCATGACCTTCCAATATCTGTTGCAGAAAGTGCCTCAAGATGTGGCTTTATGCCAAGATGCATTTAATTTGTAATGATAATTATGGAAAGTGATAACAAGTGACATGACCTGGTTCAGGTATTGCAATTACATGTGAAAGTACCGACATCTGAAGAACTAAACTTCTAGAACCCAGAAAGCAGTTTGATAACTGTTAGAGCATTTCATGTGTTCCAGCCTCCTATTTAAAAAACGATATGCCACACTGATGAATTCTGACCACCCAATAGCATGCATTTTAACACTTCTATTTAGACCATGTAGTTCTTTTCAGATACCGCATTCATGTTTTTATCTGGACATCATCATAGAGCTATGTCATCTGTACCGTATGCATGACGTTCCTTGAAAGTGGCATTTGAGTGCTTTGGGATTTGACCATTGAGAATTTGTGTAGGAGTCATCATCATCCTCATCTAGTTTCTGCAGATTGTTATCGACATCAAAATATATAAGAGAAAAATGTATAGTGCTTTACGAGCAGACTAACATCAAATATCGTTTAATGTTAGCGAGGTACCAAAACAGGACACTCCCTCTTACATGAATCTAAATAGTATGCAAATCAACGTAGAGAAATAACTTCTTGTTTGTGAAAGGGGGTTTGCCTTAGAGAACTAGTCTTAAATGACTGTGGAAGAGATGCAAGAAAAAGCTCATAATCTGATTTTGAGAAGACGATTCAATATCTTCTAATCATAAATTCTATAAGATATTACTGTAAGCCATATTTCATGTAACAAATAATCATAAGGTCTTCAAGCAAAAGCTTTACTGCTCTTCCTGCACCAGCCTCAGACATGCGACCCTTTTGCAATACAGGTTAGTTTTACTAACACCTTATTGTAACTTTTTTGCATCACCATGAGAGGGTGAGAGACTCAGAACCGTGCATAGAAATGATGAACAGTGGGCTCCTGCATGTCTTGACCTGCTTTTTCAACCTGATAATGGCTTTCGAACCGACTCCCTGGGGGCCAACTTCTGTTGGTGAATGTTTCATAGACATGTTTTTGTGTGTGTAAAAATCAGGCTTTTCCAGATTATGGTTTGTTGGTTTTTGGATTTCAGCAATCAGGCTTTCAGTCTTTCTATATAATTTTCTTATCTTCTGGCTGAGATATTGAAGCTAAAGCTCTTAACTCACTCATTACAAATGGCCTCATCTAGGAGTCTGCAGGAATCACCATTCCCAGCTTAAGTCCTTGGAATCATGCACCCACCAGTTCTAGATGTGTTAGACATTCAATCTTCTTAGTTTTTCATCAAGACTCTTACCATGCAGATGACAGAACACAAAACAAGACAACTCTTAATCATAGTTTTTAACATGCAAATGACAGAAGACAAAATAAGACAACCCTTTATCATAGTTTTCAAACGATACCTTCTGCTCCTGTTGCTGTTTATAATACCAAGCTGCCATTGCTTTCTGAGTTTCCGAGTCAACAGGCTGCAGTCACAAAAATCCATGTGTGGCTTGAAAATTAGATTAATGTCAACACTTTATAGACCTGGTCTACAGTTTATACTTACTGGTTCGCGTGGTGGAGGAGCACGACCTCTTGACTGTAATTTTGCTATGAACTGATTAAGAAGTTAAAGAGAACAGTAAGGAAAGGCACAAAAGAGCTTGTTTATACACAGCATGGAGAAAAAACTTGCAATCTTCATGTGCCATTTATGCGAATAATCAATCAAGTCTTTTAACGGCCAAGTCCTGATCTGTTCATACCTTTGTCTTTTCATTCTTGCCCACATGATCACATAGTTTCTTTTCCCTCAGTAACTCCTTACCAGCCCACCACATCTGGGCAGAATCAGGATCCAGCAAGTCCCCATCTGTAAAGAGACAACACCATTTACATGCCAGAAGTGACTATGAAGGAACCAACATTGGTCCCAAACAAGGGAAGGGAAGGAATAAAAAAGATCAAAAGCATGTTCTTAAACCATTGAATGTTCCATTCAACAGCTGATGCACTGGATCAAAATCTGGAAGCCCCATGGGATAGCACATCATAACTGCTCCTCTGACATTCTGTAGAGCTTCTTTCAGAATATTGGCGTTGAGTGTCATTTTATGCATGACTTGCTCCTATTTTAGTGTAAGAGCAATGAAATTGCTGATTAATCCAAAACAGAAATTCATAAGAGTGAAAACTTTTAATACAATCATAATATCAATGTATCACCTTTTCTTTTCTTAGTAAATTAAAACTTTAACTTTAGCCTAATCAATAAGTCTTATGAGTTAGATCAGAGATCGATAACCTCACAAGATCAGAATATCTGACCTTAAACAAAAAGTACTTGATGCAAATAAGGAAAATAACAGTAAAAATAGATCGACAAACAAATTAATTTTGTAAAAGAACGAGAAAAGAATGATCACAAAAAAAAATTTAAGCACGTTCCCAAATAATAAAAGTTAACACAGTAAAAATTAAATAATCAACCATGCAATCAATTCTGGACTAAGACACAATTCAAAAAAAAAGGACCACCTTGAAAAATAACAGTAAAAATAGATCAACAAACAAATAAATTTTGAAAAAGAATGAGATAAAAATAATTAACATGGATAAAAAATTAAATAATCAACCATTCAATCAATGCTCGACTAAAGTACAAAAATTCAAAAGAGATCAATCATGGATACTCAAAGCTTGGTCAAATGGCTGGCCAAACAAGTCAAATTTCCAATGCATGTGTAGTTGGGTCAAACGTCAAACCCTAATTTCAGAGCTAGTTGTGAAAAGCAAATGTAGATTGGAAAGCAAATGGTACACTTGTTAGAATCCTACAAAAAGTTGATAAAACAATTTATCATGATTATGTTGGGTTTGTAAGAAAGTGAGAAAGCACAAATAGAAGTATACACAAGAATGATTAACAAAATGGATGTATGAAAAAACGTGATGATTGAAAGAACTCTCTATTGATAGATGAGTAATATGAGAATGAGTATAGTAAGAGCTATAAGTGAATCCCCAAGTACTATGTACCACCAAATATGAGCATATCATATATATGTGGTTGGGGGATAAACCTTTAGCCATCTCTAGAGTAAAAGGTGTCAATGTATAGGGACATGGTTCACATCAAAGCTACTCGAGGGACACGTAAGTGTAACAAATCCTCTAGAGCAAATGATGTGAACACATAGATGGAGTGACAAATCAGCTCCCACAAGGTAATAAGTGGCCCAAAGTCACGGGGGAACGCATCCCCGGGTCCTAGAGACGCCGTCCCCTAAGCTTGAATATATGGGATGCCCAACCGGGACAATTGGCGTCCCCTCGCACAATGTTCTAACATGTTACCGTTCTGAGGACAGTTTCATGTTATGAACTTGTTTGGGGACGCATGTCTCAGGACGGACCTGAAAATACAAGGTTTTCTTTGTTAGAAAACTTCAAGCTTGAAGCTTGAATACTTAGCACATATGTTTTGGGTTAACATGTTTTGGGTTCTAAAAGGTTCTCCCAAGCCTATACCTTACACCATCAGGAATGTCAAGCACAAGCTTCATTCCTTACGCACCTTTATCACGTCAACAAATGCTCCATGAAAATTGGAATTTCATATTAAAGGAGGAGGTGGACACGACAATGGCATGTTTTTTCTACCATCACCATATACCTTTCAATGGAGCACGATAAAATTTGATTCTACTACTACTACTTCCACACCATCAGGAATGTCAAGCAGAAGCTTCATTCCTTATGCATGTCCATCACGTCAACGAACACCCCATGAAAATTGGAATATCATATTAAAGGAGGAGGTGTACACGACATTGGCATGTTTTTTCTACTATCACTATATACCTTTCAATGGAGTACGATAAAATTTGATTCTATTATTGTGTTTTCGATTTTATGATTGATGATTTGATATTTTACTCTTCATTTCCCATTACTTATAAATCTTATTTGTTTTAACTTTTTCCATGGATCATAATATTTCAAAGACAGAGAAAAGAAAACAAGATTAACAAAACTATGTGCCTTCGTCTTCAGATAGGTTGCGCATCACTTGATTGGAGAAAGAGAAGAAGCTTGTTAAAGGAGAAGATCTACTTTATCTCATCACATGATTTATATGAGACACGGAAGTAAGCCAATGTACTTGCATCACAGTGGGCAAGTGCCATAGAGATTGTGGCTATTGTTTGCACTGTAGCAAATGCAGAGCAAGCAAACAGAGCTCCCGATGCAATTATGAAAAGTTTATATCCTCACATGATTGTTTTCGATTGCATGACTCATTGTCTAAACAATATTCTCAAATATATTGGGAATTTACAATGGATTTCACTTGCAATTAATGAAGCTAATTCATTGGTTGGTCTCATCAACAACCATACTCATGTGAAGAATGAGTTTGGCAAGAGATCTAATCTTGATTTACTCAAATATTCGAACACAAGATTTGTATATAACTTCATCATTTTACACTGAGTAATGAAATGTATTGATGTGTTGAGAGAGCTCTTATTAAGCAATGAATTCGCAAGCATGCCAAAGGCTTATGATTCAACAGAAAGGAAAATCGGAAGATTAACTAATGATATAACATGGAAGAACATTTCCCACATTGTGGATATTGTGCATATGCTCGTACACTTACTGAAAAGTATGGATTCCATAGATCCATGCATTGATAGAGTGCATGACATTATGGATCGCACAAATGAGTCACTTAAAACATTGGTGAAAGAGAGTGATATGTACGAAGAGACATCAGCTATTTGTGTTAGAAGATGGAATGCATACTAATCCCCACTTCATGTGGCAAGATACTAACTATCAAGTTTAGCCCGGCCTATCAAGTTAACCATATATGCTTTGATCTACACCTATCAACAAACACACACACATATACAAGGTCTAGAATGTCCACCATAAGGTTCTGAATGTAGATATATTACCCCTCCCTCCTTGCTCACGAAGTCTTCCTCCATGACCATCAAGTTGAACATGCCAACTTCGACATACATGGACAAGTGATAAACCCCAAGGAGCACTTAGAATGTCGCCTAGTAGGTTGAACATCACTCCTGAGATACACATGAAAGAAATGCTCTCCAGTCTTGCAAACTCATCTCCATTCTCTGCGAATTCATCTATACATCTTCAATTCCAACATAACTAGCATATTATTATTCGTTGCTCTGCAATATGCTAAATTGTCAATGATTTCTGTTGCAAACTTTCACGATTTGATGTGCCCCTCCAGGAGTAGACTTCTCTTCTATCTTATACTCAATATCTACAATAGAATACATCATCTCCTCCTCATTGAATATAAAATTGAGCTTAATTTGCATCTTGCATGAAGATTTCACTCTTCTACATGCACCCCAATTCTCTATGTGCACTATTTTATTCTGCTTTGATACCAAATGTTGGTTTTTAGGTCCACAATCAATATAAAGATGTAGAGAAAATAGAGACAAGATGTGAAAGAGAGAGAGAGAGAGAGAAGAGCCATGCTTCAAATATATTCCATACATTACAAAAATTAAGTACATGAAGTTATAATGTAGCATAGTGAATATGCTTGAGATACAAGCTACCCATAACTCTACAATCTCCATCGTTGAAGATTATCTCCTCCAAATAGAAAGTTTCAAGTTGCTACGTACCTTGAAGATGATAAAAACACAACCCCATCTCCAAGGGGAAGAACCACCTTCATCAAGCTATATATCCGCTCCAAGTGGTTGTATTGTGTTATAAACAACTATAATTGTGTTTTTGGTACTCAAAAAAAGCCAAAAACCCACCGCTCGTGATTTGAAACACATTTTTTGTCTCATTTTACAAGGAGATGTTTTTTGGTTTTTTTTTATTGTTTTTTATCTACTTATGATACATTAATATTAATACAATAAAAAATTCATATTCTAATCATTCTTTTCTCATAAAAATTGCTTTTCAAGTAAATTTTCTGCAATAAAGGTTTTCATTTTGAACAATGATCTTCTACCAAATACCTATGTGCTATATATCATTGGGAAGCTCTTGATGAGCACTTTCGCAATATGTAATAAAAAATTATGCCACATGTTGACCCATTTTCACCTGTTTTGATTGCCTTTGATCAGGCTTTGACCATCTTTTTCTTGTCCTTTGACTAGCCATATTTGATTGAACATAACTTGCATGTGGGGTTCCTAGTGGAAGGTTGCCCCCATACCATCATATTTCTTATAATCCCCTCCTAACCTGACACTAGGGAATATAATAGGTAATTATATTAGTTATTATTAATTAATTAGTTTATTAAGTTTATGTAGATACCTTTGATTTTCATTGTTCATGCTAAGTATTCACCAACACACATAAAGACCTTGGAAGTGAAGAGCACTCCCATAACACACATCACAAGAACTCACACATCCAATACTCTTCTAAACCAAGTACTACTTGAACGGATAGAGTCGACAAAAAGATGCTAGGTAATGGATAGAATGTAACTTTCAAACATACTTCCTCAACCATCAAGAATTGTCGGGTCTATCAAGTTAAAGTCATATGCTCTCATCTACACCTATCAAATAAACGCACACACATATACAAGAAGGTGGAAAATGTCCATCGTAAGGTTTTGAATGTAGATAGATTACCCCTCCTTGCTCACATAATTCTTCCTCCATGACCACCAAGTTGAACATTCCAGCTCCCACATACATGGAACCAATGCTCTCCAATCTTGCAAACTCATCTGCATTCTTTGCAAATTCATGTGCACATCTTCAATTCCAGCATAACCAGCATAGAAGCTACTATTTGCTGCTCTGCAAATGCTGCCAGTGATTACTGCTTCAATCTTTCAAGATTTGATGTGACCCCTAGAAGTAGACTTCTCTTCAACCTTATACTAGGCATCTTCAACAAAATACATCATCTGCTACTTCTCGCTAAATATAAAATTGAGCTTAATCTGCAGCTCCCATGAAGATTTCACTCTTCTTCATGCACCCCAATTCACTTATTCCACTATTTTATCCTATTTGATACCAATTGTTTGTTTTTAGGTCCACAATCAGTATAGAGATATGGAGAAAATAGAGACAAGATGGAGAATAGACAAGACATGAGAGAGAAAGGAGCCATGTTCCAAATATATTCCATACATTACAAAGATGAAGTACATGAAGTTACAAGATAGCATAGTGAATATGCTTGAGATACAAGCTGCCCATAATTCCACACTCTCCATAGCTGAAGATGATCTCCTCCAAATACAAATCAGGGATTATGAAAACACAACTCCACCACCTCCAAGTGGAAGAACCACCTTTATCAAGCTGTATATCTGCTTCAAGTGGTTGTATTGTGTGCCCACAAGTCGTTCTTTATATAGACAAATATAATTGTGCTATTGGTACTCAGAAAAAGGCCAAAAACCCACTCCCATAAAATCTGCCACGTTTTACAGGGAGGTGCTTCTGGTATTTTTTTATTACTCTTTATCTTATTACAATATACATGTTTTTCTCATAAAAATTGCTTTTCAAGTAAATTTACTGCAATTAGGGTTTCAATTTTGAACAACCATATGCTACCAAACACCTATGTGTTATATATCATTGGAAAGCTCTTGATGAGCACCTTGACAATATGTAATGAAAAACTCTGTGACATGTTGATTATTTTTAACCTGTTTTGACTTCCTTGACCAAGCTTTGACCATCTTTTTGCTGTTCTTTGACTAGCCATATTTGATTGAACATAACCTGCAGGTGGGGTCCCTAGTGGAAGGTTGCCCCCATAACATCATAATTCTAACACATCACATGAAAAAAAAAAAATAAGGATGCTTGCCAGTTCCAAAATCCAGCTACAGCTTAAATTAGATATCATTCTATCTCAGATTATTCACCATGACACAACGCATTAAGTCTGATCATGGTGGCTGACAACTACTACCTGGTGCACATGGTTACCTGGTTACCTGGTTACCTGGTGCACATATAAGCCTGAAATGCTACAGATTCAAGCCAACTAAGTGGGGGGCACCATATAATGTCCCACTTACCTTGTGGGGCACACCTCTGATCATGAATCTACACAGCACGGAATGGTTCAGTGAGTTCCAAGTATTCTTGCACTATACTTCATTAACCTCCTCAAGTACCCATAATCTCTAAAGCACTCAAAAAGTGGGCTTACTGCTACTCAAGAGTCAAGTGGTAGCATCCTAGGCTGATTTCACAAGCACATGTATATATGTGCACTGAACACTCAGCTGGCCCAAGAGCTGTCCCCATCCTTGAATGTCAAATAATGCAGTGATTTGCCAATTCGAAAGCCAAACCCTAAAGGGCTCTCACCTAGTACTGACATGAAACATGTGAATTACATGGCGGAAGAAATATGGAGGTGAAGAGAAGATAAAAGGTAGACTCAGAGAGAAATAAAGGGGAGAGAAAGAAGGCATACCTTTGATACACATGCTTCTGCTTCTGCCAATGTTTTCCTCAATGTTTTTGCAACTTCTGGATCGCAAGCTGAAGAGCAATATAAACAAATATGTGTGTAAATGTAATATCTGTTGGAGAAAGACAAATAAATAAAGGGAACTGTTTATCCAATCAAAGCAGGACATTCAAACAGTAATCCATGAGGGACCATAATGATTAAGATATCAATCATAAGCCCATAACCTTTCAATAACAATGATGTTATGGTTGTCTGGAATATACTGTAAGGTAAGTCTAACGCAATCATGAAGTTTGTTTCATGTACACCATCATTAAAACTAACACGTATCACTGTAGTATTTGCTCAAAATATTGAATACAATTGTATCGACCATGTTTGTGAAGTACACAAGTACTCATTCATCCATCTTGCCGAGTGATATCTTCTCTAGCATATTTCTGAATCGTCACCTATCAACCATTCAAAACCCTAAAGCTGACTAACTGCTCAATGTTGTGATCCTTTGCAGCTTGCATGCATGAATTTTGCAGCTCTGACCCTACATCCTATAGCACCAATATAAGTATAAAGTAAGGTAATCCAACAACTGCTGGAGACACGATCAAGTCCAATTAAGAAGGAAATGTCATAATGTTTAACCCAAAAAACAAATCAGATGAAGACTGAATCATCCATGACCCATATCCTTGATTGATGTTTTTTTTACCATTGATTATAGAGATACATGCGTGCCATGTCATGATACATATGAAAATCAATAACTGTACATCAGCGAACCCTGATACCTGTTACATGTCCATCACCTAATGCCAGATGAGGATTTCAACCCAAATCATGCTTCTGATCATTTCTAAAGTAAGAATTATTGTCAATCATGAACCCTTCCTGCATAGCATTTGCTCACAGGCGGTGCTCTTTTTGGTGGTTGCTCAACAAGTGATCACTCAACAAAATGGCATTTCTATGATTGTCCAAGGCAAAAAGTGCACACATATCATCAAAAATGTGAATGGAAACGCCTAGTATATGCATGTGTGTATGTATATGCATGTGTGTATGTATATGCATGTGTGTATGTATATGCATGTGTATCTGTTTACATTTATCACATTTTTATGTTGGATATATGTACTACAGTTTCAAAGGTGTTATTTATTTTGTATAAAGTATGTAGCGGCATTAACCATTGAATATGTGAATCTTGATGTAATAGATTCAATCAAATTTTTTATGTCAGATGCCATGGTTTGAACTTTCATTCTAGAGCTTAATATTTAATTAATGCTCATTACCTTGACTAGTGACATTATGAGAGATTAATGCTCGAACTTTCAGCTTTGCAATATTGAAGTTTGAACTTTCGACTTTCAAGGTTTTGATCATCAATTGATCATTAATATTCCATAAATAAGGACATTATATGAGATTGATGTTTGATTATTGAATGATGAATTTGAAATTTGAAGCTTGATGTTAAATAACAGATTGATGGCATTATGTGAGAATCTTCATAGTTGACCAATGGATTGATGATTTTTGGTATTAGAAGAGACTAACCTTACCTCAGATTGCTGCAAGTGGAGATTTATCCTAACTTAAGAACTAAGTTCAGATTCATCCAAAGTTATAAAGTAAAGATATATAGCTTCATAAAGTTAGGAACTACAGATAAAAAAGACAGTCACAAAACATTAAAAAATACAGCATCAACGACAAGAGATTGTGTGAAAGAATAGAACTAAGATAAATCATGAAAAATACCTACAAATTAGAAGGTGAAATTTAATATGGTTTGGTATCAGAGCATGAAAAACTAGAGTACATAGAGAATTTGGTTATATGTAAGAAGATCAAGTCTGCATGGTAGATGTAGTTCAAGCTCAACCACATATTCAACACTAATATGCAGATGATCAATTTTTCTGAAGGTGTCTAATATCGTGTTGAAGAATTATACACTCCGAGAGGGGTCATATTAAAGAATTACTTGGCTGATTGCAACTATTGTGAGCAGAACCAGATAGTTCATATTTGCTGAATTTGCTAGAACAAACAATCAATAACAATTTGGAGAGCATTGCTTCCTTGTGTATCTAAGAAGCAATGTTCAAACTACTTGTCAACCTTCTTGTGCTCCTTGAAGATAATCACTTAACCATGTATATGGGAGTTGGCATCTGCATCTTGGTGGTCATGAAGGAAGACTATACGGAGCATGAAGGGGTTTTATCTCTACATTTAGAACCTTATAATGGAAACTATAACACCTTCTTGTATTTGTGTATGTGCTTGTACACTAGATTGTGTATGTCTGAGTGCATTTAGAGATTTTTTGTATAAATATACTTACTTTGCAAGTATTGCTCTTGGTTTAGCTCTTTGAATTTCTTGTGCGCACATGTTGGTATCTTAAACCCTACCTTAGACTTTAGAAGAGCATCTGGTGTATTTTTTAGTAATCTAGTTTTACTTGCTTTGGTCTTTGTAAGGATTGAGGTTACTTAAGTGTAACAATCACATTCTGGAATGATGGGTTAGACTTGCTTTGATAAAGTTAGTGAAGCTCATAGGATTTCTAGTCTAATACTTAATCTATAAACCTTATCATAATAGAGAATTGATATTCTAAACTATCCCAACCATGGATGATCGTGATCAATCCAATATTTTGGGAATTTTATCTCCTTCTGAGCATTTAGAAGGAAGCCCCAATTATCCATTTTAGAGTTTTATTCAAAAGAATCTTTTGATAGCAAGAGATTTGTTAGATGTCATGTCAAGTGATTTACCACATCCTAAGGACCTAGGTTGATATTGTTGGAAGTGTTGTGGGTCGATAACAATCACATGATCTTTCAAACACTTAAAACCTTGAGCACATGCAGATCTTGAACCAAATAAGATGAATAATTACAAGAATAGACAAGAGACAAGAGAATGTAAACAAGTAACTAAAGGCTACTCTAAGTAATAATTACTTGATGAAATAATAACAATACAATGTATGTAATATACAAAATTTGAATAAAAAAGATTATAATCATCATTTGTGTTGATGATATGATCATGATAGATCCTAATGGATTCAATCCACAATTTTTTAGTTAGAATGTAAGAGACTTTTTGATGTTAATGATCTTCATTCGTTACATTATTATCTTTGCATTGAATTCATATACAAGAATAATTGTATTTATATGACAGATCAGAAGTATATCGAGAAACTTCTAAAAAGGTTTGAAATGCAAGATTCTAAATCTATGCAAACTCCTATGGATGTTAATGTGATTACATAATGTGTTTTTCTAACTTCTTGCCCTTCCTTTGAATGTTTGGATGCCACTTTCTTGCAAGGTTTGCAAGTACCACTTTGGAATCTTCTTAAAGACTAGTGCAATCTCTCTTTTCATTGGACTTCTAGTAGACTCCAACTTCTTGAGTTGGTTCTTCTTCTATACATTGAGTAGGAATGGGAGATAGTGAAGGTTGTGGTGATGGCATATAAAATCCAGGTTTGTGTAAGAGTGGTTACAACTTTCTCCTTTCCTTTATCTTTATATACTTGAGTAGGGGTTTAAGAAGGTTGATCACCCCCCCATATGGTTGAATATAGGGATCTAGATTCCTTTCAAAAAATGCATAATCTGCTTTAATAAACTCCGGAACTTTTAAAATTTTTGTCATAAACTTGATTTTCAACAAGATAAGCATTGTGTAAGAGGAGAACTTTACCTGTTTTTGAAACATAGAATATATAACCTTTGCAAAAACAACTTTAACAGCTTTTTCGTCAAGCTTACTACGATCTTTCTTGTCAATGTGAACATAATGAGGAGAACCAAAAACTCTGAAATAGTACACATTAGATTTCTTATCATTATATGCTTCATAAGTGCAATCGCTTGTAAAGCTTTTGTTGAAGCCCTATTAAAAACAAGATTTCGAACTAGATGCAGTGCAAATAGAAATGACTTCCATGTTGGTTCTTAGGCCCACATTCAATATAGAGACACAGTGAAAATAGAGACAAGATGGAGAATAGCGTAGGAAATATGCAAGGAGTACAAGCTGTCCATAACTCCACAATCTCCAAAGCTGAAGATGATCTCCTCCAAATAGATAAGCTCCTCCACACCTTGTAGATGATGAACAAAGCACAACTCCACTTCAAGTTGAAAGGACCTCTAGCATATGAAGATCACACTCCCAAGTGATGATTATGAGCCAAAGAGAATGTTTTTTATATAGAGTATTATTGATTTCTTGCACACCAAGCTTGTAAAAAGCCAAAAAAAGTTAATCCCAAAAATCAAAGCAGATTTCTCGTCAAATTTTTTGAAAACCCTAATTTTGGGGGTTTCTTGATTTTTATGTGCCATATAGACTAATACAATCTGACATGTGTTCAATTTTGCTTTTTATACTAAAAATGCTTTTCATACTTGACCTAAAAATTAGGGTTTGGCTTTTGATCTAGCTATACATGCCAAATAACAAAGTGTTATATATCATTGAATAGCTCTCAAGGAGTACCATCACATTATGTGACAATAATTTTTTATCATATTTTTACCATTTCTCAAAAATGGGACAATGTTTTACCATTTCCAATAATTAATTTATTCTTATTTTAAACTTGCAGGTGGGTCTCTAGTGGAAGGTTTTCCAAGTGACATTTCTAACAAGTCTCTCCTAACCTAACACTAAGGGAATATGCTAGGCAAGTATATTTGTTATTGGTTGTAATGATTTACTTTAGGTACCTCTATTTTTCATCTATCATGCAAAGTATCCTACAAGCACACACAAGGACCTTTGTCATGAAGAGCATTCCCATAACACACATCAGAAGGAGAACTAATACATCCCACACTGTTCTCAATGAAATAATGGTTGGAAGGATAGAGACAACTGCATTGTTGTTATAGGGTATAGATAAAAGTTTCAACATACTCTCAAGTTTACCAAGAGTGGCTAATCCTCCACAATTCAAGGTTATATGCTGTTATCTACATGAATAGCATCACACCAAAACTTTGGTGAAAGCTTCTTAAAAGATAACATATTATGTGCCATTCCAACAAGTGTACAATTCTCTCTCTCCAATACCATTCTTCTCTCGTTATAAGCAATAGTGAGTTGATGAGATAAACCTTTGTCTTTCAATATGACTTGAAGTCATTGGACATGTATTCTCCTCCTTTATCACTTCTTAAAATAAGAATTCTAAAATGATTTTCATTTTCAACCATAGCTTCAATTTTCTTAAAAGTAACAAAAACCTCGAACTTTGCCTTTAAACCAAATATCCAAGAATATCTTGAAAAATCATCAATAAAAGTGATAAAATCTATGATCATATAAAGATTTTGCTCCCATAGGCCCATTCACATCAGAGTGAATAATCTACAACTTTCTGGTAGCTATAATAAATCCATGCTTCTTGAATGGTAGTTTATGTAAGTTCCCTTCAAGACATCCTTCACAAGAATTTGCATCATTTGGTAAATCAAAAGTTGGCAAACTTATAATCATATCTTTGCATGCCATAACTTCGTACTTTCTTTTCGAGAGGTAGATGATATAGCAAGATTACTATGGCTGATTTTTTGACAAAACAAACATGCCACTTCTATTTTCACCTTCTAATAGACAATGTTCTTCATTGGATATAATGATTGACATGAATCCTTCTTGAGAATTACTTTATAACCATATCTTGGAAACGTTGAGATGGAGAGCAAATTCTTTTTAATCTTTGGTACATACAAAACATTAGAAATTGTGAAACTACCACTTTCTGTTGATTTTAGTGTGACCCCTCTCTCTCTCTCTCTCTCTCTCTCTCTCTCTCTCTCTCTCTCTCTCTCTCTCTCTCTCTCTCTCTCTCTCTCTCTCTCTCTCTCTCTCTCTCTCTCTCTCTCTCTCTCTCTCTCTCTCTCTCACGTATGTGTGTATATGTGTATGTGTATGTGTATATATGTGTGTGTATATGTGTATGTGTATGTGTATATATAAACACATACACACACATACATACATATATATATAGTGTGTGTACAAACACATATCAGTGTTGCATTTGCAACGTTCGCAACGCAACATCGCAACGTTGAGACGTTCGCAACGCGTTGCGATAAAAAACAAAAATTTTTGCCTCAAATGAGGCCGTTTTGTCGAAACGGTCTCATTCAGGCATTTGCGATTGTCGACCCGAGAGCGTAGCTTGGCACAGGAGAAGAGCAAAACAGCAAGATTCATCATTCAAGAAGGTTTAAGGTACTTTATTACACACACACCCGTGACCCCCCTATCTATTGAAGCTTGCTTCCTATCTTGAGTCCTCTCCAAGCTTCTAACCTCTTCCATCAACATGCCTAAAGCAAAACAAGCATGTTGGGAATAAGTGACAAGCCAAGGAAAGATGGGCTCCGGGGGTAGTGAGAGATGGACTTGCAAGCTTTGTGGCTATAGTGGAGCCGGTGGAGCCGATAGGATCAAGGCACATCTTGGAAGAGTAAGTGGCATAGGAGTTGCACCTTGCAAAGAGCCAATGCCGGAAGCTATAAAGGGAGAGCTAATGGCATGGGTAGCTCAAAAAGCCCAAGGTAGAAGGAATAGTGGAGCCCAATCCCAAGCTAGATCATTTGCAAGCGGTTCACATGGTTCTTGTGATCCCCAAACTCAAGCATCTCAAGCTCATGAGGCTTCCATAGACATTGACATAGAGCATGAGCCACCAAGAAAGAGTACAAGAGTAGAGCATGATCCACAAGAGCACCCACTTGGCTCTCTTGGAGGAGCATCTATACGTGCTAGCTTGCAACAACAACGTAAACAAGAAGCCACACAAGCCATCATGAAAGCTTTTATACAATGTGGTTTGTCTTTTAATGTTGCATGGACACCGGCATGGAGAAATGCCATTGAGAAGGTTTCACTATTAGGGTTTCGTTGGCAAGGGCCTACCTATGAAGAGTTGAGGACAACGGAGCTCAAAAAAACAAAGGAAGCATTAGAGAGAGAGCTTGAGCCCATGAAAGAGACATGGGCAAAGTATGGATGCACAATCATGTGTGACGGATGGACGGACATACGAAAGAGGTATGTGTACAACATTTTGGTGCATTGTTGCAAAGGGATCATGTTCCTTCGAGCCATAGATGCATCAGCAGCTGGTACTACAGTCACATGTGAGTGAACTGATTTTTGAATTTTCAGTTTATATTTGATTGTGCAATGATCAATCATGCATGTGGCATCTCACATGTGCATTTGCCTTGTGCATGTGCATGTGCATTGTGCATGTGCATTGTGCATGTGCATGTGCATTGTGCATGTGCATTGTGCATGTGCATGTGCATGTGCATGTGCATGTGCATGTGCATGTGCATGTGCATGTGCATGTGCATGTGCATTGTGCATGTGCATTGTGCATGTGCATGACACATGTGCATTGTGCATGGGCATGACACATGTGCATGTGCATGGGCATGTGCATGTGCATGTGCATGGGCATGTGCATGTGCATGTGCATGGGCATGTGCATGTGCATGTGCATGTGCATGTGCATGTGCATGTGCATGTGCATGTGCATGTGCATGTGCATGTGCATGTGCATGTGCATGTGGCATGTGCATGTGCATGTGCATGTGCATGTGGCATGTGCATGTGCATGTGCATGTGCATGTGGCATGTGCATGTGGCATGTGCATGTGGCATGTGCATGTGCATGTGCATGTGGCATGTGCATGTGCATTGTGCATTGGCATATATGTATGTATGTACATGCACAATGCACATGCACAATGCACATGCACAATGCACATGCACATGCACATGTGCCATGCACATGCACGTGCATTGTGCATGTGCATTGTGCATTGTGCATGTGCATGACACATGTCAAGATAAATTATAATTTATCAATTGATTGATGATTCATTGTGTTATATGTAAATAGGTTGATTCATTTATGATCATATCCGTCAAGCTATCATGGACATTGGTGTAGAAAAGGTAGTCCAGGTGGTTACAGATAATGGAAGTAATTGTGTGGCTATGGGCAAGCTTCTAGAAGAAGAATTCCCCTCTATTGTGTGGACACCGTGTGCTGTCCATTGCATTGATTTGCTGATAGAGGATGTGGGGAAGATACCATGAATTTACACCATTTTTACCACTTGCATAAAAGTGGTCTCTTTGTCAAAATTGCTTGCTATATTTCGGTCTTACAGTGATATTGATTTGGTGAAGCCCGCGAAGACCAGATTTGCATACATGTGCATAGTCATGGAAAGATTATTAAGAGTGAGGCAAGCACTGATGCAGACAGTTGTATCACCTGATTGGTTAGCTTGGGATGGACATACCAGTCCAAAGGCAGAGCTTGTATGACGCACATGTTTGGATGACAGTTTTTGGAGGGATGTGGAGGGATTAGTGCGGGCCTTACAGCCCTTATATTCACTCATACGCATAGCAGATAGAGAGGGCTGAGAGGGCTGCACACTTGGACTTGTTTATGAGTTCATGGATCGTGTCAGAGAGTCTATACAGAGATGTCCTTATCTGACATTGGAGAGGTAAGTTGAAACTTGGGTATTTTATTTTTTGTATGAGCATTCATGTTCAAGTCTTGACTCTTCAAAGTTCAACATTCTTAAATCTTATTGTTTTCTAACTTGATTTGTTTTTTATCCATAGGATAGAGGAAATAAAAGGAATATGGAGGAAGAGGTGGGATTGGTTCCATCGCCCTATACATGGGATGGCCAATCTACTACATCCTTTATGGAGATCACCATCACAGTCATTGGATATGGAGCTTGTGAATGCTTGGAATGACTATGTAGATCGATTGTATGGACCTTCTGATGTGGAGCCACATGGGAAGTTGGAGCTTCGGCTCACCCAGTTTCATAATAATGAAGGACTTTTTGGTAGAGACACAGCATGCTTGAGAAGCATGCAGTTGATGAGTTGATGCCTGTGACATGGTGGGAGAGATACGGTGTTGGTACACCTGAGCTAGTAAGTCATTCCAATTTCCTCTTTAGTCTTTAACTAATAAGTTATAACTTAATCTCATGAGTCATTCCTCTTGAGTCTTCAATTTTTAATGAACTCTTTCTTTTTTATCTTGCAGAGAAATTTAGCCATCCGCATACTTTCACAAGACTCTAGTGCTAGTCCATGTGAGAGGAATTGGAGTACATGGGCCCTCTTCCATACAAAGAAGAGGAATAGACTATCTACAGCGGCTTGTCTATTGCCACTGCAACTTGCGTTTATTGGAGCGTGGTGGCCACTCATCAGAGGTGCGGTAGGTGAACGTCGATGAGCTTGATATAGAGAGGGTCCATGATATACCTAGCATTCCGGCAGAGGACCTTGATCTATATGACATGCTCTATCAGGAGTTGACAGTGCCACAGCATGATACGAGGGCATCTCGGACTTGTTCTAGTCGTAGAGCACACAGTGTACCAGGTCCATCTACTAGTAGGATGGAGGCATCTACTAGTCGAGCATCACATGATGATGATGATGATGATGATGATGA
>CM035430.1:26905884-27055884 GCA_020310875.1 Ceratopteris richardii
CGCTCTTCCCATGGAGTGGTGGCTTATTCTCGTGAGGAGATGTACTTCATCTCATCACATGATGCATCCGACACAGGAAAGTCGACTGATGTACTTGATGCACAGTGGGCAAGTGCCATAGAGATTATGGGGCCATCAAATGTGGTTTGCATTGTGACAGATGGGGAGCTTGCAAATAGGGCTTCCGCTGCAATTATTGAAAATTTGTACCCTCACATCATTGTTTGCATATAACTTTACCATGTTACACCGAGTAGTGAAATGTAGTGGTGTCTTGACAGGCCTTTTATTGAGTGATGAATTTGCAAGGATGCCAGAGGCTTCTACTTTGACAGGAAGGCAATTTAGAAGATTAGCTAATCATGCATCATGGTGAAAACATTTCCCACATCATGGATATTGTTCATCCACTTGTGCACTTATTGAAAATTGTGGATTCCATGGGGCCATGCATTGGTAAGTGTATGAAGCTATGGATTATACGATTGAAGCACTAAAAACATTGGTGAAAGACAATGATAGGTATGAAGAAATTTCAGCTATTTGTGTTTGCAGATGGGATGCATACTACTCCCCACTTCATGCAGAAGCATACATGTTGGATCCAGAATTCCAAGATAAAAAGCAATATGCAGATCCAGAGGTGGCTAATGGATGAAGGAACATATTAGAGAGATTTGTCCCAGATAGTGCAGCTAAACGACTTATCAGAGATCAGCTATCCAAATATAGTACAGGGAAAGATGCTTCATATGCATGTGCAAATGCCCAAGAGGATAGGTTACGTGTTGGTGCTTCCCTATGGTGGGAGGATTTTGGTTTTGATGGTCCAGAGCTTTTAACAATTGGCCATTCGGATACTTAGCCAGGCTTGCACCACCAGTTGCCTTGAGCAACTATGGAGTGTGTATGGACATGTAGCCTCTAAGAAGAGGAACAGGCTTGGTGTGCAGAGTGCTAGAGATCTTGTGTTTGTCAGTGCAAATTTGAGGATGCTTCGACCGACGCAATGCATGGAGGGAGATCTTTTCAGAGAATGGGAGGTAGAGAAGGGATCTCACCAAGTGGTAAATGAAGAACATGAAGATGCAGCAACCACTGATTGCGTTGCAAAAAATGAGTCTGTCACTTTGATTCCCCACTTCAATTCTCAATGTGTATATATATTATATATCTATACATACACACATGTGTGTGTATGTGTAAATACATATATATGCATACATATACATATACATACACACATATACATACATACATACATATATGTGTGTGTGTATATGGGCTCACGTATTGCATACAAAAAGCTTTATTTCTCAATATCCTACTAAATGCATATGTACATTACATAAAGGAACCTTCAATTCTCAGGGTGCATACTAAGCACCATGTTGAGGCTTATCACATGAAGTGCACTCAGTAAATAATGGACCTTCTACCATGGAAAAAAGTGCAAGTGGTACTCTTTGGAATCAAAGCAAAGCAATCTACCCTCCAAAATTTCTTATTACATATTATATGCCTTACACAAGTTGGTCCCAATAATTATGCATTAAGGTCAACTAAAGATATGAATGGCTTATCTTATAAAAAATCAATCACTCATCCTTGGAGAAAGGGAATTTTATGATGGAATTATCGATCTTGAGGGGCCTTTCCCTTGGAGGATTATGGTGCTTCTTCATTTCTTAGCTTCTTAGTTGCTTTGAGCACCTTGCAAACGAGAAAATTATCAGCGATGTTTAAAATGTAACCAATGTGAATGTCCATGGAGAGGTTCATGGTTTTCATGATATTGCAATGAATTTTGTCTGATTTTGCCAAAACTTGATTGTGGGACAAGAAGTGATAAGTGAGATCAAGCAAGTAAGGATTGCTTGCTATCCACATATGAATGAAGCATTTTCATAAATTATTGCCAAGTCCTTCTCTCTTCCACATATATTTTACTTCTTAATTCATGGAGTCAACATCATACTCAATCGAATTAAAATTTTCTAACATCCAATTGTGATTGTTAGGCTATCTTTTAAGGGTTTTGGGCACACAAACCTAAAGACCTTCCTCACATAGATGTCAAATAGGCTCTATCTAGTTTCTCTTATGATACAAGCTTCTTTTAATTACAAACATGACCAAAATGACACAACTAAAAGAACCCGAATCTGGATCACCTTAATAAGCCAAAAGTCCCAAGTACACACTTTCTAATTTTCTTATGATGTAGCCTTTGTTCTTGAACACAAATCACACCAATATGCTCCTTCGCAATCATGTGTTGCATTTGCAATCCTTGAGCCTTCAATATTTCAATTGTAGTTCTTAATGTTACAACTCTAGATGTGAGGTACTATCTCTTCATAGCCCACCAACATAGTAGTTCTATTTGACTCTTAGTCCATCACATCATTAACGTATAGATATTATCAAGCATGGTTGGGCATTTCCCATAGTTATGTACCTTGATTGCATTTTAGTCCTCAAACTACCCCTTGATATGTTCTTGTAGTCGCCGAGATGGTCTCTTGTGGGTGATTGTGATGAAACTATCATCATCTATAATACTTTTTCTTGAAGGAGTAGAGTCTATGAGGATGGGGCTTCCCGAAGCTCAAGCTAAGCCATGTTCACATCTATATCCTTATAGCTCACTCCTTTGTTTTATGCTCTTGTCTAGCTTTCCAACCATTTGGTACATTTTTTGCGATTTGGATAAACTTTTGCCAAACACTTGCTCTTTCAAAACTTAAATGTTGCTACTTGAGTGCATTGGCATGAGCTCAACTTCTTGTTTCTTCAAGGGAGGAATCATTCTAGAGATAAATCTCATCTTTCTATGATAGAAATTGACACACTATCCCCATCAAGAATAGACTTCAAGTTTGACCAATTCCTCAATCTCAATCGTGAGCCTTTTTGAAACTTGTTGTCTATCTACAAGAGATTGAAATTCTATTCATATTACTTGCAAATATGGGGATACATAACAAACCTTTCCAATGGATTTGCTTTAATACTCAGCCGCGACTAATGAGAAGGATGGTAAGTCCACAAGTTTCACTCAATCAAAGGTCATTAAAACATCTCCTTTTATCCTCCTTATCGATTTCCAAAAAATGACATGGACAATCTACTCACGTATTTTGAAGGAACATGCATTATCAAAACTTGTTTCAATCCTTAGCATCTTTGAGCATCACCTCAAAGAGACCTTATCTAGAGTAATAGATGGATTAAATCACCAATGAGTTGAAACCCATGCCTTATCTCTATGCAGCCTCTATGACAAAGGGCACATGATCCATCATATAGAGCACCACTCTTTGCATCCATAAGGTAAGGGAAGCATCCCAGACCTTAGAAGGATGGATCTTGACCACCCTTCGTACACCCACAATTGGAAATTGATCCCTTGACAAAAGCTTCTTCTATAATTCTCTCATGAAGGTAAGGCCATCTTGATAAACTCCGAACTCCCTTTCCCACAAATTCCTTTTTGTTCAGTCTTCATCTCCTATCTTGTTGCTTTCCAAAACCCTAGAAATGCCATAGCTCCCAACTCTATCCATGGAACAAGGGATGATGGGGGTCATTGCAACCCCTTGACAAGACAACATAATTACAAGGGGTCACTAATACTTCCAAGGAGCATAGAGATCACTTACAAACGCAAGTCTTAATGGATAATTGTGTAAAAACGTATGCAGTCCAAGCACTTCATCAAGAACGCACACAAATAAACATACCTACCTACCTACATACAGATACATACATACACACACATATGTGTGTATGCACGTACGCATGGATGTATATAGTCCTTTTGGGCACGATCGGAAGTCGGAACAATGAAAAGAATATTAGCATGCCCCTGCTCAAGGATGAGGGAGACTCATCAAGAACTGTATGCATGTATCTGAGTTCATATATACATGCACACACACGCACACATATGTGCATCCATGTAACAATAAATGGCGAGCATTGTTCAGAGAAACATCTTTACACTTTGACGTCGGAGGAAGGGCTGTTTCATAAATCACTTATCATCCAATAGTCCAGAAGTTGAAAAATACCTTCACCCGTGCGTTTCCCAGAGGGATCCCTGAGGTAGAATGGACCATGTTGTCTCCTGTACGAGGCACTGCTGCTGCATTCCGCCTTTTGACTGTCGTAATTTGCATCATCATCGCTGTCTGGATCACCGTCGTCGTTAGGCGCCCGAGCAGGACCATGAAGGCAAAGCTGTTCACCCTCGCGGGCTAAGATGAGCAAGCGAAGCTGCAAATTATTGATGAGCACAACATCCCTGATGAGCGTATCCACGCTCTGAGAGGATGGGCATTCGTATAGGAACTGTCTGTCTTCGCTCTGCTTCACGTGCACTAACACCATGTTTTTTTCAGAAAGCAGTTAAGCAGCCAACGATGCACACTTTATAGACTTCTTGGTGCCGACGTAGATTCTCGTTGGCCAGCGTGGCCTCGAGTCCCAACACCCAAGTCTCGAATCTCGACGATTATGACAAAGCTGAAAATTGTTGAAGACTGGAGTAGAGACAATATATTTACAACACTTAAGGATGATCACCAAGATAGTTTTGAGATATTTTTCATATAGAAATGTTTCCCTATTGGATTGGAATTCTATCCGTTTAGAGAGAGGTAAATGGCTTACTTCTTATCTATAGTGTGGTAACCTCAAGTGATCCCTTTGTGGAATGCATGAAGATACTCATCTATGGCTATGCAAGGAAGAAGACCAAGAGTAAAAGTTATTACAAGTTAGTGTTGAAGGATCATTCCATCCTCAATCAAGACTAGTGGAAGTTCCTCCTGATATTCCCCATTTTCAATGATGAAGAGGCTGAATTTTTGTATGAGTGGATGTGTATCTAAGCTATGTTAGATGTACCCATCGACAAGCAAGTGATGGCATTGATGGAGTGTACAGACAAGGATGGATATGATTGAAGTTTGTTCATGTTCATGATAGTTTAAGAGCATTCTAATGAGGAAATCAAATGATAAGAAGAAGATTTGATCATTATGAAATTGGATTTGAGTCAAAGGAGAGGTTTTGCCTTAAATTAGATACATCCAAGACGTGAAGATAACAAAATAAGACGTCTTGATGAGATTACAAAAGATCTCACTGCACCATTTTTGGCTCTTGAGGGACTCCCACCTTAAGGGGGAGGGGGGAGGGCATAGTGTTATGAGTTAATAAAAGGTGGTCTTTGGTTCTTTAGGATTCTACATTCGATAGATAATAGAAATGGGTGGCTATTAATTCTAGGGCTTCTCATCCCTTCTCAGTTGTCTCCTTACATCCCCCAATGTGGAGCAAGAGATAATTGAGACCTAGATATCCTTGAACCCCCTACCTTTCCAAGATATTCTCATTGGGGACTTCGACATGGTGGATGTCATGGACACAAAGAAAGCCATCATCAACCTTAGATTTCTTGTGACTTTATATATCTCATGATTGGTTCAGAATATGGAGAAAGAAATGTTTCCATCATGTCAAGAACATGACAAAACCCTAAGATGGACTATCTACTTTCTTGATTTTGATATCGAGAGGTCCTATTTTGGATTGTTGATATCATCAGTGACATCATCAATTCGTAACCACCTTTGATAACCCCCCTTGAACACCTATATAAGGAGGTCTTGGCCATGTACATCTTTAGTCTTGTCAATGCCTGTCTTGGGAGCTCAAGCAATCGCAATCACCAAGTAAATATTTTCAAAGTTCGAGTTCTAACTCTTGTCATGTTCGTTATTGTAGTCATGATCAATCTAGTTCTTGGACATCTAGTTTCATCCTCTTGTAATCTCGTAGCATGAGATCTTATCAAGTTATTCCTTGTAATGAGTTCATCTCCCTCAAAGGATTTCTTGTAGTTCATATAGCATGTTTCATACCTCAATCAAGACTAGTGGAAGTTCCTCCTGATATTCCCCATTTTCAATGATGAAGAGGCTGAATTTTTGTATGAGTGGATGTGTATATGAGCTACATTAGATGTACCCATCGATGAGCAAGTGATGGCATTGATGGAGTGTACAAATGAGGATGGATATGATTGAAGTTTATTCATGTTCATGATAGTTTAATGGCATTCTAATGAGGAAATCAAAGGATAAGAAGAAGATTTGATCATTATGAAATTGGATTTGAGTCAAAGGAGGGGTTTTGCCTTAAATTAGATACATCCAAGATGTGAAGATAAAAAAAGAAGACCTCTTGATGAGATTAGAAAAGATCTCATTGCACCATTTTTGGCTCTTGAGGGATCCCCCCTTAAGGGGGTGGGGGTGTGGGCGTAGTGTTAGTAACAGATCTTTAGGAGATTCACCCATCTAGAAACAAAAGTAAAGAAAGGTAAGTTCGAGATGCGACTCAGACTTATCAAAATTAGAAACAAGTTGACATGAAGATGAAACCCAAAACAACATATTGTAGATCTTTCTTTGAAGACTAGTGGTTGGTAAAGCACAAAAGTCATGCAAAGAAATAATTAAAATCTTAAAGTTTTACCTCCTTAATGTTATCATTGTTGAGATATCAAGCTCAACATGTGATGATTCAGGATGACATGTATCACTTTTTCATTTCTCTGACATGTATAGTGGTCACGCTGATATACGCCAGGGATACTTCATTGAGGTTTACTAGATTTATCTACTGAGAGTGATGGCATATTTGTTTCTTGCCAGCTCACTCATTCACGGACATTAGGATTTTCCTTATGTACTGTTCTTTATATATTGCATTTGTTGTATTGTTATTTTTAGGTCATTCTTGTACATTCCTTTTATGTAATAGAAGAAGAAGAAGAAGAAGATCATTTCTTCCTTGCCTCAATTTGTGTCTGTGCTTCTCTTTGTTTGTCAGAGTGTGTTTGTGAGCCCTCTTCCTTATCTCCTTCCTCGTGACATGGTATCAGAGCCAGTGTGGCTGTAGAGAGCTCATGGAGAAAGCCAACGGTGAAGAGTACATGAAAAGGCATGGAGAAAAATGCGATTCACAAACAACCTCAGATTGCAATGAAAATTTGCGTGGAGGTAGAAGGCCTCAAAATATTTTCAAGTGTTATCCCTTTAGGATCACTCGTTTTTGTCAAACTTTTGTTTCGGAGCCATCTCAACCTCCATATCGAGCCCGCAAGGTGGGACCCATAGAAAAACCAGGTCAGTTTGCAAGACTATAACTTGCATCATATTCAACAACTCTCATATATTCCAAATCCATAATTTCAAGCGATTCAGTGTATTGTTGGGACACAAAAACTGTGTTTTTCTGAGTTCGAATTGTCACGCCATAGTGCAACAGTGATCAAGCAGAAGTACTGCTTGCAATGGTTTTGTAGTGTTGTAAATTGTTGTAGAAATGGCAAACATGGATGGAATGAGTCAACTTATGAGTGATAAGCTGGACAAGAACAACTTCCATGCTTGGAGATTCAGAATGACGAATTTCCTAATGGGAAAAGGCTACTCAAAGTACATCGAAGGAGAGAACGAAAATGCTCCACACTTACCAGAGAGGAATAGGATTGCAGACAAGTTAAGAGCATATGAGGAATGGAATCAAGGAGCATGAAAGGTAATGTATTGGCTATCTGTTAGCATACAAGATAGCATGAATGGGCACATAGAGGATGCCAAGACTTCGAAAAAGTCTTGGAACAACTTGGTCACATTGTATGAGACCAATACAAAGGCATGGAAATTGCAACTCAAGAACGAGTTGCATACATTGGAGAAAAAGGGCATGTCGGTAAGTGACTATACCCTGAGAATCAAAAGCATATGTGAGTTACTTGCATCTATTGGTGTGAATGTAGATGATGACGATAAGGTGGAAGTGTGCCTTCGTGGTTTAGGAGCTACATATAAGCAGTTCAAAATGTCTATTCAGACTAGGGAAAATATTCCAAATTTTGGTGATCTAGTGTCCATGTTGATTATTGAAGAAAAGAATCTTGGTGAGGAGACAAACTCCCAAGGAAAACCTAGTTCTGAGTAGGTATTCTACTATGGGAGAGGAAGAGGTAGAGGCTTCGAAAGTGGAAGAGGAAACAGTAACCAAGACCAAGGTCATCATCAGAATCATGCACGATGTAGAGGACAATTTGGAGGCAGGGGGAGCTAAAGAGGTCGCAAAAATTTCCAAAGAAATGATTCAAGTAATGACAACAAAGGATGTTGGAATTGTGGTGAACTTGGACACTTTGAACGAGATTGCAAGTTGAAGAATCAAAATAACAAAAGGCAGCAAAACAACTATGCATCCACAAAGTGGAGATGATTCCAAGAAGTTGTTCATGGTTCAACATCATATGATGAATATGATGTCTACTGGTGTTTCAAAATCGAATGGAAATGTCTGGTATGTTGATTCAGGTGCTTCAAATCACATGACTAGTCATTCAAAATGGTTTAGTAGTTTGCAAAAATTGTTAGTTCTTGGATATGTTGAAATAGGTGATGACACATCACACCCTATTAGGCATATAGGAAACATAACACTGTCTATGGAGGACGGAAGGTAAAACATCTTGCTGATGTGCTGCATGTTCCAAATATAACAAAGAATCTCGTTTTTGTTGGAAAAATGGTTGACCAAGGATTACAAGTTAGGTTCAATGTTGATGTCTTATATGTAGAAGAGTACAAACAAGGTGGAAAATTGATTTCCAAACGAAAAAACGTGGGTAGGATGTTCACCTTAAATGTGAAAATTCTTGAAATGAATGCAGCCATGTTTGCAAAAGGTTCAGGGGTTATTGCTGATATAGAGATTTGGCAAAAAAAAATTGGACATGCAAACTTGTAAAGGCCGAAATTGATGCAGTCCAAGGAGATTGTCAATGGACGACCAAATTTCAAAGTTGTAGAAATGCAAAAGGTATGTGCAACATGTCAATTTGGTAAACAATCAAGAGCATCATTTTCGCATGAGAAGCATGTTAGTGAGAATGTGCTAGAAATAGTACATACACATGCTTGGGGTCTTGCAAAGATCACATCTTGGGTGGTTGCAGGTTTTATGTTACTTTTATTGATAACCATACATGGAAATTATGGGTATATTTCATGAAAGAGAAGAGTGAGGTGTCCAATCATTTCCAAAATTTTAAGGCTATATTCATACATTAAGGTCTAATGGAGGAGGTGAATACAAGGTGAATACATGTCAAATGAGTTCAGCAACTTTCTTAAAAGTCATGGAATTCCATGTGAGTTCTCATGTAGGTACACACCACAATAGAGTGGTGTTGCTGAATGCAAAAATAGACATGTTGCAGAAATAGCAAGAGCATTGATGGTTGAGAAGAATGTGCCTCATTGGGCAAAAGTTGTGCACACTGTTATATATATCATGAACATAACTCTTACTGCTATTGTACATCAAGTCACACTTGAAGAGAAATTCACAAGTAAAAAGTCAAACTTATCACATCTGAAGTTTTTTGTTGTATTGCATATGTACATATTCTAGATGATTTGAGGAAGAAGCTTGATCCAAAAGCAAAAAAATGTATCTGACATGTGAAGATAAGTAGAGTTGTAGTATTTGATGAAATGTCAAGCTTCTATGCAGATGCCAAAGAAGGACTGAATCTTTAACCAAATGACAAAGAAAGTGCTGAAAAATCAAGTGCAAATCTCAAGTTTTGAGTGGGTCGGATGCATCAGCAAGCAATAGTTCCAACTCAAATCCATGGAGTGGAAGATTGCATGGAAATTTCAAGTCCAACAAATTCATCAAATACATCCAAGAAAGGTAAAGAAAAGCTTTCTGCTAGTAGTAAAACATGTATAGGTTTTGAAGAGATTGATAGAGATTCAAGTGGTTTAGAAAAGAGCCTTGACGAGGAACTTGAAGACTCCGAGAGTAAGAAAGGCACATGTAGATGATACAAGGAGGAGTGACCCAGGACCAAGAAGATCTAGGAGAATACAAAATTCAGTGCAACGATTGACATATGATAGCTACATGGCTCGTCATTGTGCCTACATGACCAAAGTAATACAAGATGTTGAACCTTCTTGTTTTGAAGATGCAATTGGGAATGCAGATTGGAAAAAAGCTATGGATGAGGAGATGGTTGCACTTTATGAAAACGATACATGGAAGTTGCTTCCCTTGCTGCAAGGAAAGAAACCCATAGGTTGCAAGTGGGTTTACAAGGTAAAGCACAATGTTGATGGTAGCATAAGCAGGTACAAAGCATGATTGGTAGCAAAAGGATATGCACAAACATATGGCATTGATTATGAGGAAATGTTCAGCCCTATAGCTGAAATGTCTACTATCAGAAGACTTGTTGCATTAGCTGCAACAAAAGGATGGACTTTGCATCAGATGGATGTGAAGAATGCTTTCCTACATGGTGAGTTATAGGAAGAAGTATATATGGACCAGCCACAAGGATATGAAGATTCAAAGCACCGATAATATCTTTGCAGGTTGCAAAATGTTTTGTATGGAATTAAACATGCCCCTCGTGCTTGGCATGCAAGGATTGCTAATTATTTGACCACCATTGGATTTTCTATGTGTAATGCAGATCATTCGTTATATGCAAGGAAGGATGATGATGGCATCACAATTGTGCTATTTATGTTGATGACTTGATTGCAAGAGGTGACAATGAAGCAAGCATTAAAGAGGTAAAGCAACTCCTTATACAGGAATTCAACAAGAAAGATCTTGGTGTGTTGCGCTATTTCTTGGGCATTCAGTTTATACATAAAGAAAAAGGTATATGGATGTCACAAAGGCAATATGCCTTGAGTATGCTGCAAAAGTATGGTATGGCTGATTGTAAGACAATTTCTATGCCATTAGATCAGAATTTGAAGTTAGATACTACATCAGGTCAAGCATTGGAAAATACTACTATGTACAAGAAAATTGTGGGAAGTTTGATATATCTCACAATTACAAGGCCTGATCTAAGCTACACTGTTGGACTTGAAAGTCAATTTATGCAAGCTCCTAGGAAGCCACATTTAGATTCTCTAAGGTGCACTCTATGTTATGTGAGTGCTACTTTGGATTATGCATTGTTTTATGAAGCTGGTGTAGATTTTCAGGTTCATGGATACATCGATCCAGATTGGGCTGGTAGCATTCCAGATAGAAGATCTACTAGTGGCTTTCTATTGTCACTTGGGAGTGCAACTATTACATGGAGCAGTAAGAAGCAACTCACTATTGCTTTTTCGAGTACAAAGGCTGAGTATAGAGGTGCAACAATTGTAGCATGTGAGGCATCATGACTAGAGATGCTACTTGCAGATTTAGGTGTGGAAGTGCAAAAGCCTATCACCATCTATTAGTGATAATCTTGGCAGAATACAGTTAGCACAGAACCTTGTTTTTCATGCTAGAACAAATCATATAGAGGTACATTATCACTTCATCAGAGAGAATATTTTAGCAAGTGATATTGATCTTGTTTATGTGACAACAGATGAGTAGGTTCCTGATATTTTCACTAAAGCACTTGGAGCAAAGAAGCTGAAGAAGTTTCGGAAGATACTTGGATGAGAGGACATGATGTTGAACTTGAAGGGGAGTGTTGAGGTATCAAGCTCAACATGTGATGATCCAGGATGACATGTATCACTTTTTCATTTCTCTGACATGTATAGTGGTCACACTAATATACATCAAGGATAATTCATTGAGCTTTACTAGATTTATCTACTGAGAGTGATGGCATATTTGTTTCTTGCCAGCTCACTCATTCGCGGACATTAGGATTTTCCTTATGTATCATTATTTATATATTACTTGTTGTATTGTTGTTTTTAGGCCATTCTTGTACATTCCTTTAATGTAATGGAAGAAGAAGAAGATAATTTCTTCCTTGCCTCAATCTATGTGTGTGCTCCTCTTTGTTTGTGAATGTGTGTGTGTGTGGGTGAGCTCTCTTTCTTATCTCCTTCCTTGTGACAACCATTAGTGTCCATGTGAAAGGCCAAATGGTGGCTAGAAACTTTTGTATATGTTCTTTAATAAAACATATAGTGGCCTGGTCAGCCACAGACTCTAAGTTTGACTGCATTAAACCTCAGAAGTTTGTGTTCGTGCTTCCTGTGTATTGTGTTTTTCTATGTATTCTACAACCTCTTTGTGGAGTACTGAGTGTGGCAACTAGAACCCGATTTTCTACTTCGAGAATATCTTTGTGGAGTTCTCAAGAAGGAGAGTGAACTATGGGGCATTGCCATTGAAATACTTCACTAATATCAGAGCATTTCGACAAAAAACTTTGTTCCTTTTGTGTGAACGAAGCGAGC
This sequence comes from Ceratopteris richardii, assembly GCA_020310875.1. Lineage (NCBI taxonomy): Eukaryota > Viridiplantae > Streptophyta > Polypodiopsida > Polypodiales > Pteridaceae > Ceratopteris > Ceratopteris richardii. The sequence continues at coordinate 26,918,214 of CM035430.1, forward strand.
ACCTACCCACCCACCCAAGGCTTATGGCTTGTTCCTTTTGTGCAAGCGAAGTGAGCACCCACCCACCCACCCAAGGCTTATGGCTAAGGTAGTGACCAAGGCATAGACCTTGGCATACCTTGTCATCTGAGTCATCAAAGTCACCATTGGCACCCTTGGCTGTGCATGAGAGAGCACCTCAACAATCAAGGAAGACAAAGGTTCCCGGTACTTCTCGAGAGGTCACCCATCCGAGTATTGTTCCCCCTAGAGCTTGCATAATGGCGGCAATCTCTCGCCACTAAGCTACACTCATGTGGTGCTTGAAGAAGGGGAAAGACTAAGGTTCACATTATCTTCAACAAGTTTTGGGCCCTCAAAGCTTCATTCTTAACTTTCAAAGCTTGTTTTTGAAGCACTTTTGGGGTGATTTTTGGATCCATTTTGGAGTACTTCCGTGCATAGTTCTCTTCACACAGGTCCAAGAACATTGTTTTCAACCACACTAGTAAATCGATAGGTTTCTAGGAAGAATGCTGATTTTTTTCCCAAAAATCTGACACTTGGTCATCCTTCTTTGAGCCTTAGTGGTGTTTGGACTCTTCTAGCTCCATTATCATTCTATTCAACTCTCTATCATCATGACATCAGAGGATTCAGGACGTCTGGTGGATGAGGGTCTAGTGCCAGTGTTCTGAGGAGGATCTATAACTTGCAATGCAAAAACCACATTGAGATCCAAAAATTTGATGTCACAAATTTTTCTCAATGGAAGAATCCGATTAAAGATGTGCTAATTCAGAGGAGGCAATGGAAGCTAGTAAATGGAATCTCAAAGGAGCTTGCTGACATGGATGAAGATGATTGGGATGAGTTAGATGAAATGGCTAGGTCTACTATTCGATTGCACCTAGCAAATAGTGTTCACTTTATAGTATTGGACTATGAAAGTGCTGAGGAGATTTGGAAGAAGTGATGCAATACATATGAAAAAGAAACCGCATCAAATAAAGTGTATCTGATTAGAAAATTATATGGTCTTCACATGAAGGACATAAACAATGTTGTTGCTCATTTGAATGAGTTTGATGCTATATTCTCCTAGTTACATGCTCATAAAATGGACAAGGATAATGAAATGAAAGCAGTCTTGTTGTTATGCACATCATGGGATATGTTTTGCATAGCTATTAGCAATAGTGCATATGGTGGTAAACTGGTCTATGATGACATATGTGGAGAACTCTTGAGTGAGGAGATTTGTAGAAAATATATGGTTGGCACTCAGAGTGGAGATGCATATAACGTTCATGATTCTTACCAAGGAAAGAATCAACAACGTGGCAGGAGCAAGAACAAATAAAAGAATGGTCAATGGAATAAGAGTAGAAGTAAATCAAGGAAGAGGGATATCGAATGCCATTATTGTCATAAGAAAGGGCACATGAAGAAAGACTGTTATGTGTTAAAAAATGTTAAAGGTAAAGGTTAGAAGCTGATGAGCATGTTAAATAACTACCTGCACCATCTACTTTGACTGTGAAGATTGAAGAAATTGATGCTATTTTTGATGATGTTGATGTCTTGACACTTGCTTTCTATGCCCAATCCTTTCGCATATCAAAGGGAAATACGGTTATTGCAAAATGAAGCAAATTTGGCTCACTTTATCCCTTATTTGTATCACAGAATGAACACTTGTTAGCTGTTATTGAACAACCTATGGCTTGTATTTGGCATGGTCATTTGGGCCATATATCTTGTAGTGGAATGGAAAATCTTTCTTGTTCTGGATACTTACCTATGTTATCTTTCTCTGATTCTTCATTTTGTGAGCAATTTCAATATGGAAAGCAAACTAGGAATGTGCATAGAATGCACATTGACTCTTCAAATCAACCTTTAGATCTTGTTCATACAGATGTGTGTGGTCCTATGCCCACAAGGTCATTAGGTGGTTCTCTTTACTTTGTCACTTTCATAGATGATGCTACTAGAAAAGTTTAGGTATACCCTATCAAACCAAAGGATGAGGTATTCCATACCTTTAGAAAATGGTTTGCTTTAGTTGAGACTGAAAAAGGAAGTAAGTTCAAAGCTTTACGTTCAGATAATAGGGGTGAGTATAACTCACATGAATTCAACCTTTTCTATTAGTCTAGATGAATTTGTAGAGGATTTACAACGTCTTATACCTAGTACAGAACGGTGTAGCTGAAAGGATGAATAGAACTATTCAGGATAGAGTAGTTTCTATGTTGCATTATGCAAACCTTTCACAAGGCTTTTAGGCATAAGTAGTATTGACTGCAATTCATGTGTTTAACCTTTCACCTAGTACTGCCAAAGGTTTGAAAGTGGCAAAAGAGTTATGGATAGGGAAGCCACCATATTTTGATCATCTTCGAGTTTTTGGGTGTGAAGCATATGTTAATATACCCAAGAATCTTAGACAAAAGCTGGACCATAAGTCAAAGAAATACATTTTTCTTGGATATGGTCAAGAATGACAATTTGGAGATCCTGAAACACAGTCAGTGAAAAAAGTAGTGATGTCATTTTCAATGATCCTAAGATACATAAACAGCCCATTAAGGAGGTTGAAGTGAGAAAAGTGGTGCTTGAGGATACTATTCCTCCAGTTGGTATGCATAAAATGCTATTTAAGAGAATGCTCGATCAGATCAGTCTACAAATGTTCTTGTTCAGCAACCATTGAGATGCTTTGCACGTGTCTCACATCCATGTGATAGATATGTTCCAGGTTTAGACTTTGTTGTACTAATAGATGTTGGTGAGCCTTCTTGCTACAAAGAGGCCATGCAAACAAATGATCATGTGAAGTGGGAGTGTGCCATGAAGAGTGAGTTTGATTCTATTCACAAAAATGGTACTTGGGATTCTATACCTTTGCCAAAGGGCAAGAAAGCTTTACCATGTAAATGGGTATTGTTGGCACTCAAGGTCAAGCACAAGGTGCAGGAACACATCAAAGAAGTGGACACACAAAAAGAGGGAGCATGTAGGGAGCTCCAAGAAGTGTATGTCAAATTTTCAGAAGAAATCCCTATTAAAATAGTGATTTTGATCACTAAAATCCATTGTAAATATCATTTCATATTTTTGCAACTCTATTTTGTTCAAGCCGAGGAGTCCTCAAGCTTGAGGAATTAGAAGCATCTACCTACCAATTTTCATAATTTTTAGACTCTGTTTTAGCCATCAAATAAGCCCTAGAACCTAATCTTTAAGTAGGGAAGACACTAGGTCTCGATAGGGCCAAACCTAGTCAAAAAACTATAAAAAGAGCTAGAGAGCTCATTTTTGAGGTTAGCTTCTCAGTAGTTTGTGAGAGAGTTGGCTTGGGAGAGATTGAAACTTTTGTAAGAGAGTTCTTGTGCAATTGAAACTTTCCATTGTTCCTCCCTTTGATCTTGCCTTGTGTGCATGTATGTGCTTGTTGCTCACATTTGCTCACTACAATCACTCACGATCTTCACATACTCCTGATGTCTCCGCGGATTGACAAGTAAAGGAGGTGGTACTCATCTTCTTATGTGGTGGTTGGACTAAGCATTTCTTCTAATGACTGACTATCTACTTCCATTCTTGGGATGAGTTGATATATAGAATTTGCATATGGTTTCCTTTATTTTAGGAAGTTGAAAATTAGCTTGCCATAAACCACAGCTAACAATGTACCTTGTGCTAGGTTGAGCATGATTGAGTGTTGATATAACCAATCTTGACCTAATATAACTACTTTTATGAGTTCTTCATTCTTGCACACTAGGAAAGTTCCATCCATGGATACATTTCCAATGTGAATGGGCAATTTGACTTCTCCAAAGCATCTAGTGTGAGTTCTACCTATGCCCACTATATAAGCTTTGATTGATGTTATTTTTCTTTAGAACTTCTCTACAATGGACGTTTTGATAGTGTTGAGGGCTTCTCATATATCTATCAACACTAAAAACCGAGACGTTCATATATCCTAGATCTATGATCAAATAAGGCCTTTTATTAGGAATAATATGCGTGAGGGTGATATAGGTATCTATAGGGACATATTTTGGATGTTCTAGAGTTTGGATTTGTCGGTCTCTCTATTTTTCCACAATTTCTTCTTTTTTATCCTTTGGATGACTTCTTGTCTTGCTTTCTCTCGAATCCATTCTACTTCTTCTTTCCTTTCTTGTGTCTTGAAAATTCTTTCTAAGATGCCTTTTGTGATAAGTTTATTGTAGATCTTTACCCTACAACTACTGATGTAGTTTGGTAATATGTCTCTATCTAAGGTAGCTAGGTGGACTGCACCACTTGTAAAGATGTGGTTGATGATCAATGCCACATATCCAATCTTCTGTAGTTTCTTTGCATGCTCCCGTAGTGTGTGAAAAAGGACTAAATCACCTTCCTTGGGTCCTTTTTCTTTGATGTGATTGTTGGAAGAAGCCTTATGTCCTCTTTTAGTCACATATATTCCTTTATTGCTCTAACTCTAGTTTCTTGAAGCTTTTCCAACTAGTCCACTTGCTCTGAGATATCATGTCCTATCCACTTATAATCCTAACTACACGAGAAAATCTATTGGGAGGATTGCATTTTGTCCATAGATCATGTTGAATGGTGTTGTTCCTAGAATTGTCTTATATGCTACTCTATATGCCCAAACAATGTGATGAAGCTACCCCAATCAAATCTACCATTTTTTACTAAATTAGTCACCACTATGCATAAGACTTTGTTAGTACTCTCTGCTTAAACATCAGCCTGTGGATAATATGGGGCATGCTTTTAATGAGTGATGATGATTTGTTTAACAATGGTTCTATCACTTCATTGAGGAAGTGAGTACGTTAATCACTAACAATCTCTATGGGAAAACCAAATCTCAGTAAGATATTTCAAATAAGGGCTTGACAATGGTTTGTGCATCATTCCTATTGGTAACCTTTGCTTCTATCCATTTCTTCAAGTAATTCATGGCACATGATATATTCTATGTGAGAACCTCCAACCGATGAGTTAATAGATCCTATGAAATTGATTCCCCACTTTGCAAATGTTTGAATTCTTATTATTGGTTTTAGAGACATAAAATCCTTTTTGAAAGGGTATTTGGATTCTTTAGAAACTTCATCATTTAGCATATTCTTTCACATCCATGTGGAATGTTGGCCACCATAGTCCAGCAAATATTATCATCATGGCAATCCTTTCCTTTTATGAATAAAAAAAAGTAATGATTGCAGGTTACACTTTAAAACAAAAAGTATCACCCAAGTACAAAAAAGTACTTCCAAAGTACTGTGCAAGTGATCAATGTGTGTGCAACTTCTTTATCTTGACTCAATGACTTGCTCCTCTACACCCTTGCACTCAAGGATCCACTTAATATGACATCCTAATCACTTTCTATTGTCGATGTGCAACTCCTCTTTGGTAGCTCTCTAACCACTCCTTGGTTTGTCTTCTTCCTTGAATGAGGTTGGTTTGTAGCATATAATAGTGCATACAATAATCTCTTCACTCTTCACTTAGCTCTCTAGCTCTCCACTAATTGTCTGAGAGTTCTCTACACACTCTTTTCCTTGGAATTCTCTCTTCTCTTTGCTTACAATTTCTTATTCTATGCTTTTTTTGTCAAGAGAAAGGAGATAAGGAAGAGATATCTCTTACACTCTCTTATGCAAAGAGAGGAACACACACTAATTGAGGCAAGGAAGAATGATCTTCTTCTACTTCTTCTATTACATAAAGATAATATACAAGAATGACCTAACACAACAATGCAAACAATACAATATATAAAGAACAAGACGTAAAGAAAACCCTAACGTTTGCGAATGAATGAGTTGGCAAGAAACAAATGTGCCATCACTCTTGGTGGATAAATCTAGGTAAGACCACTAAAAGTATCTCTAACATATATCGACATAACCACTATACATGTCAGAGAAATGAAAATTGGTACATGTCATCCTTGACCATCACATGTTGAGATTGATATCTCAACAATCCCCCTCAAGCTCAACGTCATGCCTTGTAATCCAAGAATCTTTCAAAACTTCTTCAACTTCTCTACTCCAAGTGCTTTAGTGAATATATCATCAACTCACTCATATGTCCTCACATAAACAAGATCAATATCACATGTTGATACATTTGCCTCGATGAAGTGATAATGTACCTTGATATGCTTTATTATAACATGAAAAAAGGGTTTTGTGCTAATTGTATGCTATAAATATTATCATAATAAATGATAATAGGCTTTTGCACTTCTGAACCTAAATTTGCAAGCATCATCTCTAGCCATAATGCCTCACATGCTACCATTGTAGCACCTCTATACTCAGCCTCTGTACTCGACAAAGCAACATTGGGTTCCTTCTTACTACTCCATGCGACAAGAGCACTCCCAAGTGAGAATACAAAGCCACTAGTAGAGCTTCTATCTAAAACACCACCAACCCAATGTCCATCAATGTATCCATGAACCTATAATTTTGCATGAGCTTCATAAAGCAATGCATCATCCAAAGTAGCACTCATATAACATAGAGGGCATCTCAGAGCATCTTAATGTGGTTTCTCAGGAACCTATATAAATTGACTTTCAAGTCCTACAGTGTAGCTTAGATCATGCCTTGTAATTATGAGATGTATCAAGCTTCCCACAATTTTCTTGTACATAGTAGCATTTTCCAATGCTTCACTTGATGTAGCATCCAACATCAAATTCTGATCTAATTAACTACACCTTTTGCAAACATCGTTGCATTCATTTAAGGAATTTTCACATTCAAGGTGAACATACTACCCGCTTTGTTCCTTTTTCCAATCAACCTTCCTTTTTGTTTGTACTCTTCTACATATAAACCATCAGAATTGAACTTGACTTGTGGTCCTTGGTCAATCATTTGTTCAACATTAACTAGGTTCTTTGTTATATTGGGAACATGTAATACATCAACAAGATGTTTTACCTTCCCATCCTCGATGGATAGTGCTATGTTTCTTGTATCATTGATAGAATGTGATGTATCATCACCTGTTTAGACAAATCCAAGAATTGGAAATTTCTAGAAACAACCAAACCATTCTACATGATTGGTCATGTAATTTGAAGCACCTGAATCAATGTACCAAAAATTACCATTTGATTTTGAAACATGATCAGACATTGTATTCATCATATGATGTTGGACCATGAACAACTTTTTTAAATCATTTGCACTTGTGGATGCATAGTTGTTTTAATGCTTTCTGCTATTTTCATTCTTCTACTTGCAATCATGTCCAAAGTGACTAGGTTTACCACAATTCTAGCATCCTTATTTTCATTACATGAATCATTTCTTTGGAAGTTTCTATAGTCTCTTTGGCTTCCCCTACCTTGAAATTGTCCTCTACCTCTTACATTAGTCTGTTGTTGACCCTGGTCTTTGTTATTGTTTCCTCTTCCACTTTCAAAGCCAGGTACAGAATGGAACAACCAAGTGAGGTAGGCTCCATCATAATCTACGAGTTCAAGGACCCGGATACACCTGGAAAGGTTGTATACCTGGATGAGACTTCAGAAAGAGTGTTTGTAGTACTAGACCAAGCAAGAAATACTTACACATGGAGAGGCAAATTAGTATTCCCTCCATCTCGAGCGAACGTAAACGCGAGCCAACAAGGGGCAGGAACATCCTCAGCCCATGGCATGCAAAGAGAAAAGAACAAAGAAAGACTGGAAGTAAGCTTCAATCATCCCATAGGAAGAGATAGAACCACCATAGACACAGACCGAGTGGAAAGACAAAGAATGCCAGGTGGTAGAGATGATTTTCCTCTACCTAGACCACGTGAACACGCAAGAATATTGAGACCCACTCAGTTAGTAAAATCCATGAAAAACTATTTTGATGGGACAGGAGATCCCTATGACCATGTCGCGGAATTTAAGCAAGTACTAAGAGCAAAGCAAGTCGAAGACATGTTCACGCAATATAATGCATTTGGACTAACGTTAAAGAATACAGCTTTAACTTGGTTCCAACCATTGCAACAGAGGCAATTTAGAGACATCCATCACTTTTTAGAGTCATTCATCACTGAATTCTCTAAAAGTGGGATTAGACATGACACGTCTTCGTTGATTCATAGCTTCAAACAGACCCCTCAAGAAACAATTAGACTGGCAGGACGTAGGTTTAGACAATATGTTGAAAGATGTCCAGTACAAGAGTTACCTTCACAGGCCAAGCAAGTGTCGTTGTTTTTAGATGGCCTGTTGAGCTCTAAACTACGCTCCTATGTGTACTTGAAGGAACCCAGAACGCTAGAGTAGTGTGTAAGAATTTGCATAGACATTGAGGATAACTTAGGAGATGAGTTGGAACTCTCCAAAGTCTATAAGGACTCGGATTGTTCCTCTCTAGCATCCACAAAATTGTCTAGCTCAATAGAGGACCTAGCAGAAAAAGTGGCCCAGAAACTAGGAGTTTCTAGTAAACAGATGCCTAGGGTAACAACAAACAAGTGCTGTTACACCTGTGGTGGTGATCATATGGCAAATGTGTGTTGTTGGGAGAGATGGTTGGATGCACTCAGAAGATTGAGTAGGTGTTGCTAAACCTGCTTCACACCAGCCCTCCTTTGACTCCACGAATGCTTAGTACACTTGATTAGCTTCCAAATGATACCAAGAAAGCATATATGTACTTTGCAAATGATATGTGTAATGATCAAATCAAAACAGATAACTTTGCACTTCACAAATCCAAGAAAACTTGCTATTTTGGTATTGACACCTGCTCAGTCTTTCACTCAGTATGACCAACACACTTACAATTGATCAAATTCCTTCTGGACATATTAAATTAGCTTAACAAGCTATCATTTGCAAGTAGAATGAGAAGGAATGACAAACCATACTCTGAGAAATCACTTTAGCAAAATAAAGTTTACCCCCGATATTTTAGGAGCTCTGCAGTCACAGACCAGTGAGTACTTCGACTAAGATTTCTCTGCAATGGCTGAACCAATTGACTTGAAAATTTGTAGGCGTGTAGACAACTGCAAGCTGAATCCAATGTGCTTTGAATCACTTGATTTGGTTGAGTAGAGCCTGAGATATGCCTTGTTGAAGTTGACAGACTTGAAGTAGACAACTCAGAGAATCACAGAGTAGATGAATGTAAGTATTTGTATTAGATCATGTAAATATACATTCCCATTGGCATGATACACATAGCCAAATGGTACTCAGAGGTGTAGGCTATGAAGTAGACCTCACACACTCAATGATTGATACAGAAATGCCTCAGGATGAGTGAAGTACTTACGCGACTTTTTTTCCTTGTAGTTTTTATAGGAATTGAGAGATGATTTGAATTTGAATTCAAATCAATCTCCTAGAATCTTTCACCTAAAAGTTGATTGAGATATTCTCTCAATTAAGAGATCTAATTTCCACGACTAAAACAAGTAGGTGTGATTACATAAGATACCAAGTCACTTAGACTTTTACAAGAGATAAAATGGTAATAAGTCATAAGCATAAGTTCCTATGACCCTTGCTTCATGTAGAGATATCCTTCAAGGGTTCCAAGCCAAATGTGAAGGCTTGAATTGCACCAACAACTCCCTCTCAAGCCAAACATTTTGGCTCAAGTCTTCATCTTCATTCTTCAATCACATCCTGCAATCCAATCATGGATTTGAATCTGCATAACTTGTTTCCATCCAAAGCTTTAGTAAGTAAATCTGCACATTGCATATTAGTGGACACATAAGTCAATTGAATGTCTTTGCTTAGCAATTTTTCTCTCACATAGTGGTAATGAACCTCTATGTGTTTTGTCCTAGCATGATATATTGGATTAGCTGCAAGGTGAAGTGAACTTGTGTTATCTCCAAAGATAATTGGAGGCCTTGTGTATAGGCCTAACTCTGTATACAAAAGCTTTAACCAGATAGCTTCCTGAGTGGCATTTGCTAGCCCTCTATACTCTGCTTCAGTAGATGACAAAGCTACTGTAGGTTGTTTCTTGGCTGGCCAAGAAATAGGTTTATCACCTGCAAAACATATGTATCCTGATGTGCTCCTCCTGTCATCCTTGCATCCTGCCCAATCTGCATCTGAATATACTTTAATATCAATATCTGATGTATAAGGAAAGTACAAACCATGGTTTAGAGTTCCCTTTAGATACTTTAAGATCTTCTTTGCTGCCTCTAGGTGAGGTACTCTTGGTTTGTGCATGAATTGGCTTAGCACACTAACTCCATATGCTATGTCAATTCTGGTTAAGGTAGCATAATTGAAACTACCTACTATACTTTGATATCCTGTAATGTCTTGGACTTCTTCCCCTTCATGAGCACTAAGCTTTAAGTTGACTTCCATAGGAGTACTTGAGACTTTAGCATCCTGCAAATTAAACTTCTTAACCATATCCTGTACATACTTCTTTTGAGTAATATATATACCTGAATTAGTATACACTAATTCAAGACCTAAGAAGTACTTTAATAATCCAAGATCATTGATCTTGAATTCCTTCATCATCTGATTCTTTATGCTTCTGATTCCATTAACATCATTTCCTGTAATGATGATGTCATCAACATAAACACACAAGTAGATTACCTCTGTACTACTTCTCTTTATGAATAGAGAAGTGTCTGCTTTACTCATCACAAATCCTTGGTCTTGGAGGTATGTTGTCAACCTGTAATTCCATGCTCTAGGTGCCTGCTTCAAACCATATAGAGCCTTCTTCAGTTTACAAACATAGTTTACCTTCTTGGGATCTTCATAGCCAGGTGGTTGTGACATGTAGACTTCTTCAGATATCCATCCATTCAAGAAAGCATTCTTGACATCTAATTGGTACATGTTCCAATTCTTGGATGCAGCTACACTCACCAATATTCTGATTGTTGGCATCTTAGCCACAGGAGAAAATGTCTCCTCATAATCAATGCCTTGGGTTTGTGCAAAACCCTTGGCTACCAACCTAGCTTTGTACCTGTTGATTGTTCCATCAGAGTTTCTCTTGAGTTTGTAGATCCATCTGGATCCTATCACTTTCATAGAGTCCTTCTTGGGTACCAAGTCCCATGTGTCACTCTCCTTGAGAGCCTCTATTTCTTCATCCATAGCTTCTTTCCATTCTGGTTTGGTGATTGCCTCCTCATATGAACCTGGTTCTTCATTCAACAAATCCTTTGCAAGATATACAGAATGCTTAGTTACAAGAGAAGTGTCATACCCATATCTGATAGGCTTCTTACTTTCTCTCTGAGATCTCCTCATTGCTTGAGTTGAGGATTCTGGTATATCCTCTAGCTTCTTCATTTTCATCTTTCCTTTGGACTTCCATGCTTTGAATTCCTCAAGGTTGATTGTGTCATCATCATCTGAGCTTGAGTCTTCTTTCTGGATTGGTTCCTCCTTGGTAAGCTTTGGGAAGTCTTCTTCCATGTCATAAGGTAGACTAACCTTCCTGCATTCATTCTCATACCATGAGTCATTCTCATCAAAGATGACATCTCTGCTTACCTTGAAACCTTTGTTTGAGGGGTTGTAGAATCTGTACCCTTTCTGGTTCAAGTCATAACCAATGAAAATACATTTTTCAGCTTTAGGGTCTAGCTTTCCCCTTACCTGTGAGGGAATATGCATATATGCAATACAACCAAAGATTTTGCAATGATCCAATGATGGTCTCTTACCATGCCATGCTTCATATGGTGTCATTCCATCAAGAGACTTTGATGGCAACCTGTCACTCTAGCACAATGGTGAGTACCAACGTGAGGAGGTACACCTCATAAATGTCAATCCGTGGAGACGTGAGGACCGGTATGAAGACCGCGAGCAAGTGATGGCACAAGTGCGTGAGTGAAAGCACACAAGCATGCACACACATACACACACACGCGCACAAGGTAAGAGCAAAGAGTGGAACAATGGAAAGCTTCAATTACCAAAGAGCTCTCTTACAAAACTGAACTCTACAACAAGCTAACCCCAAAAATGAGCTCTCCAGCCCTTTTTATAGTTTTTGAGTGGTTTTGGCCCTGTCCAGACCTAGTGTCCGGCCTAGTTAAAAAATAGGTTCCAGGGCTTATTTGGGGGCTCAAACGGAGTCTAAAAATCATGAAAATTGGTAGGATGGTAGTTCTAATACTCCTCAAGCTCGAGGACTTCTCGGCTTGAACAAAATGGAGTTGCAAAAATGGAAAATGGTATTTACAATGGTTTTTAGTGATAAAAATCACTATTTTTGTAGGGATTTCTTATGAAAATTTGACAGGTGCTTCTTGGAGCACCCTACCTGCTCCTTCTTCTTGTGTGTTCACCTCCTTGATGCACTTCCATTCTTTGTCCTTGATCTTGAGCTTCAACACTCCCCCCCCTCTTGAGTCTGTCGTCCCTGACAGACCCTTGTTGTAGTGGTCGTTCCATGTAGTACGTTGAGAGGTAGCGTCCTTTGCGTCCAACAGGGGCGATCCCTCTTCCCAATGTATCCTGGTCGTTTGTCTGGTTCTTCACTTTGCCACTGTTATCTCTTGCAGTTTGTAGTCCCTTTGTACGTACTTCTGCCTTGTATTCCATCTGGGTGGTGCAGTTGTGAGTTTTCCAAAACTGCTAGCTGCTCAAAGGATGTGGTCAATGTTGATTGTGAGCAACTCTCGGTGGTGGATGGCTCCCTTGTTCTTGTAGTGGTCACCGTGATGTCCTCTGATTCTTCCAAAGATGGCTTTCATAGTTTTCGTGCCAAGTACTTGTAACCCATAATGGATGATGGTTAAGTGCATTAGTGCATGGGTTGAACAAATTATGTGCCTTGTGCATGGCCTTGTAATGTGGCCCTACGTATGCGTACTTGGATAATGCATGGCAAGAAGTATGGTGCACGAGATTGGGTCTTGAGCTAAGTGCTCAAGGGTATGCTGACGAAGAGGTTTCCTAATCTATCATGGTTATAGTGTTGTTGAAACATACACGTCTTACCATGGTGACGGGTCCGTTGATCTTCATCTCTTCATGTTGTGGTTCCCTCATGATGTTTGACCGTCGGCTTGTCCTTTTTGTTGAGGGATGTACTTGCTGGCAGTTCGCTGATGAGCACTTTCAAGCACATAGTTTTTTTTTTTTTTTTTTTTGGAACAATGGCATCAAACAAGAAGAAAGAGGTTAGTATCAATAACATATTTTTCATGTGAAAATTGTGTCTCATGTGCCTGGGATTTCTCAATTGTGTCTATGCACGGCCATGTAAGGTGGCCCTATATTGATGCATACTTTGGAAATGCATGACCTGAATGGTGCAAACGACAAGGTTATGCCAAAGGCACATGGTTGCTGCTGGGCGAGGTTTTGATGTTACTTGTATACTTGATGAATTCTTTGATTGGAGGTGTCTATCGGATCTCGAAATGATGTAATCCTCCGGATTGGAACCCATTTCAGAATAGTATTTGGCCCTGTAGAGATCACCTCAGGCCAGTTCTTCTTTGGATGCTGTCCAAACTTTGGTATCCAGTGTGGTTGGCCCCTTGGTTCTGTGGATGTTGTTTGTGCTTTTGGCTTCCAAACCCATATCCTGGGTGAGTGCCTGCTTATTTTTGTAGAAGGGTTGAGTTTATCTTCTTTTGGTCTTTGTGCTCTGTCCTTATCCTTGGCTTTCCTTGGCTTCTTTGTTGAGGCCTTTTGCATGGTGGGGAGCATAGGCCTTTGTACGTGTAAGAGCTTCTTGGGTACCCACATCTGTAATCGCCCTTGTTGAGCTGTAGCTAATTTTTTAGGCACCCAAATTTGTACCTGATTGTGGTCGGCCTTCATTGATAGCTTCGGTACCCAAATTTGATGGATTCTTCGTGCTTGACCCTGTCGTAGGTGCTTGGTTCTTCTTTTTTCATGGTCGATCTGGTTGGGTGGGAATCTTTGAGGTAACATCGATGGTTGCACTTCTTTCTTTACCCAGATCTGCTTCATGCCCCTAACTTCTTTCTGCTTGAAGGCTCTTTGTCTATTTGATAGACTGGCTATCTTGCACTGTTTTGCTTGCTTCTGAGGTTGAGCTCCTGTGGATGCTTTGCTCTTTAGAAGACAAGAAGAAGGTTCATCTTGACTTTGCGACTGTCCTTCCGTGCTTGCGTCCGTCTGGATCATAGAGCTTTTGACATCTACAACATCTTGTTCAAGAAGATTAGCCTTAGAGGAACAAAGAGGGTGTGTGGTGTCAGTTTCAGTGGGCATGTGATTCTCCAATTCTAATGTAATGCATTGATTATATACCCACACTTGAAGAAGTTGACTTCTTAGGTTCAAGTTGACAGCATGGTCGTAAATCCAATCTTGACCCAAGACAAGTGGTTCTGTGAGGTCCTCATCATGACACACTAGCATTTTGACTTTTATTGGAACATCTTGAAGGTAGATGGGAAGTTCCACCTCGCCCAAACAGGGTGTTTCCACGCCTCCTAATCCTATGAGATAGGCTTCTATGGGCTTGATGTCCAAATGCAGGTCTTGGCAGTATGAAAGTCTAACTGCACTAGTTGCTGCTCCTAAGTCAACCAATGCTCTCACAGTCCTTACACTCTTTCCTTGTCCTACCTCTATAGTCACAAAGGGCCGTCGATCAATTATTCGAGCAGTAGTTATGCCCAATTTTTGGCACATGTCCATGTGATATTTTGGAGCTTTTGTGTTGACATCTAGGCCTAGCCGCCGTAACTTATTTCTTCTGATGCGCTCTCTAGCCTCTGCTTGTGCTTCTTCTCTAACCCTTAACTCCTCTTCTTTTCGCTTCTTAGCAGTGTTGAGTCTCGTGAGCATTTCCTCTGTAAGAGGTTCTTGATATAACTTGACTCGACAACCACTAATATAGTTTGGTAGGATATCACCTTCTAAAGTGGCCAATTGAACTGCACCGCTAGTGGAGAGTCTATTAATGATCATGGGTCCGTATCCTCGTTTCTCCAATTTGCGGGCATGTTGCTTTAGCATATAAACCAGCACTAGATCTCCTTCCTTCAATCCTTTATCCTTTACATGGGCATCAATGTATGCCTTTTGCCTTTTCTTTGCAGCATAAATGCCTGCTGCTGCCCGTAGCCTCGTCTCACCTAAGCGTTCTAGATCAAAGATCCTGGAAGACAACTCATGTCCATTCCACTCATGCTCTTGTGCTACTTTCAAGGCTGGGATTAAGAAGTCCAATGGTAGCACGGCATTCTGTCCAAAGACCATCTGAAATGGGGTAGCATTGAGTACCGTTTTGTAGGCAACTCGGTATGCCCAAACAACATGATGAAGTTGTTTGTCCCAATCAGAGTGTTTATTATTTACAAGTTTCGTCAATACGTTACATAGGATCTTGTTCGTGCTCTCGGCCTGTCCGTTAGCTTGTGGGTGATAAGGGGCAGACTTCTTGTGTATCACCATGAATTCTTGAAGGAGATGTTCAATGACCTCATTCAAGAAGTGCGTACCTCTATCACTAACCAATTCTATTGGTAACCCATATCTAGTGAACACGTTTTCGAATAAGAACTTAGCCGTCGTTTGAGCATCATTCTTTGTCGTGGCTTTTACTTCCACCCACTTTGTAAGGTAATCTGTGGCTACAATAATGTATTCTGCATGGGAGTTTCTAGCTGGGGGGTTAATAGGACCAACAAAGTCTATGCCCCACTTCGAGAATGCGCGTCCTCCCATCATGGGCCTCAAGGGCATTTCGTCTTTTCTTATCGGATATTGGGCACGTTGGCATGTGTCACATTTCTTCACATAAGTATGTGCATCCGTATGAAGAGTGGGCCACCAAAGTCCTGAGAATAGAATGGTCTTAATTACTCTGTCAGGCCCAAAGTGTCCACCTGCAGCACCGCTGTGTGCAGTTTCTAAGACTTTCAAATAGTCTGATTCATGAACGCACAGTCTTAGGTAACCATCCTTGCCTCTTCGATATAGGTTGTCTCCTACTAGGGCATAGTCTTGAGCCTCTTGCTCCATATTCCGTTTTCTTGCAAGACTAGCCTGATTGGGTAATGTTCCCGATCTCATGAACGCAACCAATGGAGCACTCCAATCTGGGATTAATGACACATGATAAAGAGTGGCATGCTCCACTGGGGGTCTCTTCTGGCACACTGGACAATTCTGGATCCACTCCTGTATTTCTTTGTCCATGCTAGGCCAATACACTCCTAAACGTTTTAGATTCTGCAATGTTCGTTGTTTAGAGTAATGATTTCCTAGCAATCCCTCATGGGCTTGTTGCAACCAACTAATATGTTCATCGTCCTCGACACAACAAGCTAATACACCCTCTGGATCTTGTTTGTACATACTTCCGGCCAATATTTGGTACTTTTGTGATTTTACAATTTCTTCTTTGCTTGTTTTCACATTTTTATTTGCAGGTCCGAAGGTTAGGACTGGCACCAACTTATTTGCCCATTCAGGAACAACTTCTAAATTGAACAGATAAGCATCGGGCAATTCATCAGACACTCCTTGCGGTGGCTCTCCTGAAGTGATACGAGAAAGATGGTCTGCCCTAAGATGGGTTCTACCTTTCCTGACAACAACTTCAAAGTCGTATTCCATTAGTAAGAGGAACCATCTTACTAAGCGGCCTGTATTGCAAGGTTTATTGACCAAATATAGTAAAGCTTGATGATCAGTGAAAAACTTAAACTTATTGGCCAATAAATAGTGTCTAAACTTCTTCACAGCATATACCATACCTAAACCTTCTCTCTCCGTTGTGGTATAATTTCGTTCAGCTGCATTTAATTGCCTACTAGCATATGCTATCGGCAAATCTAGGTTTCCTTCACCTGTGGGTTGTGCTAGCACACATCCTATTGCATGATTGGAGGCATCTACATGGACGTGAAAGGGTTTGCTCCAATCCGGAGTAGTCAATATTGGTGCTGTGCACAAACGTCTTTTTAGCTCGTTGAAGGAATTCTCGCATTCCTCGTTCCACTCAAAATTTGTTAACAACCCATAAAGAGGTTTAGCTATGATGGCATACATGTGGATAAACCTACGGTAATATCCACAATGGCCCATAAAGGCCTGTACCTCTTTAACATTCCTTGGTCTTGGTAGCTCTGCTATCGCTCTTACTTTGTCCTCATCTGTTGAAATTCCATTCTTAGAAACAATGTGACCTAAGATTTTACCTTGTCGTACCATGAACACACACTTCTCTGGGTTCAGACAAACTCGATAATCTCTACACTTGTTGAAGATTTGTCTGAGCTCAGGGATGTGGTAACTTCTCTGTTGGGAATGCGCACATAAATCATCCACATATACTTCTAAGCTCTTCCGCAAGAACTCTTAAGACATGACACATGAGCCTTTGGAATGTTGCAGGTGCGTTGGTGAGCCCAAATGGCATCACACGAAATGCAAAAATTCCCCATTCTGTGGCAAAGGCCGTTTTGTGTTGATCTTCGGGGGCAATGGCTACTTGGTTGTAACCTGAAAATCCATCAAGGAAACTATAAACTTCCTTGCCTGCAACACGCTCCAACAGATGTTCGGTGATTGGAAGTGGATAACTATCTCTGATCGTAGCGGCATTAACTTTTTTAAGGTTAATGCACACTCGCAATTTCCCATTCTTCTTGGGCACCACTACAATGGGGGACACCCATTCAGTGTGCTCAATCTCATAGATGAATCCAGCTTCAATCAGCCTGTCAATTTCCTCCTTTATTTTGGCTGCATAATTGTCATTATATGTGTAGGGCTTTTGTTTAGTGGGCTTGGCATCAGCGGTCATCGGAATCGTATGAGAGCAAATCTTTGGATCTACTCCTTTCAAGTCTCTATAGTGCCAGGCGAATACATCCCTATATTCCCTTAATAGAGCTACAAGCTCTGCTTCTTCTTTTGCACTTAGGTCATCTCCTATGTACGTACATCGTTCTTCGTTCCCTTCAATGGTCACTACAATTTTTTTGGTCTTTTCTTTATTGTCATATGCTTCTCCTATAATGGCCTCTCTCTTAGGCATCCGTACCAAAATTTTTCGGTCTTCCACTTCATATTTCTTGAAATTTTCTGGTACTTCAAACAATGATTCTTCCTCTTCTTGTTTCACTGCTTTTCTTTTCTTTTTCTTTTGACCTCCTTCACTTCCTTCCTTTGAATTTATAGTTTTAATACTCGTGAGGGGTTCTTCTTCTTTTTGGGTTAACACTCCTATGTCTTCTAAATAGTGTTCCTCTGAGTCAAAGTAAGTATCCATCACAATGGATTCTAGATCATCGTCATTCTCTTCTTCTTCTATGAACTCACTAGGATCACACTCTTCCAACAGGGGCTGACACATGAACACTGAAATATCATAACCCTCCTCATCACAATGAGGTGTCCATTGTTCTTCATTGACTGCTATGTCCATGGTAGCTAAGATTTCTGCCCAACCATGAGGCTCAAATTCCTCATCTGGAAATATCATCGGTGTATAGGCTGGGTCTTTTATTGGTCTATCTCCTGGGGGAGTTCCTTCTTCTCTCGCTTTTAGGCGCTTTTCCTCTTCCTCTGCGACTTTGCACATCCACAAGTGAGTATCTTCATGCAGCCATGATGGATCAGGTGAACTTCCAGACTGCACAGAGATAGAATCTTCTTTCGCTTTGTGGATAGGATTCCATTGTAGGGGTGGTACATCTCTGAAGGTGTGATCCTTCAGATTGACCTTGGTGGTGACCCCTAAGTGCTGTAAGTACAAGGAGTTGGTTCCCCAATCTTGTACTATTTGTAATTGTCGTAGGAAGGGTCTTCCTAGGATCATCTCGTAAACATTATTCTTCTCAAAGTCACATATGGCAAACGTATGTTCAAACTCTACACCACAAGTGGTTAGAGTTATCCCTTCAAGCAATCCGAGAGGTCTTTCAAAATGACCATCTGCCATTTGAAGTTTCATTCTCGTTGGTCTTAAGGTGGGTTTGCCCCATCGCTTCCACAAGGAGGTAGTCGCAATCGCAACACCCGCACCCGAATCCACAATTGCTTTGGTTGTGTAACCTTGATAGGTGATCGGAAGATAAGTGTTACCTTCTTCACCTTCGCTCATGTCTCCTATCTTGTCGAGAGGTACCTCGGGTATTTTTTGTTTAGAGCCTACTTTTGGTGCATCGGATTCAAGTTCTGGAACCTGATCCTTCACATGATTCCAGAGCTCCGGTTTTGCCTTGAGGAGTTCCTCTACAGTGAGGTGACATTGAACCTTAGTGTTCTTCACAACATCAGTGTTCCTGGGAATCACTGAGTCTTCATTTCTTACCAATATCGTGGGAGCTCTGATCTGGAGAGATTCAGATTCCCATGGGCCTGTGAAATGAGGCAACTCTTGTAAAGAATTAGATTCAAAATCTAATCTCTCATCCTCTTGTTGCTCTGCTTGATCCCCATAGATAGAGGGAATGTCTTGGGGAAATTGATCACGAAGATCATCAATCTCCGGAATGGGAGGGGAATCACCCTTCTCCTTGGCCCATTTCTCTTCTTGTATTTCCCGCAAGAACTCTGGAGAGTACTGTTGTATTGAAGGAGGTATTCCAGTATCCGTAGAATTAGGAACATAAGCTCCCATTTGTGGTGAGCTTCCTCTTTCAACAACTGGTTGAGCCTGTGGAGGTAAAGAAACTTGTGATTTGTTTACCAACTGCTCTAATCTTTCTAGTAAGCCTTGGAAATGCAAATCCTGCTTGACAGAGTTTGTTTGATTGAACTTTTGACTAGTCTCAAGTATAGCTTGAGCTTGTTCTACCATTTTCATGCACATTTTCATCCGTTCAATCTCTAAATCTGCTCTGGGGTAACTCTTGTCTAGGTTTGTAGCTGTTGGCCCTTCTTGAAGTCGAGCCTGGTAGGCCTTGAACATCATGTCCAAGCCTTCAGGAGTGGGGTCAGCTAATACTGATCCTACTCGGGGTGGTGGGTGGGTTGCGAGGGGTGTATTAGAGGGTGGAGAAATGGAGGGTGATGGGGATGGTAGTGGTGGAAGTGTGTGGGAGTGCGGTTGAGATGTGATCTCTGTGATTTTTGCCTTGGTTTCTCTCACGCTTTCTTCAAGTTCGTTTATCTTTTTTGCCCATTGCCTCTTCATTCTTTCCCGACTATCCTTCCAGGCGCTAGTTCTCTTTTTGGGTATGCTCTCTGTTTCACTCACCTCGGGGCTTTTTTCGGGACCAACTCCTTGGTGTTGTTGAAGTGCCTGGGCTCTTGTGATCACCTGCACAGGTGCAGTGGAAGTCACACTCCCTGTGGCGTCTACAACTAACCCAACAACATTGATAGGAGTGATTTTAGGCATGTTATTAGGGTTCTTCGGGCAATCTCGTAGGAGATGCTCTTTCCCGCAGTCTTGACAGAAGCCCTGAACGGTTACTGGTTGAGGCTGTGTAGGGGCAGGTAGTGGACAATCACGTATAAGGTGATCTCCCTGACACCTGAAGCATGGTCCTCTAGGAAATGGAGGTAGTACCTGCCTAGGTTGAGGTCTAGAGTTGGGGTTTGTGTACATAACATTAGAATACTCAGGTTCCCCACTATTTTCACTTGGGTCCTCATAATAGTATGAATCGTTATGCTCGGGTGACTGCATGCAGTAAGCATGTGGGCTATCAATATGTGTGGAGTCAAAACTATGGTCACTTGGATCACTGTCTGATAGCAATGGGGTGACTGGAACTATGGCTCTATTCGGATTTTCTTCAGTAGATGCATATTTCACTGGGATCACATTGGTTGGAGCAGGGGGTTGCTGCACTAGGACTGGTTGAGGTCTCTGCTGCCCTTGATAAGGTGGCTGATAGGTTTGTTGTGGTCTATTGTATTGTGGTGATGGGTACTGATTCTGGTACCTACCATGTTGTGGATATGGCTGAGGATAATTTTGCCTAACAGTTTGTTTGTTATATGGGCAGTCTTGTGCCGCGTGATTGGTGTACCTGCGCTCTATGGTGCAGTACTGGCTACTAGGATTCGCCTGGGGTTGGGCCATAATGGGGCATACACTTGCCATATGTTCACCGCCACAATTGTAACACCGCTTAACTGGGGCAAATCTCGGAATTTGCTTGCTAGAGACACCTAGTTTTTGGGCTACCTTCTCTGCAAGTTCCTCGATGGATGTGGATTGACCAGATGTCTGTTTACTAGAGCTATCCGAATCCTTATAGATTTTTGATAGTTCTAATTCCTCACCTAGATTGTCCTCAATGTATATGCACATGCGCACGCACTCTTCTATCGTTCTGGGATCCTTCAGGTACACATACGACCTGAGCTTAGTGCTCAACAATCCATCTAAGAACAAGGCCACTTGTTTGGCTGGTGTGGGTAACTCCGGCATCGGGCATCTCTCCAGGTATTGTCTAAATCTTCTTCCAGCTAGTCTGACCGTCTCTTGAGGTGTTTGTTTGAAGCTGTGAATTAGTGAGGAGGTGTTATGCCTGATTCCACTCTTAGAAAACTCAACAATAAATGCCTCTAAGAGTTGGTCTATGTTTCTGAAATGCCTCTCATTCAGTGGTTGGAACCACGTAAGGGCAGTGTTCCTAAGGGTTAGACCGAAAGCATTATATTGTGTGAATAGGTCCTCCACCTGTTCAGCTTTCAACACCTGTCGAAATTCTGCCACATGGTCATAAGGGTCTCCCGTGCCATCGAAATAGTTCTTCATGGACTTCACCAGTTGAGTTGGTCGCAGGGTCCTGGTGTGTTCTCTCGGTCTTGGCAAAGGATAATCATCAATATTCCTTTGATTCCATGGGGTTCTATGTCTCTCAGGTTCCACTCTATTCCTTTCTGTTCCCGTTCTTTCTCGTCCCAGGGAGTTGGCAAAACTTACCTCAGGTTTGTCTCTGCTTCTATCTCTTTGAGCTCCGTGAGCTTGGGAGGTCCCAGCTCCTTGGTGACTGTAAGACACATTAGTCCGAGGAGGTTGGGGAAAAACAAATTCACCCTTCCATGTGTAGGCATGTCTGCCATGCTCAGTGACCACGAAGATTCTCTCTGATGCATTGTCTAGGTAGGTTACTTGGCCTGGGCTATCAGGATCTTTAAACTCATAGATTGTGAGGGCACTCACTTCCTGAGGTTGAGAAGATTTATATCTCCAAAAAGCCTCATCGGTTTCTCGGTTTAAAAGCAGGTCTATGCTTTTATTATCCTGTGGAATCCACTCTGGGGTCATGATTCTGGTCAAGACAGATTTACCACGGGGAGTTCTTGGCTCTCTCTCTAAGTTCCCTTGC
Organism: Ceratopteris richardii; assembly: GCA_020310875.1. NCBI lineage: Eukaryota > Viridiplantae > Streptophyta > Polypodiopsida > Polypodiales > Pteridaceae > Ceratopteris > Ceratopteris richardii. The sequence continues at coordinate 26,940,501 of CM035430.1, forward strand.
TCTATATCCCCCATGTCGGTCTCCGCAATCACATTTCCAAACTCATCAGTTCTATCAGGAAGAGTGGTGACTACATAAATAGTCCCCTCTTTATCTAGGTATGCTCCATTCTCAAACTTGACTACTGGGTGGTCTAATCCATGGGGTTGATCGGGGTTCTTAATCTGGACCACCGATCTTCTCAGTCCGTCTTCGTAGATGCGAGCACCTAGACGATTCGTCCTGATATATTCCAATTGAGTCTTATAAGGCCCTTCTGGCTTTTCCAGATAAGCCAACCCTGAACTACCTACTGATCTCTCCATGTGATAGGACATCTCGGAATCGCTTGTTTCTGATCTGGGAGTGTATGGGTAATCACTCAACTGCTGGGCCCAAGACCTGGCAGTGTGATTGACACTAGCTTCAGAAGATCTGAGGCTTTGTCTGTCTCGGCCTAAGTGTCTGCCTGATCTAAGGTTCATATGCCTGATTTATTTACCCCCTGGAACCCAAGCACACTCTCGTCGCAGGTTGATTTTGCACCAATCACTTTGTTCTTTTTAGTTGAATATTATGTTTATCGTCTTGTCTGAAATTGCGTCGTCAGGAGTACTTAAGTGAATTTCCGCACTTCATAAGTGATCGATTCCCGTTTATCTTTTGTCCCTTAGGGTTTTCGCACTTAAGACCTATTTATTTTCTTGCACTTGGTTGATTAATTCTCTTGGACTTGATTCGTGCCTAACGTTGCCCTAGTTAATTACCACACCTAAGTCGTACTTAGCCTAGGCTAGGAATTGACAAAGGAGGGTTGAGAGATCTTCCAACCTCAATTAGCTGGTTGACCAAACTGCTACACAAGCCCAGGAAGCCTTCTCCCAAGCTCGGTACTCACCCTTGCTAGCTTGCTTTGGATTGCCTTGAGTGCACACAAAGTTCCTGCAAAAATTCACCAGTTAGTATAGCTTTATTGCCACAAGTATTTGAAAGACACACTTCAATAATTTTAGCCCCCTTGGAGTAGCTCACTGTACCCCCTGAATCTGAGAACCACTTAGCTCCACCTAAAGGTCAACTTAATAATGCATGTTCTAAAACTCCGCGTATGATTCTTACAAAAACCAGTCGAGGTCCACGTGGGATTCTCAATGAGCTTTCCAACAAGACCAAAATCTCATCAATCGGAGTTCGTATGGTCCAGTTATGACCATTCAGGCACTAAAGGGTCAAAACAGGCACTCAGGGTTCAGGAGATCCCTCTCTGGTTTCTAGGCCTTTTGCCCACTTCCAAGGTTCTAAAGTTATACCAAGGTGCCTAAAATTTAAGCTCAACTACCCTTCCAATCACTAAAAAAATTAACCCTCAATTTTTATGCGTTAGAGGCCGTGTATCGCGATAGGTCGGGTCGAAGTGTCGCGATAGCTCGAAGTGTCGCGATAGGTGGGAAGTGTCGCGATAGGTGGGAAGTGTCGCGATAGCTCGAAGTGTCGCGATAGGTGGAAAGTGTCACGATAGCTGGGAAGTGTCGCGATAGCTCGAAGTGTCGCGATAGGTGGGAAGTGTCGCGATAGCTCGAAGTGTCGCGATAGGTGGGAGTGTCGCGATACCTCGGAGTGTCGCGATAGGTGGGAAGTGTCGCGATAGGTGGGAGTGTCGCGATACCTCGGAGTGTCGCGATACCTCGGAGTGTCGCGATAGGTCGGAAGTGTCGCGATACCTCGGAGTGTCGCGATACCTCGGAGTGTCGCGATAGGTCGGGAGTGTCGCGATACCTCGGAGTGTCGCGATACCTCGGAGTGTCGCGATAGGTCGTGGAGTGTCGCGATACCTCGAAGTGTCGCGATAGGTCGTGGGGTGTCGCGATACCTCGAAGTGTCGCGATAGCTCGGGATATGGTGAATTTTTCTGTTCTATCTAGTGTTCCTGTGAGCTCTAGGCCTGCGCAGTGTCGTGGTGCACTCAGAATCGTGATTGGGTGAAATTTTCGGAGTGTCGCGATAGCTCGAGCTCAACGCCTCGGGGACTGTGCAGACAATTTCTGTACCTGCTGAGCTTGCTGGAGATGATGATGGAGCTGCCACCTGCAAGAAACATGCAAAAAACACACAAATACAAGCACGCACAATCGCTCTCTCTCAAACTCGCACACAACAAATGAGGGAATGATAAGGAAGAGGGAATATGTAGTGGAGAAGGAGGTGGAGATGAAGATGGAGATGGAGATGAAGATGGAGATGGAGATGAAGATGGAGATGGAGAAAAATCAGAAATTTACCTACTACTTACCATTCCAACGCGTCCTCTCTACGTCTTACCATCACACGCTCGTCCTCAAAGCTCGATCCCCGGCAACGGCGCCAAAATTTGGTGTCACTCTAGCACAATGGTGAGTACCAACGTGAGGAGGTACACCTCATAAATGTCAATCCGTGGAGACGTGAGGACCGGTATGAAGACCGCGAGCAAGTGATGGCACAAGTGCGTGAGTGAAAGCACACAAGCATGCACACACATACACACACACGCGCACAAGGTAAGAGCAAAGAGTGGAACAATGGAAAGCTTCAATTACCAAAGAGCTCTCTTACAAAACTGAACTCTACAACAAGCTAACCCCAAAAATGAGCTCTCCAGCCCTTTTTATAGTTTTTGAGTGGTTTTGGCCCTGTCCAGACCTAGTGTCCGGCCTAGTTAAAAAATAGGTTCCAGGGCTTATTTGGGGGCTCAAACGGAGTCTAAAAATCATGAAAATTGGTAGGATGGTAGTTCTAATACTCCTCAAGCTCGAGGACTCCTCGGCTTGAACAAAATGGAGTTGCAAAAATGGAAAATGGTATTTACAATGGTTTTTAGTGATAAAAATCACTATTTTTGTAGGGATTTCTTATGAAAATTTGACAGGTGCTTCTTGGAGCACCCTACCTGCTCCTTCTTCTTGTGTGTTCACCTCCTTGATGCACTTCCATTCTTTGTCCTTGATCTTGAGCTTCAACACAACCTGTTTATGAGATAGGTGGCAGTAGATACACTCTTTGCCCAAAGATAATTTGGTAACTTCTTTTCATTAAGCATAGACCTAGCTGTTTCAACAATGAGTCTATTCCTTCTTTCAGCTACCCCATTTTGTTCAGGTGAGTACCTTGTGGTTATCTCCCTCTTGATGCCTCTTTCCTGCAAGAAGTCTTCAAATTCATTTGAGAAGTATTCACCTCCTCCATCTGACCTTAGCCTCTTCAAGTTCCTTCCTGTTTGGTTTTCAACAAGTGCAAGATATCTCTTGAAACAATTAAATACTTCATCCTTATGCTTCATAAAGTATAAGACAGTCCATCTGCTATAATCATCAATGAAGGACACATAATACCTTGAACCTGAAATGGAAGGATCCTTGCTAGGACCCCAAACATCTGTGTGTACCAAGTCTAGATAGTCTTCATGCATAAAGCCTTTTCTTGAATAGGGCAACCTGTGGGACTTACCAAACTGACAAGCACCACACTTGTAAATCATGTGTTGCTTGGATACATTAGGTATCCCAAGCACACATTGATCCCTGCACATTTGCTTCAAAGTCCTTTCACCTATGTGACCTAACATCTTGTGCCAAATTTCCAATTCTGAAAGTGTTTGATCCTTGTAATTGTATAAAGCAATATTTTTGGTGTCTTCTAGCTCAAAAGTAAACAATCTACCTGATTTTTCTCCCTTGGCTATCCTTTTGAATCCATGTCTTGGGTCCTCCACATATGCTCCATGTTGATTGAACCTGACCTGTAAACCTTTTTCCACAATCTGACCTACACTCATTAGGTTCTTGGTAATAGTTGGGACATAAAGTACTCTGCTTAATAAGTTTTGGTTACCATCACAAGTTTTCACATTTCCAATCTTTATAACAGAATGTTTAGTATCATCACCTGTCTGTACCTGATGTTTGCCCTTGGGTTCATCCAAATCAGAGAGTAGTGCCACATTACCAGCTACATGGTTAGAACACCCTGAATCAATATAAAATAAGTGATCATCATTTCTACCTGCCTTGGAGGTCATATTCATGATCAATAGGGAGTCATCTTGCTCCTCTGTGTAGTTGTTGTAATCTCTTCTATTTCTGAATCCACCTTGGTAGTTACTATTGTGGTTGTGGTTGTAATTGTTGTTGTACTGATTGTTGTATCCATTGTAGCCTTGGTGTTGGTTGAACCTGCCTCTACCTTGAGAGTATCCACCTCTTTGATGGCCTCTTCCTCTCTGATTTTTATAGTTCCTGTAGCACTCATCTGTAGTGTGATTGGACAAACCACATATATTGCATGGTGATGAATTGTAGGATCTCCCCCTGCCTGGCTTACCTCCTCTGCCTCTACCTTTTGAAGATCTACCTCTCCCTGCATAGTTTGCTTGGGAGGTGGAGCCTTCTTCATCAACCTTCTTAATTTTACCCTTATCTTTAACCTTCTTATCAGTGTATAGAGCAGAGGGGTTGTTACCTTTTGATTGCTCTCCATTCCTTGTAAGCTTTGCTTCATGTGTGAAGAGTTGACCAATTAGAGTTGTTAAATCAGGAGCATGTATGTCCATGTATAGGTCCATTGCTGTGGTAAAGCTCTCCCATTTGTCATCAACTTTTAGTCCATTGATTACCTGCCTTACTATTTGTTCCTCTTCAATTTCCTCTCCAATACTTGCAAGCTGGTCTGCAATGTCTTTGACCCTAGTGACAAAGTCTGAAACTGATTGCTTTGATTGCTTCCTAAGAGTAGTGAATTCAATCCATAGTTGATTCTTTTTGGCCCTTGTATTTGATGAAAAATAAGTTGACAAGGTTTCCCAAGTCTCTTGGGAAGTCTTGCAATTCCTTATGTGAGGTAAAAGGAAATCAGATATAGAGTTAAGAAGATAAGACCTTGCCAATGCATCTTTTGCACACCATGTGTTGAGCCTCTCTTGTTCATCCTTGGTGGGTAGTCCTCTTGCTTTGAATGAGGGCAATTCCTCATCTCTTGAGATGAATCCAAATAAGCTTCTTCCTTGTAGATAGGTCTTCATCCTCAGAGACCAAGCTTGGTAATTGTTCCTGTCCAATTTGTCAATGAATGAAGGAAAACCATCCCCCATGTTACCTTATATGCTCTGATACCACTGTTGGGAGAGATGGTTGGATGCACTCAGAAGATTGAGTAGGTGTTGCTAAACCTGCTTCACACCAGCCCTCCTTTGACTCCAGGAATGCTTAGTACACTTGATTAGCTTCCAAATGATACCAAGAAAGCATATATGTACTTTGCAAATGATATGTGTAATGATCAAATCAAAACAGATAACTTTGCACCTCACAAATCCGAGAAAACTTGCTATTTTGGTATTGACACCTGCTCAGTCTTTCACTCAGTATGACCAGCACACTTACAATTGATCAAATTCCTTCTAGACATATTAAATTAGCTTAACAAGCTATCATTTGCAAGTGGAATGAGAAGGAATGACAAACCATACTCTGAGAAATCACTTTAGCAAAATAAAGTTTACCCCCGATATTTTAGGAGCTCTGTAGTCATAGACCAGTGAGTACTTCGACTAAGATTTCTCTGCAATGGCTGAACCAATTGACTTGAAAATTTGTAGGCCTGTAGACAATTGCAAGCTGAATCCAATGTGCTTTGAATCACTTGATTTGGTTGAGTAGAGCCTGAGATATGCCTTGTTGAAGTTGACAGACTTGAAGTAGACAACTCAGAGAATCACAGAGTAGATGAATGTAAGTATTTGTATTAGATCATGTAAATATACATTCCCTTTGGCATGATACACATAGCCAAATGGTACTCAGAGGTGTAGGCTATGAAGTAGACCTCACACACTCAATGATTGATACAGAAATGCCTCGGGATGAGTGAAGTACTTACGCGACTTTTTTTCCTTGTAGTTTTTATAGGAATTGAGAGATGATTTGAATTTGAATTCAAATCAATCTCCTAGAATCTTTCACCTAAAAGTTGATTGAGATATTCTCTCAATTAAGAGATCTAATTTCCACGACTAAAACAAGTAGGTGTGATTACATAAGATACCAAGTCACTTAGACTTTTACAAGAGATAAAATGGTAATAAGTCATAAGCATAAGTTCCTATGACCCTTGCTTCATGTAGAGATATCCTTCAAGGGTTCCAAGCCAAATGTGAAGGCTTGAATTGCACCAACATGTGTCCCAATGCAACACAAAGACAAGCCAACCCTAGTGGCCAATACTGTACAATTGAGAGAAGATACACAAATCACACGGCTCAAGACTGCCCATATAACAAACAAGCAGTGCGACAGAACTACCCGCAAGCATACGCACAACCAGGTAGGTATCAAGGCCAATACAATGCTCAGCCTTATTACTATAGGCCTCCTCAGAACTACCCATATCAGGCTCAACAAAGACCTCAACGTGTTTTAGCTCAACAGCCACCCCCACCAGCCAATGTCATCTCAGTTAAATATGCTGTTGCAGAAGAGAACCTAAGTAGGGCCTTAGTGCCTTCTTCACCTTTGATCACAGAGAGTGACCCAAACTCAAACAGTTTTGACTCTACTCATGTAGATAGTCCACCCGCTTATTACACAGAGTCACCAGAGCATGTGGAGCCTTATCAATACGATAGTCCACCATTGGAACCTAGTTGGGAGCCTGATTATGCTAATGTGATGTACACAAATCCAAACCCACGGCCCCAATTAAGACAACAAAGACCACAGGGCCCTAGAGGACCATGCTTTAGGTGCCAAGGAGATCATTTCATAAAGGATTGTCCACATCCTCCTTTGGCAGGACAGTCTCAATATTATAACATATAAGAGCACATAATCAAAGATTGTCCTAAGAACCCAGCTAATGCTTCAAATGTGACACCAATCAACGTGATAGGTATTGTAAACAACGCAGATGGATCCAACCCTACATACGTGCCTATCCAAGCTATAACCAGAGCCCAGGCGCTCTTACAGAATCAACAACACAATCAGGAGAAAACAGTCGGAACTAGTGAAAATGCAGAATCTAGCAGTAAAAAGACGAAATCTTGGAAAGATTCTAGAGAAAGGATTAAGAGAAAGTGGAGTAAGAAGATGACTGAGTTGGAAGGAAGTTTGAAGGAATCGAGAGCCAAAATACTAGAATTGACTTCACAGGAATTGAATCAAGAGAACCTAGCTCAAAAATCAAGATCAGTTCTAGCGGAACCCATACTAGAAAACCTAGACATGATGTTTCGTGCATATCAAGAGAGAATAAAAGAAGGACCTTCAAATAGCTAAAATGAGTAAGAACTACCCTCGAGCAGACCTAGAAATTGAGAGGACTAAACTTTGCATGAAAATGGTAGAATTAGCACAAGCAATGCTCGAAGCCTCTAGATATCTAAATTGGAATAACATGGCAAAACCGGAATTACACTTTCAAGGACTAATGGAGAGGCTCGAATACTTGATAGAAAGCAAAGAGAAAAAGAATCAGCATAGGAACCCTATTGTCCCAGAGACACAGGAAAGGAATGCACCATCCCTGTCTCAAGTACCAGACACAGAGGGTGAAGACAACCTGTCTTCCATACATAGATATTCACATGAATTTCTGAGAGAAATCCAAGAAGAGAAGTGGAAAAGAGAACAAGGAACCCATCCTCCCAATAGACGACTTGCAGGAACAATTTCCCCAAGACATCCCCTCTATTTAGGATGATGTAGAGGAAGAACAACTAAGTGAACACACAGGTTTTGAATCTAACTCTTTGCATGGATTACCTCAGTTCACAGGACCTTGGGAAGCAAAGTCTATTAGTATGAGAGCACCCACGATAATAGTGAGGAATGAAGAATCAATAATCCCTAGAAACACGGAAGTGATAAAGAATACTAAAGTACAGTGTAATCTCACCCTAGAAGAGTTGTTAAAGGTAAAACCAGAACTGTGGAAGCATGTACCAAATCAATTCCCTGAGCTTGCTACTACTCCCTCACAGATAGGAACACACAAGAAGGTACCAGAGATACCCATAGAAAAGATCGGAGATGTAAGTGAAGGAGAGGAAGGTAACACTTATCTTCCAATAACCCATCAGGGCTACACCACGAAAGCCATCTTAGATTCAGGAGCCGGAGTAGCCATTGCTACCACCGCTTTATGGAAACGTTGGGGTAAGCCAGCACTAAGACCTACCAAGATGAAGCTACAAATGGCTGATGGACACATAGAAAAACCATTTGGCTTACTAGAAGGCATATCTCTCACCACTTGTGGTGTGGAGTTTGAGCATACCTTTGCCATTTGTGATTTTAGTAAAAATCGTGCTTATGAGATGATTTTAGGATGACCATTCATGTGTCAGTTGCAAATTGTACAGGATTGGGGAACTAATTCTTTGTACTTGCAACATTTAGGAGTGACTACTAAAGTCAATCTTAAAGACTATTCACATAGAGAAGTACCCCCAATACAATGGAATGCCATCCGACATAGGGCATGATTTGACGAATGAAGAAGAAGAAGAATTAGTTGCCCTATTGCGCGAATATAGAGATGTGTTCGCTTGGAGTTACAAAGACTTGAAAGGAGTAGATCCAGACATATGTTCCCATAGAATCCCTATGACTCCAGATGCAAAACCTACGAAACAGAAACCATACACGTACAATGATAATTACGCTGCGAAGATTAAAGAGGAAATAGATCGTTTGATAGAAGCAGGATTCATTTACGAAATTGAGCATATCGAGTGGGTATCCCCCATTGTGGTTGTGCCCAAGAAGAATGGAAAATTGCGTGTGTGTATTAACCTTAAAAAAGTTAATGCTGCCACGATTAGAGATAGTTATCCTCTTCCTATCACGGAACATTTATTGGAAAGAGTTGTCGGCAAGGAAGTTTACAGCTTTCTTGATGGTTTCTCAGGCTATAATCAAGTAGCCATTGCTCCAGAAGATCAACACAAGATGGCTTTTGCCACAGAATGGGGCATATTTGCATTTCGTGTGATGCCATTTGGCTTAACAAATGCACCCGCCACTTTCCAGCGGCTCATGTGTCATGTTTTCAAGGAATTCTTACGCAAGAATTTGGAAGTCTATGTCGATGACTTATATGCACACTCGAATCTAAGACAGACACATATCCCAGAGTTAAGACAAGTATTTGACAAATGTCGAGAATATCAGGTTTGTTTGAACCCATAAAAGTGCGTTTTCATGGTCAGACAAGGAAAAATTCTAGGACACATTGTGTCAAAGAATGGAATCTCTACAGATGAAGAAAAAGTGAAGGTGATTGCAGATCTACCTAGGCCAAACAACGTAAAAGAGGTACAAGCATTTATGGGACATTGTGGTTATTATAGACGATTCATACACATGTATGCAATCATAGCCAAGCCTCTGTACTCTCTTTTGACCAATTTTGAATGGACAGAGGAGTGTGAGAATTCATTCAATGAACTTAAATGACGTTTGTGCTCAGCACCTATACTGACAACCCCGGATTGGAGTAAGCCATTCCATGTACATGTGGATGCATCCAATTATGTTATAGGATGTGTGTTAGCACAACCCACGAGTGAAGGTAATATAGATCTCCCCATAGCTTACGCAAGCAGACAGTTGAACGCAACAGAAAGAAATTACACCACTACGGAATGAGAAGGATTAGGAATGATCTACGCAGTAAAGAAATTCAGGCATTATTTGTTGGCAAACAAGTTCAAATTCTTTAAAGATCATCAAGCATTACTGTATTTAGTCAATAAGCCATGTAACACAGGACGATTAATACGTTGGTTTCTATTACTCATGGAGTACGACTTTCAAGCAGTAGTCAGGGAAGGAAAGACACATCTTAGAGCTGACCACCTCTCGAGACTAACCTCAGGAGAAGCTCCTCAAGGGATAGCGGATGAGTTACCAGATGCATATTTGTTTAACCTTGAGACAACACCAGAATGGGCTAAGCCGATAGTCCCTATTCTCACATATGGACCCAAAAATCCGAGGATAAGGATCAAAGAAGGAGAGATTACCAAATCTCAAAGATATCAAATCATAGCAGGAAGTATATATAAACAGGATAATCAAAAGATTCTTGCTTGTTGCGTAGATGAATCAGAACATGTGAATTGGTTGCAATTAGCACATGTAGGTGCATTAAAGCAACATCATTCAAGACATCGAACATTACAGACTCTACATAGACTAGGAGTATATTGGCCTTCAATGGAAGCAGATGTCTACAAGTTGTGTAAAGAATGCCCAGTTTGTTGTGAAAGACCACCAGTAGAACATGCTACATTATATCACATGTCTCTCACACCAGACTGGAGTGAACCTTTAGTGACGTACTTGAGGACAAAAACATTCCCTCAAGGAATGACCTTAGCACGACAACGCAGTCTAGAGCAAGAAGCTCAAGACTATTCACTTATTGGCAATAATCTATACAAAAGAGGAAGAGATGGATACCTAAGACAATGTGTTCATGAAAGCGATTACTTGAGCGTACTAGAGACTGCACACCAGGGTGTTGCAGGAGGCCATTTTGGACCCGATAGGATAATCAAAGCCATCCTCTTTGCAGGATTATGGTGGCCCACTCTTCACATGGATGCTCATACCTATGTAAAGAGATGTGATGTGTGCCAAAGAACTCAGTTTCCTACTCGCAGAGATGAAATGCCATTGAAACCCATGATGGGAGGACATGCATTTTCTAAGTGGGGTATAGACTTTGTAGGACCCATTAACCCCCCTGCAAAAGGTACACATGCTGAATACATTATTGTTGCGACTGATTATCTCACCAAATGGGTAGAGGCAAAAGCCACGAAAAAGAATGATGCACACATGACTGCAAAATTCTTATTTGAAAATGTCTTTACAAGATATGGATTGCCTATAGAGTTAGTGAGCGATCGAGGAACTCACTTTCTAAACTAGGTCATTGAATATTTGTTACAGGATTTTATGGTGATTCACAAGAAATCCACACCATATCATCCTCAGGCCAATGGTGAGGCTGAAAGCACTAACAAGATCCTATGTAATGTACTGACAAAACTCGTGAACAACAAACGTTCAGATTGGGACAAACAGTTACACCATGCTGTTTGGGCATATCGAGTGGCCTACAAGACCGTACTCAATGCAACTCCCTTTTAGATGGTTTTTGGCTAGAATGTTGTGCTTCCTTCGGACTTCTTGATACCGACCCTTAAGATTGCACATGAACATCAGTGGACCGGCCATGAATTATCAGCAAGAATAATGGACTTGGAACGATTAGGTGAAACCAGACTGAGAGCAGCAGCATGTATATACGTAGCAAAGAAGCGACAGAAAGCATATTTTGATGCACATGTGAAAGATAAAGGCTTAAAAGAAGGAGATTTAGTTCTAGTATATACGCTGAAATAACACGCATGGAAGTTAGAAAAGCGAGGTTATGGACCTATGATCATTAACAGACTCTCGACAAGTGGAGTAGTACAATTAGCCACCTTAGAAGGGGACATAATGCCTAATTACATTAGTGGCTGTAGAGTCAGGTTATACCAAGAACCTCTTACTGAGGATATGCTTAGACGACTCATGTTGGCAAAGAAGTGTAAGGAGGAAGAACATAGAATACGAGCTGAAGCTCAGGCAGAAGCCATAGAACGCATTAAGCGCATGAAGCTAAGAAGACAAGGACTAGGGAGAGAACATTATAATCGTCTAGAAACATCACCCAGATATCCCATGACCATGTGTCAAGTAAAGTCAACCACTCATCCTAGCATAGTGGACAGGAGACCATTCATTACAGTCAGGCTAGAGCACGACAACCCTTGCCAAGAGCTCAGGGCTTTAATTGACTCACGTGCTGCGACTAGTGCGATTAGATGGTCCCACTATAAGGATTCAGGAATAGAAATGCGGCTAATTGAGGCATACCTCATAGGGCTAGGAGGCATGGAAACCCCTTGCATGGGTGAGGTGGACCTTCCTATCCTCATACATGATGTGACCTTGACAGTGAAGATACTAGTGTGCCATGATGACGACCTGATAGAACCCCTAATCCTTGGCCAAGATTGGCTATACGATTACTCAGTGGACCTAAATCTTAGACAAGGCTCCTTACAGATTGGAACCTTAGATCAGAAGCGAGTGATACCGCTTGACTTCCCTAACAACCCTCCGTCTGAGGTTTGTAACCCTAGACCCTATGGAATGCATGCGACGGAAGACCGGAAGATCTTTGGTCAGATCAGTCACGTTACATCTACACCAACCCACGCGGGCTTGGCAATGGACAATTGTCAATCAGAAGGATGTCAGGAGATTTTCCCTTGGGCTTCCTGCAAATTAGAAGGGGCGACCACCCAACCGCTTGGTCAAATGAACACCATCAGTGGTCAAATGGGCACAATCAGCGGATAGGTGGACTTCATCAGCGTCCACATGGGCAAAACACTCTACGGTGCCCATCCTTCCACACTTATTGTGGATTGGCCTAGATTAATAGTAAAATACGGAGCACTTCCTAATGGGCAGGTTTCGCAAGTGTTGGACCTCCCTTCTTTTCCAAAGCAGAGTGTCCATCCGACCTCTCAACCTCAACCACAAAGGAGTCAACCATGACGAAGGAACCCAGACCGACGACAACATCAGACGACAAAAGGAAGAAAGCTGCAGTATCAGTATCATAAAGCATGAGGCACGAGACAAATATGGGTGCCAAAAGGACAGAAAGCACCGACTGATTTCAACAACGCAGACATTGATAAGAAGAAGTCAAGGCAGAAGCAGAGTCAATATTCAACACCTTCTCGACCTTCTTCTACGAATACGAACATTCGACAAATTTGGATCGCCAGGAAGTACCTAACAAATCGACCCACACCCATGCAGATTTGGGTACCCAAACAGTGTATCATAGCTCAACCCTCAAGCCATGTAATATATACCCCTCAGAAATCTCTTCAACCCCCAATACCACCAAATCCGATATCATCTTTTGTCCCTAAGCAGAGACCCATCACCCGATCACAAACTCTTAGGAAGTGGATACCGAAACCTATCCAGAAGTCTTCTCCTAACCCATTGTCTAACCTAACTCCCAACCCGACTAATCTACAACGTTGTAATAACTCATTCATGACTGAACCTTGTATAAATCCACACACTATAACCCACCAACACTTGTAATAACACCTCATCAAGAAATGTATGCATCATCTGAAGCATGTAGGTGTCTAGAGACCTGCATTAGCTCTGTAAAAATCATTGCATCAATCACTTCACAACACTTGGCTACACGGGTTACACATCAGTTATGGAAAGGGATTGCGGTCTCACTTTAATGGGATCATAATTAATTTCCATACTAATGTGCTAATCTTTTGTAGCAGATCTTTTCCATTAGCACGTCAATCATCATGCAAACAGAAGAAGGACCATCTGAAGCTGGAACCAGTATACCCAGGGCTACTATTGGTGATTTACTTGCTGAGCCCCATCCGACGGCTCCACCGCCAGAATTTCAAGGTTTCCCAGGACCCATGCCTATTGACGATCCTCCTAGAGAGTACACTAGTTTCAAGGGCTAGCAGGACCGTTAACGGATGCAGATTTCATCTTTGAGGCTAATTTGACTTTTGATGACCGTACCTGGGGCAAATATCAATTTTTCTCAAGAGAGTTTGAAGGACTACAGAACACACAAGACTTAATGCATGTTTGGGCAAGAGCCGGATTCACAGAGTATTTTAGTGACCCTTTGCCTAAACCAGACTTCTACAGATGCTATTACTTAGTCACCACTTTGACAGCTTCTAAGAACAAGGATCTGCCGAGCCCTTTTATTTTGCCATCCTTAGTGAAGAATCCACCATATAAAAGATTTTATCTTTCTAAAGATTTGATTCGAGCTGCCATCAAGATTCATGGAACCCACACGCCCACAGAGCGAGAAAGGTTAGTTCCAGACCCTATGAAACGTGGGGACGTTACTAAATGGGAAGAGATTTCGGCGATCACACCTGAGCTTTCAAAACCACTGTGGATATGTATGCAGCATTTTGCTTTCACCGCTAAGGACAGATTCACAATGCCTCACAAACGAATATGGTTCGGTTTGTATTTATCATGTATTGGACCCCAGACAGTTGATCTTGCCAGTTGGATTATTGACCAGTTGTATCTAGCTCAACATAGATGGGAAAGAAAGAAGGTCATCAATGGATGTTGTGCCCTCACGCGCATTGTATATATGTGTTTGGCCTACGATTTACCTATCGAGCGAGCAATGACAAGCGAAGAGCTAAAAGCTTTCAAAGGGACAACGAAGAAAGCTAGGAAGCCTAGCAAAGTACGAGCAGGAAAGCACATGAGAGGTACTATCCCATGCGTACAGGTCCCAGAATCACCGTCACCGCAACCCTCTCCAGAATAGTCTCCTACTGAAGCCCTTGTACAACCTATTCGCATACGGTTATCAAGACCGGTTATAACGGAGGCCACCACCAGCACAATTGCTCCTCAAGAAGCCACAGTTCCAGGACCTACCAACACTACAGCAAAAGTTCCCACCACTATTGGTGCGTAAACTTTCTCTTTTCCGATACTTAACTTGGAAGCGGAACCCCTAGACACAACATTTGATTTTGAAATGCAAGATGCTTTCTCCAGTGAGTTTCAGTTTTCTGAAGGTCAGATCTTTTCTCAAGAATATGAACGTCCAAGCTACCTGACCACGCCCCGAGACCAACCACAAGGACAAATAGTGTCTAGTTCCGAGGACGAAAGAACAGAAACCGATGAAGATGATGGCGATGATGAAGCCAACCAGGGCACTATTGAATCCCAAGAGCAAGTACAGACAGATGAACAAGGACAACACACGAACACCCAAGGTGATACCAGCTAGACATTCTCTCTCTATTACAGAGTAATTCTTTTCAGCAGGGGCTAATCTTCGACTTGCATAGTACACTAGTCTGAACCACTTATCGGTTTGTTGCATTAGAACGCTCCCTATTGCTATATCTGAAGCATCAACAAATACATGAAATGGGCGATCCCAGTCATAAGGCTGTAAGATTGGAACCTGTGTTAGTAATCCCTTTAGACGATCAAAAGCAGTTTGACAGTCCGGGGTCCAGTCAAATTGTCGAGGGGTCTTGGTTATCAATCGGTTCAGTGGTATTGCCAAATGAGAAGCCACCGTAAGTGCCGACCATGCCATCTTACTTGGCCCATGAAGCGCATTACTTCCTTAGGTGTAGTGGGTACAGGTGCTTCTAACACAACTGTGATTTTATCTGGATCCACCTGTATGCCCTGTGCAAATACAATGTGACCAAGTAGCTTTCCACATGAAACTGCAAACACAGATTTATCTGGGTTCAAACAGAGTCTGTATTCTCTGCACTTTTCAAAGCAACACCGTAAATGGAACAGGTGTGCTATCATCTTACCGAAAATTGAAAAATCATCAAGATATACTTGCATAAAAGAGGTAAGGTAAGGAGAACGTACACCTTTGGAACGTACTTGGGGCATTCTTGCATACACCTTTGGAACGTACTTGGGGCATTCCTTAATCCAAACCACATAACAGTACATGCGAAAACACCCCAGTTGGTAATGAAGGTGGTCTTCGGTATATCCTGTTCAGCCATTCTAACTTGATTATACCCACTGTACCCATCTAAGAATGAATACATTTCATGTCCTACTACTCTATCAAGCATTGTGTCAAGAAAGGGAGCGGAAATGGATCAGGCACTGTAGCTGCGTTCAGTTTCCGGTAATCTACACATATTCGTAACTACTTATTCTTTTTAGGGACAATAACAATTGGTGAGATCCATTCAACATGCTCTACTGGTACAATGAATCCGACTTTGAGTAGCCTATCAAGTTCTGCCTTTACCTGTGATGCATAGTTTGGATTCATCCGGTAGCTGGGTTTCTTGAGTGGTTTTGCTTCCGGTTTCAGCATGACCCTGTGTTGATAGGTGTGCGGGTCCAAACCCTTCATATCTTTGTAATCCCATGCAAATACATCAAAAAATTCTCGAAGTAGTTGGATTAGATCTGCTTGAAATAATTCCGGTAAGCTCTCCTTTATCTTAACAGGTCGTGGATTTTCTTCATCACCTAAATTGTAAGTGGTCAATTGATCTTCTGGAACATAAAATTGTCGAGGCTTCTCTGTATTCTCAGATGGCTTAAAAAGTTGTTGTAGATCAGCGTCATCTATGGTAGCCTTATCTTCTTTCATATCTTTTTCTGTTACAGTCATCACCGTACAAACTGAAGGATTCCAATTATCTACAATAGATTGTAGATCAACAGTTCCTAGGGAGATCAAGTCAATGTTATTTTTCAGAAACTCTTCTTCTTCATCATCTAACAACCCATCTAGCATATGGAGTGGTTCCGCAAAATACGGTCTAGCATGCAACTCGCAAGGTTGTATAGCATCTATTTTTATAACGTATTTACGATTATTATCTTTGAAAGTGAGTTCTTGTGCAGACCAATCTTGTATAACCTTAGCGTGCTTCAGCTAAGGTCGGCCGAAAAGGAGATTATAATCAAGGGTGGATTCCGGTAATTCTAATATGACAAAGGTCATTTTAAATGTTGTACCTTGTAAAGTTATTGGTACATTTCGTACAAGTCCTACGGGATGGACTCTTGATTGGTCGGCCATTCTGACAAAAAACTGAACTGGTTTGATTTCGGT
This sequence comes from Ceratopteris richardii, assembly GCA_020310875.1. Classification (NCBI taxonomy): domain Eukaryota; kingdom Viridiplantae; phylum Streptophyta; class Polypodiopsida; order Polypodiales; family Pteridaceae; genus Ceratopteris; species Ceratopteris richardii. The sequence goes on from CM035430.1 coordinate 26,957,250, forward strand.
CCACCCTAACTTTTTACACAGTGCAACAGTAGCAATGTTGACACCAGATCCTCCATCAATTAGTACCTGTGTGATTTTATGATTTTCATACCATACCGTAATTAAAGGAACTGAATGATCGACTGTAGAATCAGGTTCCGATTGCACTCTTGCTATTGCTGGAATGCAAGAAGGCACAGGACTGAACTGTTGTTGGAATTGTTGTCGAACTCCCGGTACTAGTGCAAGTAATTGGCCCAGAGGAAGAGTGATGGATGCTTTAGATAAAATTTCCCAGGCCTTTTGTGATTGGATTGTATTTTTCACAGTTTCTGAAGATGATGTGCCTACTGCTGAATTAGAATCCTGTTGTTGTGTTCCTTCCTCAATTAACAGAGTCTGGGTCACCGGATTAGGATCTGGGAAGACTGGAGGTTCTGCGGTGTCCATTGACTAGCTTTATCATACATCCTTTGTTGTTCTCGTATGCCTGGTTCAAATATTTCTGTTGCTGGTTGGAGTTGTTTATCGGATCGGGTCTGAATTACTGAAGCGTGCGTTTCTACTGGTGTGATTTGTACCATATTAGCCATTGGGTTTTGACGTTCTTTCTTCATCTGATCATACTTAGCTGCATCCTTACAAAATCTTCTAATGTGACCAAATTCACCACAAAAATGACAGCGCGGTGGTGGCAAATTGGGATTTTCCGGTGCTGGTCCGGCCTGCGAGCGGTTTGCATTGTAGTTATTATTTCTTTGTCCTATGTAATTTTGATATCCTTGTTGCTGGTTGTTTCTCATTTGCGGAGGTACATAGTGATTGGCTGGCTGCCCTGGTTCTTGTATAATTGCATTGACAGTTGCTGTTCCCTGCACTTTGGCATTATATGCGCAGTTTTTTGTGGTGTGTCCGGTAGTGTTACAGATAGCACAAAACAACTGATTAAGTGCACAAGTGGCACTAGTATGGCCTGAATTCTTGCATGTAGTGCAGTACATCTGTCTGGTCGGGTCTGCGGTGATATTTCTATTTGCTTTTAACCACTCCAGATCTTCTGTAAATCCTCCAACCTTGTTTTCCAACTTCAAAGCCATTGCAATCACTGCATCTAACGTCATAGCTCCTACACAGCGTATGATCATAATCTGTTTAAGTTGTAGAGTCAATCCATTGATAAACCATTGAGTGATAACGTCATTCGGTAGGTTGGCATGTGCTTGTGGTAACTGCCTCAAATGAGTCCTGAATAGAGTGGCATATTCCTGTACTGTTTGATTTATCTTCTGTCTATTGTTTTGCAGGTAGTCAAAAATTTCGGCTGGATTCTTCTTTAGCCTGAATCTCTACAAAAAGGAATCCCTTACTGCTTCATAGGTGCCGGAATCGTTAATATCATATTCTGTAAGCCATCTAGCTGCTTCGTTGACCAATGTCGATTGGAAAACAATAGCCTTATACGCCGGATCAGGTGGATGGTTGAGCACTACGTAACTTATCTCAAATGTGCGTACATGAGCATCCGAGTCATCTCTTGGGAATCCACCAAATTTGGTGTACGTTACTCCTGTTGGAGTCGGCCTTGGTGGGCATACTTATTGTTGTTGTTGCTGTTGTTGTTGTTGCCCGTTCATGGCTCTGATGGTTGTATTGTGACTATCTTCTGTATCCCGGGGCTGAATATCTGAACTATCGGAATCTGTATCGTCGGCCTGTGCACTTTCCGGTTCGATAATCTTGTTCAGTATGTTTCGAATCTCGGTTTCGAACAATTTACCCTCCTTCTTGATGTCAAATGTAGGGAAGCTTACTCCCAATAGCGGTGACTGGGCTGAAGATTCACCGAGAAATGGTAAACCGTCATCGAAAAACTGTGATCTTTCAGTAACTGTTACCGAAATATCACCGTAAGGTGTCGAATCTTCGTCAAAACAAGGCGCCTTTTCTCCTTCACTAATTTCCTTGGCTAAAGTGTTTCTAGTCGTAAACAAATTTGAATCTTTACCCAATGTTGTTAAACTAACTTCAGGCTGCGTCCTGGTAGATTCTGGAGTTACTATATCTTCGACAGAATGTGCCGAAATAGTACCGGAATTTACCAGAGGCGTAGCACGTTCCACCGGAATATGACCGGAATCACTACTAACGTTCTTTACTTTCTTGACAATTGGGTTAGATCTAGCTGTACTTCTACCTCCCGGAGTCATTTTTAGCAAATTAAGTACCCAAGGCTGGTGGTTCTTTGGATACGTTTCACCGGATCGAGTAACCGGCATGTATCATCTTTTGTACTAATCGCGTACTATTACTGTCGATTAAAAATTTACAGTCACGTTTCCACAACAGGTTTGCAACAATCTGATATGTTGCCACCTTCCCACAGACGGCGCCAGTGTTAAACGCTGTTTATTCTTCTAACTGTCAGAAGTGCGTTTAAGCGATTCTTGGGTTCTTGGGAGTGGAAGGGGTCTGTTAGACAGAGGCCCTGTACTTAGTTCCCAAACTCACTGCTCACACCCAGCAATATACTAATGCTGAGAGCTCTATCAAAAATCTGCTGTACTTAGACATTATCGTTCACAGTCTTAGCTCAACCACGTGTACCGAATACGCTACAATGCTATGTTGCATCTGCACATAACTTACTACACATATCAAAACAAGAGTATTCGTTCAACCTTCATAGAATGGATACCACACTCCGTCCAATATCCGAAGACACAGAAAATCCCAGTGTTCAGATACACCGTACTGAAGATTCAGTACGCAACCCAGGAAATCCTTACTGTAGCTTAAACTTTGTCGTACAGAACCTAAACCTAGATACTACAGATAACTTAAGACAACACGGATACCAGAAGAGTTACCACGACTGCCCAGACTTCGCCACCTGATTGCAGAACATTTCAAGAAAAGAAACAACCCGATGCGCGAACTATCTGAGTCTCACAACCGCCATGGATACCATCAGACAACCGATAAGCCGAAACACAGATACACCAAGAAAACTCAGAAAGTCACCAAGATACTCTGGATTACTCAACTCGACACACAATAACACTACAGACCAATCACTCAGACAGATAGTCTGGTGATCTCTCGAACGTCTATGAAGTTAACAACAGAAACAGATGTCGACAGCAGACAAGACAAGAGACGAACATGAAACTCAGAATACTGGAGATTATGCAAACAGACACTACACTAACGACCCGCTCAGTCACCCAGACAAACAGTCTGGTGATCCATCACGGAACCATCATTGGCGCGTCTTTCTTTGATTTATATAACTTTTTTTTACAAACTGTTTGTAACAACTTTTCACTCGTGCGAACAAGATTCAGTTATACATTTCCAATCTGGTGGCCGCTAACAAGTATAAACCATATTTTATGTTAATGGCGGAATATCAGTTGGCCATAGAGAAAGAAAGAGGCAATAAACCCTCTCATGCTACTCAGTTTGAGCCTGATGATTTGCCAATAGACGCGCAACAAGGAGAAATCTATCAAACAGAATGGTGCAAGGGTCTCTTACAGAAATATCCTGAGATGATGAGTACATGGGCCAAGGCACCACTACACTTAAAGTACAACCCGTGTTGGGGACCAGTGCCATGTCGCCGCTCCTGGAAGGCATTTGCGATTAAAATACAGAATAACAAGCAATGCCAGGACTGGTTGAATTACCCATACTCCACCCCACCCACCGGACCACCTACAGTCGGATACATGATGGCAATGATTCGTCACTGGCTCCCTCACTTGAAACATATGGACGATATAGCAGCACACATGACTGTCAAGATATTTGACATGATGCAGATGGTTTTTAAAGTCTTCAGACGCGTCAAGGCACCTCATGTAAACACCCCGGGCTTCGAGCATGACAATCTAGATCTTGCATATGACATGAGTACAACGCCATCGCTTCGGGTGTGTTATGCCTGACATTGCAGAATCAAATATTTACCGGCGTGCTACAAGCAGACCTTCGAAGAAATGTTCACAACCGGTTTCTGGGAATACCATTCAGAAGTGTTCATCAGCAGGCCCACACATTTGCTTCAGTTATTTGCCTGTGAACAGATGGTATATTCCACACATTATCGACTCCCACCATCCGATGAATCGAAACCAATTGATTGGGAGAAACTTGAGGCAGATTTGGCCCGAGGCATTCGAATATCAGAACACACCCTCGCTCAGGAACTACTCCAGAATTACATCCGACAGACCTCACAACAAGGTTCTGTCGAGGACGACAGAAGCGAGAGGGAGGGGGGTGTTGGCAGTAGCCAGAGGCATAGAAGACGTGGAAGCATGTAAAGATAGAGCAGGGAGTCAGTCGAATCAATTTTTCAAAGATTTATGTTTTATAAATATTTTTCAAAACCTCCAACAGTGATTTTCATCACTATTGTAACATATGTAACATAGAAAAACCCTTTTTGTAATTTATAGCTCCATTTTGTGCAAGCCGAGGAGTCCTCGAGCTTGAAGAGCTTAGGTAGAATGAGCATACCAATTTTGGTTATTTTTAGACACCGTTTACCCCTTCAAATAGCACTTAGGACCCATTTTTTAACTATGCCAGTCACTAGATGTGAAACCGGTCAAAACTAGTCTAGAATCTACAAAAAGAGCTAGAGAGCTCATTTTTGAGGTTACTTAGTGTCAGCTTGTTTGAGTAGAGAAGATCTTAGAGCTATTGTGAGCTTGTAAGAGTGTTCTTGAGTAATAGAGTTGATTCCTCACCTTCCATTGTGTCTTGCTTGTCTCTTTGTAGTGTGTGTGTATGTGTGTGTGCATCTCTATGCTTCTCACCTTCATTCTCACTTCATCTCACATTCACGATCTTCATATCCCTCCTATCTCTTCCGCGGATTGACATTAAGGAGGTGGAGCTTCTTAACGTGGTTCTCACCATTGTGCTAGATCAACAACATCATTGACTTATATATATATATATATATATATATATATATATATATATATATATATATATATATATATATATATATATATATATATATATACATATATATATATATATATATATATATATATATATATATATATATATATATATATATATATATATATATATATGTGTGTGTGTGTGTGTGTGTTTGTATGTATGTATGTATGTATGTATGTATGTATGTATGTGTGTGTCTGTACTCGTCTCGCATCTATTACATGATTCTCTATCATTCTCATAAGTATTCATGGCTATATTACAAGGATTTCTACTCATAATGTACATATGTGTACAGATTATGTCTTCCTTGAACTTCTTGACTTTCCTTGGACTTCTTGGCTTTCATTTGATCTTTGATATGCTTTAATCACTTCATAATTACCAATTATTGATTGGTTTGCACCAACAAAGCTTCATGTTTGGGCTTCCTAGAGAGTTTGAAAGTTAGAAGAGGATCATTGTCTATAAGAACAAAATCGTGAGAATTTGAAGCAGCTATGGATAGACCAAATGAACCACTTAGTCTGAGTCGATTTAAAGCTATGCTATCTGAAACCATGCAATTACTCCTCGATGACCATACATGTTTGTTAGAAGATTACGACTGATTAAATAAGGATTATCAGTGACTAAAAAGTGAGAATGCCACCTTACACCTATAGGAACCCGTGCATCAATAAAGTGTTCAAGAATTCATGCCGCCACAGATCATGGAAGAATTAGTCACATTACGGGCATGTGTACTATACCTACAAGCTCAAGTTGTAGCTCATTTGGAACCTCCTAGACCTAAATCCCCACTTGAGATTCCAGCGATGAAGAGACCATTTCCATCCCAGTGGAGACTACATATGAAGAAGAGTACGAACCGCAACTGGCCCCAGGTGGGCACATCACTGATGAAGGACAAGATACATTTGAGCTTTGCATTCTAGCATGGATGAAATCTATAGAAGAACTTGACCAAACCCATTCGACAAGGGTAGAGGCACAACTCTAGGCAATGGCCTTAATCGAAGAATGGATCCTTCAATCACCCTACTTCGCCCAATTAGTGCCATAGAGGTACATCTCGATAAATGAACTCCAATATAAACCTTACTTTCTATACATGGTGGAATATCATCTAGTGATCAAAAAGGAAACTAGGAAGAAAACGACTCATGCCACCCAATTTGAACCCGACGACCTATCCTCAGAGGCTCAAAAAGGTCGAATATTTCAACCCAATTGGCACAAAGGACTTCTCCAACTTAGACCAAGACTCCCCTACATCTCAAGTACAATCCGTGCTATGGTCCAGTACCACATCGTCACTCTTGGACTGCCTTTGCCATTAAAGTTCAAAACAATATGCAGTGTCAGGATTGGTTAAATTATCCTTTTCACACCACAATGCGGTCCATCTACTATGGGTTACATGATGGCAACTATATGACACTAGCTGCCCCGACTACACTGTATGACTGACATAGCAATGCAGATGACCATCAAAATCTTTGACATGATGCAAACAACATTTAAAATCTTCCACTGAGTCAAACCACCTAATGTTAACACCTCTGGCTTTGAGCATGGCAACAGAGAACTGGCCTATGATATGAGTACTATGCCATCGATCAAGGTGTGTTATGCATGGCATTATCGCATCAAGTATTTTCCTACATGTTACAAATTGACATTTGAAGAAACATTCACCACTGGTTTTTGGAAGTATCATTCAGAGGTATTCATCGACTGCCCTGATGGAGATGATTAATCTCCAAAAGACAAGCTACACTTGAATTAAGAACACCTCTATATCAAGAATAGCAAGAAACCTGTATCAATTTTGGAAGTCTTTACCAAATTATGAATCTCTATCACTTTTGTGAGTTACAACTTCACTTAGAAAAGTCTAGTTCACAAAACTCTTTCATTGACTAACGAAATGGTTAAAGTTTTCAATGAAGCTTTGTCACAACATTCGTATAATGTTTGCATAGCTAGTACAAGTGAAAGTTCTTCAAAAGAACTTATAAAATTTTAGATTTACTTCAATAAGTAAACTTATGTATGAAACAAGCTTTCTCTGCATGTGACTTTTACATATGCAACTTTGACTACTTGGTTCTCTCAATCTACAATCCATTTAATTAAATGCCTTTAAACATATATGGCTTACCGTCCATCTTAGATTTTGATTCTTGATTTGTGTAAAACTTTGCACTCTACACTGAGATATGATCAAATCATTGACCATCAAATTTGCACCTGTTTGAGTAATCACTCAATACATTTACACATACAAATGTTCCTACTCACAATTCTCTTACCCTGTTTGCAATTGGACTCTCAAAACTTGACCATAGATGCATTAACTATGAACTTAGACACATACAAAAGGATTTCTAAAATGATCAGGCACAGAAGGAGTAATGGAGAGAAGATCGATGCACAATTCTTAGAAAAAACTTCTTCTATTCAACCCATCTTACATCTGATGGATAATTCTCATTCAAGTTATGATCTACTCCCTTTTTTTCTCATCTATTCTTCATCTCTCATATATATCATGACTATATACAAGTAAATATATATATATATATATATATATATATATATATATATATATATATATATATATATATATATATATATATATATATATATATATATATATATATATATGAGTGTGGATTCATCATTATTTCAAGTATTTGTGAAGTATTTACAAAGCTAATATACATGTGTATATAGACCATGTCTTTCTAAACCTCTACTTCACTTCATGCTCTTAGACTTCAATCTTTTCTTCAAGTCTTCACTCCTAAGCTTCATATAATCATCAATTGTTGATTTTCTTGCTCCAACAGCTCCCCCTCAATCATCAATTCTGATTACCTGCATCTTCTTTATTCGTACCATATCTTTAAATCTCTGCAACTTGGGTCCATCCAAACTCTTTGTCAACATATCTGCAAGTTGATCCTTTGTAGGAGTATGCATGATTTCTATTTCTTTATCAACAACCTTCTCTCTCAAAAAATGATATTGAATCTCAATATGTTTGGTCCTAGCATGAAACACAAGGTTAGCTGCCAAATACAAAGAACTTATATTATCTCCACAAATGATAGGAGTACTCTGAACAATATAAAAAGTCTTCATAAGAGTTTTTAGCCATATGACTTCCTTGCAGCTTCTACCATACCTTTGTATTTTGTTTCTGTAGATGATAAAGCAATTGTATGTTGTTTCTTAGAACACCATGAAGTTAACTTATCTCCCACATAACACAAGTATCCATGTGTTTATCTTCTATCATTAGAATTACCTGCCCAATCTGCATCACTATATATCTTGATCCTTGTATCTGAAATAAACCCATAATACAAACCTTCTTTAAGTGTGCCCTTGATATACCTAAGCACCCTTTGACCTGCAATCCAATGTTCCTTTCTAGGACAAATGCATGAATTGAGACAAAACTCCAACTGCGTATGACAAATCAGGTCTTGTTAATGTAGCATAAATCAAGCTACCCACCAAAGTCTGATAAAGCTTCGTGTCTTTGAATTCTTCTCCTCCATATCTACTTAATCTGTGATTCACTTCCATTGGAGTTGGTGCTATCCTGCAATCTTCCATTTTTAACTTGATTAGCAAATTCTTCAAATACCTTTGTTGACTCACATATACTCCATGTTGTGTATATGAAATCTCCATTCCCAAGAAATATGACAAATTTCCCAAGTCACTGATCTTGAATTCTTTCTACATTTGCTTCTTAAGCATTTGTATGCATTTGTCATCTGTACCTGTAAGTATTATGTCATCAACATAAATACAAACATAGATAAACCCATCTTCACTTGCTTTGACTAGCAAGCTGTTATTTGCCTTTGATGCTTGGAAACCAAGTTCCTTCAAGAACTTCACAAGCCTATAGTTCCATGCCCTTGGGGCTTGCTTCAAACCATATAAAGCTCTCTTGAGATTACACACATAATATGGATTATATTGATCTTTGAAACCATATGGTTGTTCCATGTAGACTTCATCTGAAATATATTTAAAAATGCATTCTTCACATCCAATTGAGACAATTTCCAACCTTTGCATGCAGCAATTGCTATAAGGGTCCTAATGGTTGTCATCTTTGCAACAGGACTATATGTTTCATCATAGTCCACACCAAAGGTTTGTGCATATCCTTTCATAACAAGTCTGGCTTTGTACCTTGACACACTTCCATCTACAAATCTCTTTGTTTTGTAAACCCACTTACATCCAATTACCTTCTGATTAATTGGGTTATGTACCAATTCCCAAGTCTCATTCTCAATGAGTGCATCATACTCTTCCTTCATAGCTTTTTCCCAATTCGCCTTTCCTTTGGCTTCATCATATGTGGATGGATCTTCATCTCCTTTCATTATATACGCATAATCTTTAGTTATCAAGAAAGAGGTGTCATAGCTATACCTTATAGGTTGTCTTTTGTCCCTTTATGACCTTTTGAGTTCTCCACTTCTTGAAGTTTCTAGTTCATCACATTCTGGATCAAACCTTGGCATTTCTTCATTTTCAACTAGTACTTCATTATTCTCTTCTTCCTCAAAGATTTGAACATTTGATTTACCTTTGTTCTGATTCAATGTTTCTTCAAGACCTGCATAAACACTATTTGTGCCTGAGTACCAAGTACCTTGCTCATCAAATGTGGCATCCTTTGATACAAGGAATAGCTTTGTAGATGGACTCCACAACCTATATCCCATTTGCTTATCATCATAACCAATGAACACATATTTTTCAGCCTTTGGTTCCAATTTATGCCTTAATTGAGAAGGAACATAAGCATAGGCTAAGCAACCAAATACCTTACAATGGTCTAGTGTAAGTCTCTTACCCCTCCAAGCTTCATATGATGTCATACCCTGCAAAGCTTTACATGGTAGCGTATTAACCAAGTATGTAGCTATATTTATAGCCTCAGACCATGAATAATTAGGGCAATTATTCTCTTTCATTATTGACCTTGCAAACTCAACAAGAGTTCTATTCCTCTTTTCTGCTACACCATTTTGTTGAGGAGAGTACCTGCAAATAGCATCTCTCTTTATACCTTCATTCCACAAATAATCATTGAATTCATTTGAGAAATACTCTCCCCCTCTATCTGATCTTAACATCTTCAATTTTTGTCCTGTAATCCTCTCTGCACATGCATGATAGTGTTTGAATGTACTAAACACTTCTGACTTGTCTTTGATCACATAAATAGTGATCCACCTGGTAGCATCATCAACATAAATGACATAATATCTCAACCCATTTATGCTAAAGTCTTTTGAGGGACCCCACACATCTGTATGCACCAATTCAAGTCTTTTTGAATACATGAAACCTTGCTTATTGTATGAATGTTTGTAAGCCATACCTAATTGACATGCTTCACATATGTATGTCATGTGTTGACCCACCACATTAGGTAATCCAAGCACTGAACTATTGTTAACCATTTCTTTAATACCTCTTTCATTGGAGCGTCCAAGCCTCTTATGCCAAAGATCCAACTCAGACACCTTTTGCTCTCCATATGTAAACATGGCATGTCCAACATTACCTTGTACCCTCAATGTGAAGAGCCTTCCTTCTTTCTTTCCTGTAAAAATTTTCTTATACCCTTAGCAAGGATCTTCAACATAAACTCCATTATTAGTAAATCTCACTTCATGTCCTTTCTCTACAATTTGTCCTACACTGATCAAATTCTTTGGAATTGTAGGAACATATAAGACCTTACTCAGAAGAGTACTTCCACCTTTAGCCTTCACTAATCCAATTCACTTCACCTTGTGCTTTGTATTGTCACCTGTTTGAACTGTATGATTGATTGCCTTATGATCCAAGTCAGTCATCAAAGCAATGTTTCCACTCAGGTGATTGCTACACCCTGAGTCAATATAGAATACCCTTAAGTCTTCATTTGGAGCTTCACATGTTGCAATCATAATAAGAGTTGAATCTTCTTTCTGATCTAATGCATAATTGTATTAGGTGTTATTGTAGGATAGGTTTTGGAAGTTTCTTCCTCCATTTCTTCCAAAGAAATTCCTACTACCTCTACCTCTGTAATTTCCTCTCTGATTTCTTCCACCTCTTCCTCTTTGGTTAAAATTCTGATTCAAGTTACTATTGCATTGATTATTATGCCAACATTCATGGGATAGATGATTGGTCTTACCACATATCCAGCAAGCTTTGACATTGTCTTTGTTATTTCTGCCTCTTCCTCTACTTTTGCCACTTCCTCTTCCTCTTAGGAAGTTTTCTTGGCTTGAAGTACCTTCATCTTCAACTCATTGTTGCTTTCCTTTGATAGCTTTCTTCTTATCCTTAGAATACATTGCATGACATGTATTCTTATCAACATCTCCTTTGATATCATTCTCAAAAGTTAGCATATGTCCTAGCAATTCATTCAAACCAGGAGTAAAATGATCCAATGAAAGTTATGTTGACAATATGAAAGGATTCCACTTCTCATCTCCTCTTAGACCTGTGAGAATTTGTCTTACCAATTTATCTTCTTCAATTTCTTCATCAACTGCACCTAAAGAATCAGCAATGTCTTTCATCTTTGTCACATAATCAGATATTGATTATGAAGCCTTCTTCTTAAATGTGGTAAACTTTGCCCATAATGATGTTTTCCTTGAATTGGTTGTATTCTGAAAATGCCCCTCCAAAGCACTCCATGTATCACTTGCACTTTCAAGTCCTCTGATATGAGGAAGCAAGTAATCATTTACTGCCATGTAGATAATGCTCCTTGCTTGAGCATCCTTCTTCATCCAAATCTTTAAATCTGCAAGCTCCTCCCTAGTTGGAACACTAGGATCTTTGAAATATGGCTTCTCTTCTTCCTGTGATGTATCCCATCAGATCTTTGCTCATAAGATGAGCTTCCATCCTCATAGACCAAGCTGGATAGTTCTCTCTATTCAACTTTTCAATTTGGAGATTGTCTCCCATTCTTTCTTTACCTGTATTATCAAATCTTCAATCCTTATGAGTAATGTATGTGCCTTTGCTTCGAAATTTACTCCTTCTAATCCTTTTGACTACTATCATGTGTCTTCCTTTAGCCTTTCCTTCAAACTTTGTCCTTTTGAATCTTCAAAAGTTGAATTTTGTATGTCTGCAATAGTCGAGGTCCTTCTTCCCTTCAATTTTATTAGTTCCTGCTCTGATACCACTGATGGAGATTATTAATCTCCAAAAGACAAGCTACACTTGAATTTAGAACACCTCTATATCAAGAATAGCAAGAAACCTTTATCAATTTTGGAAGTCTTTACCAAATTATGAATCTCTATCACTTCTGTGAGTTATAACCTCACTCAAAAAAGTCTGCTTTGCAAAACGCTTTCATTGAATAATGAAATGGTTAAAGTTTTCAATGAATCTTTGTCACAACATTCATTTAATGTTTGTTCAGCTACTACAAGTGAAAGTTCTTCAAAAGGACTTATAAAATTTCAAATTTACTTCAATAAGTAAACCTATGTCTGAAATAGGCTTTCTTTGTAGGCAACTTTTACATATGCAACTTTAACTACTTAGTTCCCTCAATCTACAACCCATTTAATCAAATGCTTTTAGACATAGATGGCTCACCTTCCAACTTAGATTTTGAGTACTCATTTGTCTAAAACTTTACACTCTACACTAAGATCTGATCAAATCATTGACCATCAAATTTGCACCTGTTTCAAAAATCACTTAATACATTTACACATACAAATGTTCCTACTCACAATTCTCTTACCCTGTTTGCAATTGGACTCTAAAAACTTGACCATAGATGCATTAACTATGAACTTAGAGACATACAAAAGGATTTCTAAAATGATCAAGCACAAAAGGAGAAATGGAGAGAAGATCGACGCGCAATTCTCAAAAAAAAAACTTCTTCTATTCAACTCATCTTACATCTGATGGATAATTCTCATTCAACTTATGATCTATTCCCTTTTTTTCTCATCTATTCTTCATCTATCCTATATATCATGACTATATACAAGTATATATATATATATATATATATATATATATATATATATATATATATATATATATATATATATATATATATATATATATATATATATATATACATATGAGTGTGGATTCATCATGACTTCAAGTATTTGTGAAGTATTTACAAAGCTAATATACATGTGTATATAGACCATCTCTTTATGAACCTCTACTTCATTTCATGCTCTTAGACTTCAACCTTTTCTTCAATGCTTCACTCCTAAGCTTCATATAATCATCAATTGTTGATTGTCTTGCTCCAATATGCCCTACACATCTGCTCCAATTATTCACATGCGAACAACTTATGTACTCTACTTATTATCGGCTCCCACCCTCAGATGAACCTCACGTTGTCAATTGGGAGAAAATAGAGGCCAATCTAGCACAAGGTATTCACATAGTGGAGCACACCCTTGCCTAGGATCTCTTGCAAACTTATATCACACAGACCCTACAACAAGGATCTATTAGGGATGACAGACACGAGAGGGAGGGGGGTGTTGACAGTGCATCCGGTAGCAGCTACATGCATCAGTGCAGAGGCAGCATGTAAAGATGGGAATGCAGTAAGTTGCGGCGGGCTAGACATGTCATTTTTCAAGAAATATGCTTCATAATATATTCTTCAAAACTTCAAACAATGATTTTCATCATTCCTGTAACACATGTACCATAGAACACCCAATTTTGTATCAAGCAACTCCATTTTGTGCAAGTCAAGGAGCCCTCGATCTTGACGAGCCTAGATAGAATGATCGTACCAATTTTTGTTATTTTTAGACCTCATTTGGACCTCCAAATGACTCCGAGAACCTAATTTTTAACTATGCTAGACACTAGGTTCCAAACTGATCAAAACTAGTCTAGAAACTATAAAAAGAGTTAGAGAGCTCGTTTTTAAGGTTAGCTTGTGTTAGCTTGTTAGATATTGTAGTCTATTTGAGAGCTTGTAAGAGTGTTCTTGAGTAATAGAGCTTACCTTTTACCTTCCATTGCTTCTCGCTTGTCTCTATCGTGTGTGTGTTAGTGTATGTGTGTGTGCATTTGCATGCTTCTCAACTTCACCATCACTCATCTCACTCATTCACAATCTTCATATCAACTTATCCCTTCTATGGATTGAAAATTAAGGAGGTGGAGCTTCTTGATGTGGTGCTTATCCTTGTCTAGAACAACATTCCTCAAACAATGCTAATGTTGTTTTTTTGCATGTCGATTCTTGTAGAGTGGGTCTTGCTGATTTCCCCTATTTGTTTGACCTAGGTGGCATGTTGTAACTCTAACATGTCTTGCCATTGATTAGTAACATGGCCCCAATTGTCAGTTGTAGTTTGTATTCTTCTTCATAGACTAGATCCATTAGAATTTGATTCTAAACCATCTTTTCTTCTTTTGGTAACTCTGAGGGTGATGCGGTTTGTTCATCATTGGCCATCTTCAAGGTCAATTCATATTATTGCAACTATGTGGACATTTCAATGAATTATTTTCTCAATTTGTCTAATTGTTTTGTGTCTCTTCTACAATACTGATAGAAGAGATTTTGAGTGGTTGAATAGTGGGTTTTGCGAGCGAGTTGAAGCTTTGATTGTTGTAAGCTCCTCAGTTAACTTATCATGTTTTGCAAGCAGATTTATCTAGTCCTCGAGGATAATTTTAATTAATTCTAGTGGGATTGGCTAGAAGCATGAAGGACTTACAGGAGTAGTGCTTTTCATTTCCATGTCAGTTCCAAGTTCTCTTCATTCTGCCTCTTCAATGTGGTGTTCTTCTCCCTTGCAGAAGCAAGGTCGCTTTGTAAAAGTCCCATATTGTGACTTAATTTTGCATTCCTTTCCATTTGTATGCAAAGGTTATCTTCTAGTTGTTGCACAACTTCTCTATCTTGACGTTTTAATTGATCTTTGAGCATAATGTGTGCATCCTTGCGTCATATTGCATTTGTTGATCAGGGATGTGTTTTTGACCATTAGAGCATTAACTTGTGTCTATAGCGGTATGGCTTGAGCCTACAAGTTTTCATTTAGATGTTCGAGGGTTACATACTCTTCTTTGACTTGATGCATCCATGTCAACATTTGATCTAAGCCATTCTTGATGCCTAACATTGGAAAAAAGGATTGATATGTACAAATGCAAGGGGTCCAAGAAAGGGGTTGGGAATGTGGTTATGCTTGTCCATGGTGGTGGAGGTGGAATGGGGGGAGGGGTTGGGGAATCGTTAATGGTGGTGATATATCCATGCATTCAGTGGTTTGCTCCTATGTGTCCAAGATGTTAAACAATGGAATAGGAGGGTGTGGGGTTCATGGGAAAATTGGTGTTGTAGGAAGGTACAATTGGGAGACTAGTGCAATAGGATTAGGTCCAAAATCTAGGAGGGATGAGAAAAGTGAAACCCAAGGGTTTAAAGTGGTTTCTTGTGGTGGTTATCAATGAGGATTCCAAATATGATGGAAAAATTAGAATTGGAGGGTGGACAGGTGGAGCCAATGGTTGTGAAGGGGTGATGGGTGAGAAGATAGTGACAATTGATGGGTGACTTGGCATGGTGGGGTTTGAAAACTAGAAAGGATATTTGTGACTACTCACTAATGGAGATTGGTGGATAGTGTGTTGTGGTGAATTAGCATGTATTGATTGGAGGGATGACGGGTTGTGTATGGCCACGGAGAATTGAATAACGTGAAAGGTTTGGGGTATTGACACCTGAATTGTGGTACTAGCAGGTGTTTTTTGGAAGAGGTGGTTTGGGTCATAATTATCTGGAGATCAATTCATTAAAAAATGAAGAACATCTACAAATTTGAATGGCTCTATCAATAAATGCATTGTCTCAATAAAGGCTTCATCAAACCTACTGTTTGTGAGTTCTTTTTGCAAAAGATCATGACTACATTCTGTGTTCAATTGATTCTGGGTTTGCACTTCTTCCATTCTATTGTACAATCTTCATAAGGCCTCTGTGTAAATGGGGTTCTCAATTGGTCCTTCTTCTTCATCATCCTCTACTTCTTCAACTTTTTTTTGCTCCTCTAAGTGCTCCCATTCCTCTTCTCTTTCGGTTTGGGATTCCACATAACTAGGACATTCATATTCTTGGGAAACATATTGTGTGTATGAAAACAAAAAGTCTATCAACATATCAAAGGGTCTAGGATTTGAGAATCAAATCGGGGTGCTGACTAGGAATACAAAGCCTTCTGTCATATCGAATTTCAAAACAACTTGCTCTTGGACTATCTACCCATGTGTTGTAGTGGCGATCTATCGAATTTCAAAACAACTTGCTCTTGGACTATCTACCCATGTGTTGTAGTGGCGATCTGGTGAGGCAGGCAAATAGTCAATGGATGAACTACTAGAGCAAGTCCTATTGGTGAAGGTAGACGAGTGGGTGAGTTTTTGATCGGTTGTAGGTACATAATAGTGCTTCTCATTCTCTTATTCTAGTGGGAGGTTAAACCTTGGCCTTCATTCAATGTCTATAATTGGACCCTCGTGAGCGCCCTCTCAATGGGTACATCATAAGTTAAGCACATATATACAATGTGGGTGATGGCACAACAATGATTAAGCACATATCTTCTCGCCCATCTTGCCTTTGCTGCATAAAATTGATCCATAATCCAATGTGGTAGATTGACACTAAATGATGCATTTTGTGCCAAATATAAAATGAACCAAATTTTCTTGTGGGGTTGAGAAAATATGTCCTATCTCGGGAAAGCAAATTGTTTCATGCACATGCAGAGTTGTGGACAAGCTCATTGTAATAGAAGACATTTGTGAGAGTTTAAGGAGCTCTCTCTTCTTCATTTCATCGGGGACAAGTGGTTCCTTGTCTAACGAGATATGGATCCCAAACATCTTTAATTCTTCTGTAACCACTTTATGTGCAAGTCAAAACTTCTTCATGGAATGTCATGGGAGAAGGGACAAGAGTACAAAGATTCTTGGGACGTCTCTGTCTAATCCTGCTTGAAGAGTGTGAATTAAGAAATAACATCTATAAAAATCCGGTTTTGGTAGGGGGCCTCAAAATATTAATTCAAACCAGACTTTTCCCAAATTGGATGTAACACATCAGAATTTTGTAAGGCCTCAAATGCTCATGAGAAGAATTGGAATATGCCCCATCTCTGGTCAAACTCGAGCTTGGACTCCCAAATAAATTTTGTGTCTAGCAAGGGTCCTACCAAACCTTAGAACCAATGGGACTTTGAGTGAACCTGATCACAGGGGGATCTTTAATAGGTAACTCGCCCTAGAAGTCAATAGATTCTTGTGGTGGGAGGGGTGGGTACTCCTCGATGGGTATAGTCTTGTAATCGCTCAGCATGGAACTCGGTCCAATGGCTACCATTGAATTGACTAGAAAATGCTAGTAATAATGCTAAGACAAGTGTTACAAGGTTTGCACATTTGTGGTTTTCTTATGAACTTAGACGGAGTTTTACAAAATTGATTAGGGTTCAAGATGAACTGATGATCATTACACAAAAAGTGAATTGGATTCAAGGCATGTGGATGAAACGTTACAAAGTTTAGAGACTAAGGTTATATTTGCTTAGATATCCATTTGTATACAATGTGAGGTGAAGTAAGACATGGTGATTGTGATTTAGGTTCTGCATATTTACATGGGTTTGAGCAAAGGGTTAAAATCTAGGTTGCTCTAGTGAAGTGGAGTATTGAGGCTAGACTCTAGCATGTAAGCTTGCTTTTGGTACCTCGATGCAAGAAGCACTAGGTTATGCCTTCAAAAGCTACTTGGGCATCTAGATTTGTTTGATTGTTGGTCGACTCTTGATCCTTCTTTGTTTAGATGTGAAGCTTTTCATCGTGCTATTGATGGAGAATTAGGAATTGATGATTTTTATCATTTTTGACCCAAATTTCCTTCATTTTTGGTGTTGTCTTATGTTGCTTAAAGCTTGTTGCTTGATCAACACCTCCTTGTTGCTTTACTCTTCACTATTACTTTTGGCAAGATGGGATTGGTTGGTTCATTCTGATAGGAACACCTTCTTTTGGAAAAGAAGGGGGCTCCAACACATGCCTCGTGTGCCCAAACAAGTTGGAGTTGCATTGTTCTATGGTCCTATGCTCACATGCTATGTGTGGATTGGGAACAACAAGGTTATTGGCCTTCTAGTTCAATCTCAAGGAACTATTTGTAGACCCAAACCTGCAAAAGTCCCTTGTTGAGGTTCAAATAAAAAACATGTTGTCATAAATCTAGACTTGGTCCAAGATTAAAGATTTTATTAGATCATCATCATGGAACACTAATATCTTGATTGTTAAGGGGACCTCTTGTAGAATGATTCGCACTTCTAATTCCCCTAAACATGGAGTTTCTCCCAAGCCTAGAATACATGCCTCACCAGATTTACCTTGAAGCCCATACTTAGACAACAAGAGCATCTAATGGAACTTTTAGTTGCATTAGAGTCAATCAAGGCTCTAATCATATCGGTTGTAGTGCCCTATCCTAGCTCAATTGATATGAATGGCCTTTGATCTATAATGTTAGGATTGGCTCCTGTTTATTTCTAACATATAGCCATATGATATCTAAGGATGTTGGGGTTTGATAGGATGCCTTATCTTCTCAACTTCATGCATTTAATACATTCAAGGACCTCGACTTATGCCTCTTCTCTAATTCTTTGTTCCTCCTCTCTATGATTCTTAGCCTAGCTCAATCATGTATGCATGTGTTGAAGCTGAAGGTCAAGGACAAAGCACAAGAGCACATCAAAGAGGTGGACACCCAAGAAGAAGGAGCAAGTAGGGAGCTCCAAGAAGTGTATGTCAAATTTACAGAAGAAATCCCTATAAAAATAGTGATTTTCATCACTAAAAACCATTGTAAATATCATTTTCTATTTTTGTAACTCCATTTTGTTCAAGCCGAGGAGTCCTCAAGCTTGAGGAGTATTAGAAGTATCATCCTACCAATTTTCAAAATTTTTAGACTTCATTTGAGCCCTCAAATAAGCACTAGAACCTAATTTTTAACTATGCCGGACACTAGGTCTGGACAGGGTCAAAACTAGTCAAAAAACTATAAAAAGAGCTAGAGAGCTCATTTTTTAGGTTAGCTTGTTAGAGAATAGAGCTTTTGTAAGAGAACTCTTTTGCAATCAAAGCTTTCTATTGATCCTCTCTTTGATCTTGCCTTGTGCATGTGTGTGTATGTGTGTGCATGTTTGTGTGCTTTCACTCACGCACTTGTGCCTTCACTTGCTCGTGGTCTTCATACCGGTCCTCACGTCTCAGTGGATTGACAAGTAAAGGAGGTGGTGCTTATGCTTGAGCTACACCAAATTTTGGCACCATTGCCGAGGAGAGAGCTTCGAGGACGAGCATTGTGATGGTAAGATCGTAGATTTGCGACGTTGGAAGGTAAAAAAACTATCATTTTTGTTCATTTTCTTATTTTTTTTCTTCATCTTCATCATCATCACCATCTCCATCTTCTTCCGTCTTCATCTTCATAGAAATTTCTTGTTTTTTAGTGCATTTTCACCATTTTCATACCACTTTTCATGCATTATTGTGTGGGAAAGAGTTAGGAAGTGCAAGGGAGAGCAAGCGCCTGTGTTTTTTCATGATTTTCTGCACATACGGAGCTCGCCATTGCTCGGCGCTCAGAAATTCAAAGTTCCAGCCAAAAAACACGATTCTGTGATGAAAATCGCGATTCTGTGAAAAAATCAAATTTTTTTAAATCGCGATTTTCTATTTCCCACCTAAAAGCTTTCTGAAAGAATCACGATTTTGTGGTCATTCTCAGAATCGCAATTCTCTGGTTGCACACAACATCACGATTCTCTAAGTTTTTCAAAAAATGCGATTCTGTGGTTGTGCTCAAAATCGCGATTCTCACAAATCATGATTTTCAGCCAAAAACACGATTGTGATCAAACACGATTTTCTGTTGGCAATCGTGATTCTCTAAAAACACGATTCTCTAAAAACACGATTCTCTGCTGGCGATCGCGATTCTCTTGAGATTCACAGAATCGCGATTCTCTAATTTCACAGCATCATGATTCTCTAATTTCATAGCATTGCGATTCTCTGATTTCATAGCATCGTGATTCTCTTGAGATTCACAGCATCACGATTCTCTTGAGATTCACAGCATCGCGATTCTCTTGAGATTCACAGCATCGCGATTCTCTTGAGATTCACAGCATCGCGATTCTCTTGAGATTCACAGCATCGCGATTCTCTTGAGATTCACAACATCGCGATTCTCTTGAGATTCACAGTATCGCGATTCTCTTGAGATTCATAGTATCGTGATTCTCTTGAGATTCACAGCATTGCGATTCTCTGGATTTCACAAAATCGCGATTCTCACACAAAATCGTGATTTTTCCAAAAGGTCCTGTTTGCCTGTTTTGACCCCCAGGAGCCTGATTTGACATAACTTTTTCATCCAAAGTCCATTTTTTGGCTCTATAGCTCGTTGGAAAGCTCGTTTCGAATCCTACACCGCCTCAACTATTTTTTATAAGAATAATGCGTTGATTTTCATATAGACTAATCTGAAGTTGACCCTCAGGTGGGACTAGGGAACCAAGGGGACTCCAAAGGATTTTCAACCATACCAAGGGGAAATTTTGGACTCTTAACCAAAGCTTATGAACCTGAGATCTGGTAGACACCTAGGCAAGGATAGACAAAGCATTAGATCTTCTCAATCTAGTGTCAACCATACAGCTAAGTCTTGGGCACAACAACTAAGTGGTTGTCCTTACGTACTAAACTCTGACACAAGTGACTCAGAAATGTCTTTTAGCATGGGGAACCCTGCAGGTGGCTCAGGAACTGCCCATCTACAAACACCAAAAGGTCCCTATAAGACACAATTGGAATATATTCAGACCAACCGATTAGGTGCTCGCATCTATGAGGATGACCTGAGGCGATCAGTGGTCCAACTCAAAAATCCAGATCAACCCTTTGGACTTGAACACCCGGTGGTCAAGTTTGAAGAAGGTTCATACATTGATAAGGAAGGAACCATGTATGTGGTCACCAACCTACCAGATAGGACCGATGAGTTTGGAAATATCATTCATGAGAATGAGATAGGAGACCTAGAACAAGGAAATGTAGGACAAGGACCCCAAACGCCTAGAGGTAAGTCAGTTTTGACCAGAGTGATCACTCCAGATTGGATCCCTCAAGACAACAAAAGCATAGAACTATTCTTGAATAGAGAAACAGAGGAAGCCTTTTGGAGATTCAAGCCAGATCAACCTAGCCAACTGGGCATAGTCATCATCTATGAATTCAAAGTTCCTGAGATACCAGGCAAAGTTGTCTACCTGGATAACACATCAAAGAAGATATTCTTGGTAACAGAACATGATAGACATGCATATACTTGGAAGAGTGAATTGATTTTCCCTCCACCAAGATCCAATGTTTCCCATGGCCTCCAAGGAGTAGGATCATCCTAAGCTCATGAAGCCCATAGAGAAAGAACTAGAGAGAGACCTGAGGTAAGTTTTGCACACACTGTGGGCACAAATAGAGCAGGATTTGAAAATGAAAGACCTGAAAGAGAGAGACATCAAGCACATAGGCAACAAAGAGATGAACCTACCCTAAGAGCACACAAGAACCCTTAGACCCACTCAAGTGATCAAGGCAATGAAGAATTATTTTGACGGGTCAGGAGATCCTTATGATCATGTGGCTGAGTTCAAACAAGTGTTAAGAGCTGAATAGGTTGAGGATTTGTTCACCCAGTACGAGGCATTTGGTTTGACTCTTAAGGCCACTGCCTTGGCTTGGTTTCAACCACTGAGTAGTTGAAACTATCACGATATAGGTCAGCTACTAGATGAATTCATTGTAGAATTTTCCAAGAGTGGTATCAAACATAACACATCATCTTTGATCCACAATTTCAAGCAGACACCCCAAGAAACAGTGCGACTAGCAGGAAGAAGGTTCAGACAATACCTAGAAAGATGCCCTGCTCCAGAGTTACCCACACCAGCCAAACAAGTGGCTTTGTTCTTAGATGGCCTACTGAGCACAAATTTAAGATCATATGTGTACTTGAAAGAGCCTAGGTCCATAGAAGAGTGTGTGTGGACATGCATTGACATAGAGGATAACTTGGGTGAGGAGTTAGGATTGTCCAAACTCTATAAGGATTCTGATAGTTATACTAGTCATACTTCAAAAATCTCCATAGAAATAGATGATATCACTGAGCAAGTTGCCAAGAAGCTGGGAGTCCAAAATAGACAAACACAAAGAGTCACCTCATTGAACCGATGTTATACCTGCGGAGGGGACCACATGGCTAACGTATGCCCAATGCAAAACCAAAACATTAGAGAAAGGAATGCTCCATATTGCACTATTGAGAGAAAATACACGAACCACAGGACTCAAGATTGCCCCTACAATAGGCAGGCTGTGAGACATAACTATCAGCAACCATACCCATAAGGTAGGTATCAGAACCATTACCAACAGCCATACTATAGACCACCACAGCAATATCAGACACCATATAGGCCACAACCAGTCCTAGGAAACCAACCACCAACTCTTGCCAATGTAATTCCAGTTAAGTATGCAGTGGTAGAAGAAAACCTTAATAGAGCATTAGTGCTAGTGACCCCACTGATCTCAGAGAATGACTCTCATGCTCATAGTTCAGACTACTCCCATGAAGGTAGTCCATATGCTTATTACACAGAGTCACCTGAACATAGTGAGATTTACCCATATCAATATGAGGCACCACCTATGGAACAAAATTGGGAGCCTGAATACTCCAATGTCATGTACGCAAATGCTAACCCTAGGCCCCAATTGAGACAAGTAAGACCACAAGCCCCTAGAGGACCATGTTTCAGATGTCAGGGTGACCATTTCCTTCGTGATTGTCCCCACCCACCATCTCCGAGTCAAGGACAGGCTATCACAAAACAAGCTTTTTGTCCTGATTGTGGCAAAGACCATCTCCCCAGAGATTGTCCAAGAAACCCCTCTAGTGCACCCAAGATTACACCCATTAATGTGGTAGGCTTAGTGGCGGATTCAAGTTCAAGTAGCAGTAATGTGGCTCCTATACAAGCTGTCACTAGAGCACAAGCCTTAAAACAAGATAAACCAGTAGAGCAATCAGAGTCAAGTGAATCAGGAGAGCCGAGTAAGAGGAAAACAAGAACATGGAAAGATACCAGAGAGAAGGCCAATCGCAAGTGGAATAAAAAGTTATCGGAACTAGAAGAAATCTTGAAAGACGCAAAAACAAAAATAGAAGACATTGCATCTCAAAGTCCCTCGCATGCCGAAACTCTATCCACTCCACCTCATCCCACCCCACCACCCATTGTAAATAGGCCGCAACCAGGGTCTGTTCTTGCATATCCAACCCCAGAAGGCTTGGACATGATGTTCAAGGCCTACCAGGCTCGACTTCAAGAAGGGCCAACAGTTGCAAACCTAGACAAGAGTTACCCTAGAGCGGATTTAGAGATTGAATGGATGAAAATGTGCATGAAAATGGTAGAACAAGCTCAAGCTATACTTGAGACTAGTCAAAAGTTCAATCAGACAAACTCTGTCAAATCGGATTTGCATTTCCAGGGCTTACTAGAAAGATTAGAGCAAGTGGTAAACAAACCACAAGTTTCTTTACCTCCACAGGCTCAACCAATTATTGAGAGAAGAAGCTCACCACCAATGGGAGGTTATGTTCCTAATTCCACGGATGTTGGAATACCTCCTTCAATTCAGGAGCACTCTCAAGAATTCTTGCGGGAAATACAAGAGGAGAAATGGGCCAAGGAGAAGGGTAATTCCCCTCCTATTCATGAGATTGATGACCTTCATGATCAATTTCCCTAAGACATTCCATCTATTTACGGAGATGAAGCAGAACAACAAGAAGACGAAAGATTAGATTTTGAATCTAATACCTTAGAAGAACTACCTCAATTTCGAGGCCCTTGGGAATCTGAATCTCTTCAGATCAGAGCTCCCACAATATTGGTAAGAAATGAAGACTCAGTGGTTCCAAGAAACACTAACGTTGTGAAGAACACCAAGGTTCAGTGTCATCTCACTGTAGAAGAGTTGCTAAAAGCAAAACCCGAGCTATGGAATCATGTGAAGGATCAGGTCCCAAAACTTGATTCCAAAATGCCACAAGCAGGCTCTAAGCAGAAAGTACCAGAGATACCTCTAGACAAAATAGGGGACATGTGTGAGGGTGAAGAAGGCAATACTTATCTTCTGATCACCTATCAAGGTTACACAACTAAAGCAATCATAGATTCAGGTGCGGGTGTGGCTATTGCAACCACCTCCTTGTGGAAGCAATGGGGCAAACCCACATTAAGACCAACTAGAATGAAGCTTCAAATGGCCGACGGTCATTTTAAAAGACCTCTAGGATTGCTAGAAGGGATAACTCTAACCACCTGTGGTGTAGAGTTTGAACATACATTTGCTATATGTGACTTTGAGAAAAATAATGTCTATGAGATGATCCTAGGAAGACCCTTCCTACAACAATTCCAAATAGTACAGGATTGGGGAACCAACTCCTTGTACCTACAACACTTGGGGGTCACCACCAAGGTCAACTTGAAGGATTACACCTTCAGAGATGTACCACCCCTACAGTGGAATCCTATCCACAAAGCGAAAGAAGATTCCATCTCTGTGCATTCTGAAAGTTCACCTGATCCATCATGGCTACATGAAGATACTCATTTGTGGATGTGCAAGGTCACAGAGGAAGAGGAAAAACGCTTAAAGGCAAGAGAAGAGGGAACCTCGCCAGGAGATAGACCAGTTAGAGACCCAGCCTACACACCGATGATGAGGAATTTGAGCCTCATGGCTGGCAAGAAATCTTAGCCACCATGGACATTGCTGTCAATGAAGAACAATGGACACCTCATTGTGATGAGGAGGGTTATGATATTTCAGTGTTCATGTGCCAGCCCTTGCTAGAAGAATGTGACCCTAGTGATGTCATAGAAGAAGAAGAAGAGAATGACGATGATCTAGAGTCCATTGTGATGGATAGTTGCTTTAACTCAGAGCACCACTATCTAGAAGATATAGGCATGTTCACCCAGAAAGAAGAAGAACCTCTCACAAGTATTAAAACGGTAAATTCAAAGGATAGAAGTGAGAGCAGTCAAAAGAAAAAGAAAAGAAAAGCAGTGAAACAAGAAGAGGAGGAATCATTGTTTGAGGTACCAGAAAATTTCAAGAAATATGAAGTTGACGATTGCAAAATTTTGGTACGAATGCCTAAGAGAGAGGCCATCATAGGAGAATCATATGATAATAAAGAAAAGACCAAGAAAATTGTAGTGACCATTGAAGAGAACGAAGAGAGATGCACATATATAGGAGATGACCTAAGTGCAAGAGAAGAAATGGAGCTCGTAGCTCTATTAAGGGAATATAGGGATGTGTTTGTGTGGCACTATAGAGACTTGAAAGGGCTAGATCCAAGAATTTGCTCTCATACTATCCCCATGATTGTTGATGCCAAGCCCACCAAACAGAAGCCCTACACATATAATGATACATATGCAGACAAAATAAAAGAAGAAATTGATAGGCTGATTGAAGCTGGATTCATCTATGAGATTGAGCATACTGAATGGGTGTCCCCCATTGTAGTGCTTCCCAAGAAGAACGGGAAGTTGCGAGTGTGTATTAACCTTAAAAAAGTTAATGCCGCTACGATCAGAGATAGTTATCCACTTCCAATCATGGAACACCTATTGGAGCGTGTTGCAGGCAAGGAAGTTTATAGCTTCCTTGATGGATTTTCAGGTTACAATCAAGTAGCCATTGCCCCAGAAGATCAACACAAAACAGTTTTTGCCACAGAGTGGGGAATCTTTGCATTCCGTGTGATGCCATTTGGGCTCACCAATGCACCTGCAACATTCCAAAGGCTCATGTGTCATGTCTTCAAAGAGTTCTTGCGAAAGAGCCTAGAAGTGTATGTGGATGATTTATGTGCACATTCCCAAGAAAGAAGATTTCACATCCCTGAGCTCATACAAATCTTCAACAAGTGTAGAGAATATCGAGTGTGTCTGAACCCAGAAAAGTGTGTGTTCATGGTGCGTCAAGGTAAAATCTTAGGTCATATTGTTTCTAAGAATGGAATCTCAACAGATGAAGATAAGGTACGAGCCATAGCGGAGCTGCCACGGCCAAGGAATGTTAAAGAGGTACAAGCCTTCATGGGCCATTGTGGATATTACTGTAGGTTTATCCACATGTATGCGATCATAGCTAGACCCCTTTATGCCTTGTCTAATAGTGGAGCGACGAATGCGAGAATTCTTTCAATGAACTGAAGAAACGTTTGTGCACAGCACCAATACTGACCACTCCTGATTGGAATAAACCATTCCATGCCCATGTGGATGCATCCAATCATGCCATAGGATGTGTGCTAGCACAACCCATAGGTGAAGGAAAATTAGACTTGCCTATAGCATATGCTAGTAGACAGCTCACCGCAGCTAAACGAAACTATACCACAACTGAGCGAGAGGGCTTAGGCATGGTATATGCAGTGAAGAAGTTTAGGCATTATTTATTGGCCAAGTTCAAGTTTTTCACTGATCATCAAGCTTTGTTATATTTGGTCAATAAACCTTGCAATACTGGACGCTTAGTAAGATGGTTCCTCTTACTAATGGAGTATGACTTTGAAGTTGTTGTCAGGAAAGGTAGAACCCACCTTCGGGCAGATCACCTTTCTCGCATCACTTCAGGAGAGTCACCGCAAGGAGTGTCTGATGAATTACCCGATGCTTATCTGTTCAATTTAGAAGTTATTCCTAAATGGGCAAATAAGTTGGTACCAATCTTAACCTTCGAACCCGCAAATAAGAATGTGAAAAACTCGCAAGAAGAAATTGTAAAATCACAAAAATATCACACATTGGCAGGAAGCATGTACAAACAAGATATGGAGGGTGTACTCGCTTGTTGTGTCAAGGATGACGAAAATACTAGCTGGGTGCAACAAGCCCATGAGGGATTGCTAGGAAATCATTATTCTAAATAGCACACATTACAAAATCTGAAACGTTTAGGAGTGTATTGGCCTAGCATGGACAAAGAAATACATGAGTGGATTAAGAATTGTCCAATGTGTAGAGAGAGACCACCAGTGGAGCATGCCACCCTTTATCAAGTGTCATTAATTCCTAATTGGAGTGCTCCATTGGTAGAGTTTATGAGATTGGGAACCTTACCCAAAGAGGCTAGTCTAGCAAGAAGACAAAGCATGGAGCAAGAGGCTCAGGACTATGCTTTAGTTGGAGACAACTTATATCAAAGAGGCAAGGATGGTTATCTAAGATTGTGCGTTCACGAATCAGACTATTTGAAAGTCTTAGAAACTACACACAACGGTGTTGCAGGTGGACACTTCGGTCCCGATCGAGTAATCAAGACCATTCTATTCTCAGGACTTTGGTGGCCCACACTTCATATGGATGCTCATACCTATGTGAAGAAATGTGACACTTGCCAACGTGCACAATATCTAGTTAGAAAAGACGAGATGCCTTTGAGGCCAATGATGGGAGGACGTGCATTCTCGAAATGGGGTATAGACTTTGTAGGTCCTATTAACCCCCCAGCTAGAAACTCCCATGCAGAGTATATTATTGTAGCCACAGATTACCTTACCAAGTGGGTAGAAGTGAAAGCCACGACAAAGAATGATGCTCAGACTACGGTTAAGTTCTTATTCGAGAATGTGTTCACGATATATGGACTACCAATAGAGTTAGTGAGCGATAGAGGTACCCACTTCTTGAATGAAGTCATTGAAAATCTTCTCCAAGAATTCTTGATGATACATAAGAAGTCTGCCCCTTATCACCCACAAGCTAACGAACAAGCCAAGAGCACCAATAAGATCCTCTGTAATGTATTGACAAAACTCGTAAATAATAAACGCTCTGATTAGGACAAACAACTTCATCATGCTGTTTGGGCTTACCGAGTTGCCTATAAAACAGTACTCAATGCCACCCCATTTCAGATGGTCTTCGGACAGAATGTTGTGCTACCATTGGACTTCCTCATCCTAGCCTTAAAAGTAGCACAAGAGCATGAGTGGAATGGACATGAATTGTCCTCTAGGATCTTCGATCTAGAACACTATGCTGCAAAGAAAAGGCAAAAAGCATACTTTGATGCACACATCAAAGATAAAGGATTGAAAGAGGGAGACCTAGTGCTGGTTTATACGCTAAAGCAACATGCTCGTAAGTTGGAAAAAAAAGGATATGGACCCATGATCATTAATAGAATTTCCACTAGTGGTGCAGTTCAGTTGGCCACTTTAGAAGGAGATATCTTGCCAAACTATATTAGTGGATGTAGACTCAAGTTATACCAAGAACCTCGGTACGCAAAGGAGAGCAACCTCCAACCTTGGCCCCACAAACCCCATCCAGGCAAGCCAACCAGGCTAGAAGACGAAGGAAGAAGCTCGGACAAGCTCAACCACAAGATCTCCGACAAATTTGGGTGCCTAAGAAATTAGTTGCAGCTCAACAAAGGCAATTACACATGTGGGTACCCAGGAAGCTCTTACATCCGCAACAACCTATGCTCTCCCATATGCGAAAAGTCTCAACAAAGAAGCCAAGGTGAGGCAAAGGTCAGAACCAAACACCAAGAAAAAAAGTAGACCAACTAACCTCTTCAACGCGAGCCAAGTGACCAACCACAAAGGTATGGGTCTGGAAGCCAAAAGCATCAGTGGCCTCAACAAAACCAAAGCGCCAAACACAAGGGACACACCAGCCAAGGATGAATAGACCAAAGGTGCTCACTACACAGTCGCAGATCGTTCTCAAATGGATCCCCATAAGGAGGATGGATCAGTTGTCATCTCGAGATCCAATGGATACCTCCACGATAGATGGCATCAACATCCGCAAATAACATCGAAAGCCTCAATGAGCGACAACCATGTGCTCCTTGCACAACCCAGTCTTTTGCACCATTTAGGTCATGCATTTCCAAAGTATGCATTAATATAGGGCCACATTACATGGCCGTGCATAGACACATTTGAGAGTCCCATGCACAAGAGCACATTGATATATTTCAACTATTTTTACTGGTACTAACATCTGTCTTCTCGTTTTGTGACATCGCTCCTCAAAAAAAAAAAAGGGAGAGAGGGGAGCAGAAGAAAAAAAGAGAGAAACAGAACTTGTTCCCAGGTTTCGCTCATGAAACATGAATGAGCCATGCTGAGTTGAAGGTGGAATTGTTGATTACTGGGCATTTATCAGCTTGGATAGAAGTGTATCTCCACTAGCAAATGATATAATTGCTGCCTTATCTGATAGATATCAAGAACTTGGCATGAACATGGCATCCACAACTATGGTTTCCTCTTACCATGGTAGCAGTGAAGAGCTTGAAGGTCCACAACTTGAGTGATGCTTAACTACTGCATATACGAGAGCATCCAGGGAGATATTTGCAAGAGTTACCCAATGTGGTTTGTCAAAGACTATAAAGAAATTCAATTCTCAGTATTTGGCAAAGGTTGCTTTGAAAAGAGGAGACAGAACCTGGCACTCACAAAACAATTTCATTAGTGGACCATCAACAGGGACATTCATCGATAATGTTCCATCACAAATGCCAGGTGTACAGCACGAAGAGATAAACATCGATCGACCCTTCACCGTGGTAAGTATCTTTAATTTGGCAACACCATAACCATGATAGATTAGGAAACCTCTTCGTCGACATACCCTTGAGCACTTAGCTCAAGACCCCCAATTTTTGCACCATACTTCTTCCAATGCATTTTCCAAGTAAGCATGCATAGGGCTACATTACAAGGCCGTGCACAAGGCACATATTTTCCTCAACCCATGCACGAACACACTTACCCATCATCCATTATGGGTTATGAGTACTTGGCATGACTACTATGAACATCATCTTTGGCAATCTGAGGTCATCAATGGAGACTCACAATGACACAGTCATGCTGGATTCCAAGGCAGAAGCACCTACCAAGGGACTACAACTTGCAAAGGCTCGCAGTGACAAATGAAGAACCGGACAACCAACCTTGCCACATTTGGAAGAGATACGACTCTGGTTCATCCGAATGGACACTCCCTCTCAAAGCAACCTGGAACAACCATTACAACAAGGGTCTGTCAGGGACGACAGACTCGAGAGGGGGGGAGTGTTGAAGCTGAAAATCAAGGACAAAGCACAGGAGCACATCAAAGAGGTGGACACCCAAGAAGAAGGAGCAAGTAGGGAGCTCCAAGAAGTGTATGTAAAATTTACAGAAGAAATCCCTATAAAAATAGTGATTTTCATCACTAAAAACCATTGTAAATACCATTTTCTATTTTTCTAACTCCATTTTGTTCAAGCCGAGGAGTCCTCGAGCTTGAGGAGTATTAGAAGTATCATCCTACCAATTTTCATAATTTTTAGACTTCATTTGAGCCCTCAAATAAGCCCTGGAACCTAATTTTTAACTAGGCTGGACACTAGGTCTCGACAGGGCCAAAACTAGTCAAAAAACTATAAAAAGAGCTAGAGAGCTCATTTTTGAGGTTAGCTTGTTAGAGAATAGAGCTTTTGTAAGAGAACTCTTTTGCAATCAAAGCTTTCCATTGATCCTCTCTTTGATCTTGCCTTGTGCACGTGTGTGTATGTGTGTGCATGTTTGTGTGCTTTCACTCACGCACTTGTGCCTTCACTTACTCGTGGTCTTCATACCGGTCCTCACGTCGTGGATTGACAAGTAAAGGAGGTGGTGCTTACGCTTGAGCTACAGCATGTTTTCTATGAGAGGCTCTTAATAGAGTTACACTCTAGAACCATTCATGTAGTTGGGCATCACTTCTCCTTCTAGGGTTGCTAATTGTATTGTGTTGTTTATAAAATTCGATCAATAATCATAGGTCCATAACCACATTTTTCTAACTTGCGAGATGACTCTGAAAGTGCAAAGGAGGTTTGGAAGAAGCTTTGCAATTTTTATAAAAGCAAACGACATCAAACAAGATGTACATGATGAGAAAGCTATATGAAGTTTGCATGGACACAGGTAGTGTTGTTGTTGATCCTTGATACTATATTTTCTCCATTACAAGGTCAAAAAATGGAGATGGATAATGAAATGAAACCATTGTTGTCGATATGCACCTTGTCATCATCATGGGACACGTTTTCTATAGATATTAGCAATAGTGCATTTGGTGGTAAATTGGTCTACAATGACATATGTGGAGCACTCTTGAGTGAATAGATCCATAGAAAATCTATGGTTGGCACTCAAACGAGAGATATGTATAGTATTATCTTACCAAGAAAAGAATCAACAACATGGTAGGAGAAAGAATAAGGAAAAGTATGGTCAATAGAATAAGAGTAGAAGTAAATCAAGGAAAAGGGATAACGAGTAACACTATTTTCATAAGAAAGGACATATGAAGAGAGATTGTTATGCATTGAAGAAATCTACAGGTAAAGGATAGCATGTTGATGGGCATGTTAAACACTTACCTACACCATCTGCTTTTATTGTGCATATAAGAAGAAATTAATGTTATTCTTGATGATGTTGATGTGTTGCCATGATAATATTATGCCTAATGAGGCTCTTATGGTTGATTCTCTTTCTCACACATGGCAGTAGATTATGGTGCTTCTTTCCATGTGACACCACATAGAGAATAATTCTCTACTTATGCAGCAAAGTCTCTTGGTATTGTTGGAGTTTGAGGTCCATAGAAGTACATGAATAACACAAAGAAGAAGAAAAATCTTGGAGCATGACACAATATTGAATGTTTTACCAAGTGAATGTACAAAGATAAGTGACTCGTTATGGTTATAGGCATATATACAACCTGAGGGGAAAAACCTCCTAAAGAGGGAAAAAAGAACCCCGATGATTCTAAGTGTGCTCACACACATCACTACCAAAATATATCAATAAATCCCTCCTAGGAGTGATGCAGTGAACAAGGATTTGGCACTCATGTATAAGTAAGCTCCAAGCTATGTGGAAAGAAATCAATCCACAAAAGGAAGTAAGGCCAACACTTTGTGGAAAGCTTCAAACTTCTCCCTAGGCAGAGCCTTTGTGAAAAGATCTACAACATTATCATGTGTGGGCACATAAGCCAAGCTAATCTCTCTATCAGGGAACCTCTGCCTAACATAATCATAGTGCACCTCAATGTGCTTTTTGTGATCACGGAACACAGGGTTCCTCACAACTACCAAGGTGCTCTCACTATCAATAAGATGGTTGTGGAAGAAAAATAACCAACACCCAAATCAACAAAAAGGCATTTGAGCCACAAACTCTCAAGATTCATTGTGAAAGGTACCCTATACTCAACATCACAACTAGAAGTGGCCACAGTAGGGTGCTTCGTTCTCAACCAAGATATGCATGAGCTACCAAGCATGAAGGAAAAAACCACTAGTGGACACATGAGTGTCATAGCAACCAACCCAATCTAAGTCACAAAAATAATGTAAATCTGGTAGTAATGATCCCTCCTTGGGATACAACAATCCAAGTCACCATAAGGAGCTACAAGTGCACAAATGCTATGAACAATGGTCATTCATCATGTGAGAGGAAAGGTATAATCAAAATCAATGCCTCTCTCTTGAGCATAACCTTTGGCAACAAGCCTAGCCTTATACATATCAACAATTCCATCACTCTTATGTTTCAGCTTGTATACCCATTTGGTGCCAATGGCCTTTTTTCTTGGAGGAAAATATCATAAAGACCAAGTACCAATTCTTCATAACAACATCATATTCTCATTACATAGTAGCCATCCATTTTTTTGAATTTTGTGCTTCATAAAAAAAACAAACTCATTGTCATCACAAAGACTAGAGAAAGCCATTGCGTTCTGATTGCATAGCAACCATCAAATTTTTTGAATTTTGTACTTCATCAAACAAAACAGACTCATTCTCATCACAAAGACTAAAGGAAGCACTATGAGAGCCTATATGACTATGATATGAAAAAGGTGAATTTGATTTGTTATCTCTCAAAGTCTACACCAACCATTTAGGCATAGTTTTTGCCTCTTCTATGTCAGCCCTCTCATCAACAATTGCATCATGTAAATTTGCATGAGAAAGAAATAGAATGATCTGCATCATCGTTGAAAACTTGCAAAAAGAAATTGCCTCATTTGACCAAAACTTGATTGTCCACCTAGAAAAAGACACAACAAAGTGTCATACACATGTTTTGAGATAATTAATGTCTCCTTGGTACATGAAAGTAAGGAGTCAATTTCATCTTTCACAAAAACAACATCACAACTAACCAGAATTCATTTAATCTATGGATGATATCGACCATAGCCTTTGCTTTTAGAACTATACCCAACTAAAATACATTTCACTACTTTATCATCCAATTTCATGTGTTGTTGTTCTCACACTAATGTATCTGCCAAACAACCAAAAACACACAGATGAGAAATAGATGACTTACAACCATGACAGGCCTCATTTAGAGTTATCAACTCTAGTGCTTTGGTGGGACACTTGTTAAGTATATACGTTGCACACATAACACCCTCAAGCTAGAAGCTATGTGGTAAACCTTGACTTTCGACCATACACCTTGCCATTTCCATGAGAGACATGTTCTTTCTTTCAACAAATACATTTTGTTGAGGTGTATACAACATTGTACATTGATTCTTTATGGCATTCTCAGCTACAAATGCATAAAAATCAAAAGACATGTATTCCCCCCTTGATCAGAATGGAGAGTGCCCAATTTACATGCTGACATATTTTCAACCATAATGAGGAACTGTTTAAAGCACATAAACACTTCGAACTTTTCTTTCAATATACACCCATGCGTGCTTGGGAAATTCATCAATAAAAGTCATGAAGTAAAGGTATTTCCCAAATGTAGGTGTCCCCATAAGACCATAGATCACTATGAAAAGGTTGCAATATATGAGAAGCTCTAAGTGAATCCATCTTTTGGAAAGGATGAATGCTGCCTTTCGTCCAAAATACAACCTTAACAGACATGCTTAGAAGGTGCCCCAAGTTTTGTGAGAGAGGACACCATTTCAAAATTGTGTAGGCATAGTACAATAGAAAAAATCATATGGACCAAGTGTGCATGCCAAAGCTTTGCATGTGAGATAGCTTGAGAATCATAAATTGCACATGCTGAATCATTCACAGGCTTTGCATAATCTATGAGCTTATACATCCCACAACATAAAATGCGAGAAGCAATGATAACATTACCATTTGGGAGATCATGAATTGTACAACTGCCATCAATAAATTTGACAACCAAGCTAATCTTTGCTAATGCTAAAACCAACAATAGATTTTTCTTTAGCCCTAGCATATATAAAGCATTTAACAATGTGAAAGAACTACCATCACCAATAGTCAGAATGATCTTTCCAACTCCCATTATAGGATAAGAGGAGTCATTAACACATGTGAGAGTATTCCTTATAGGGGAAAGCTCAAGTGAATTGAAGAGACTACACTTCAAGTAATATTTTTGGTTGCCCCGCTATCAAAGTACCAAACATCTCAGCATTTGTAGACATACATTGCTCATGAGAATATGATTCATGGCTTCAAATAGTATGAAATGCCCATTATTCATTCAGAGCAAGATTAGCAAACTCTGTTTTAGGTGCAAAGGCCTCTGCAAAAACCATTCTAGCCTCTTTCTTCTTTGCCTCTTTTGCAACCCATTTAGGACAACTCTTTATGACATGATCATTTGCCTTACAATACTTCCAAAACTATTTTTGATTTTCTATTTTTTTTGTCATCTTTGTCCTCCTTTTTTCACTATGTAGCATTAGCAGATTTCTTCTTACTAATAGATGTGCTCCATTTACCTTTACACTTCTAACTAGCTAAGAAATCTTGATCTGCAATGTGCATACTTAACCTATTCTATCTATATTGATGTTCCTACAACAAAATAGAGACGAACTCCTCAAATGTTAAGGCATTTGGATTGCCTTTTTGTTAAGCTTTGAACTATTTAAGGGATTCATCTATGCTTGATTATTTTGCTACATTAGAGATTGCTAGAAAACTAGGTAGTCTCAAAGCTGAGAAAAGGCTCAACTCTCCAGATGACTATAGTTCTAATGTAGTAAGCACTATTATCGATATTTTCCCAGAGTGAATTCCTCTTAGAAAATAGCAGTACATCTATAAATTCAATGCCCTATCCATTCATTTTTGGGGAATCTACAGTGCAAAGAGATCCAAGGGAGGTGGGTGATGGGCTACCCACCCTTGTCAGATGATGCTAGAGAAGTAGGCATATGGGAAACCTTTGCAACTATCGAGGGGTTGGAGGATACATATCAAAAGATTTTCACAGGAGGAGAAGGGCAGGAACATTGTCAACTCCTAGGCCAGATAAGCAATTAAGGAAGCAACAGGATGTATGCATGAGTGTATGTGTGTGAAGAGTGTATAAGAGTAAGAAGGGAAGTGAGAAAGAGAGAAGAAAGGTGGAAGTGGATGAGAGAGTGAGAGAGAACAAGTGAAAGTGTGTGTGAGAGTAAGTGAGAAAGAGGGATATCGGTCAAGGCCTATGATTGGATATGCATTAGGGTGTCCATTCTCCTCCCTTCAACAACCACATCTGAGTGCAACCAAAGACTTAGAACGGGGAGAATTCAATATAGTACGAGAAGTTTGAACAAAATACCATTGTGCATACACATTGTTCTCTTGGACATAGGACCATTGCATTTTGACGATCCTACTGGGATCGAAAAGTGGGTGTAATTGTGGGCATTCAGGGGCTTTGAGGTGAACGAGACTTGATGAGATGTGAAAAACTGAGCAAATCTAGTTGCATGTGGGAATTTTTTTTTGGGCATAGGACCCCTAACATTTTGGTGATCCTACTAAGGATTGCTTGGTACGTCTCTATAAAAGAGTGCCATAGGTTTGCCTAGCACCATACGTTGGCCGAGCTCTCGAACCTACTGCCTAGTATATGAGCAAAGAAAGTTTCTCCTCAAGATGATCTCAAACAAAGAGAGAAGAGCAAGCTGCTCGAAGGGCTGAAGCTCGAGAGAGGCATAGACAAGAATCATTAGAGGAATCTTCAAGTAATCAAAGGAGGTTTGAGGAAAGAGCATATTATCGAAGAAGAGTTGCCACTCAAGTCCGGAGACTCAAGGGAGTCTTAAGACCAAGGATTTGAACTTCTAGGAATGGAGTGATATCGACATTTCCCCATTGTTTGAAATGGCTTATCATACACCAATTCATTTGAGAGATTTTCCAAGATTCTCAAGCCTCTGGGATGAGGACCCAGATAATTTTATCCAGCTTTTTGAGGTGACCTATGAAGCTAATGAAGTAGTGGACCAAGGCCAAAGGTTCAGAATTTTCCCTGCTACTCTCCAGGATGAGGCGGCAAATTGGTATGGGAATCTGAGATCACAAGAGAGAGGGACCTATCAGTTGCTTGGTGAAGTTTTGTAGGCAAGGATTCCTTGCCCAAGAGATGGACTATCTGTAGCAAAGAGTCGACAAAAGCATCGATCATTATATCCAAAGAATGGAAACATTGTAAGGAAGATGGGCATGAATGCTTCCAATGATGAAACATTGAAGAGAAGGTTTATTGTCGGGCTGAGGGATCCCACAATGCAGTAACACATAAGCCTTAGGCAGCCTGGCAATCTAATGGCTGCAAAAGAAGAAGCTTAGGTATGGGAGTAAGTGCAATTAAGCCAGCAAAGAAGGAGAGAGATCCTATCTGAGCCAACAAAAGGATAGGGAGCGCACCCATAAGAAATCCTAGTTATGGAGGCCCTACGTTGACAACTCTAGCCTTTATAGACAGGCAAGGTTAAGCCTACATTAATCGATGAGCAGATTATGGAACTACTGATGCAAGTGGTAAAATCCACCATGAGGACCAAAGCCACATACACTATGAAACAAGAAATAGCCTCGGATCCTAATCAAGGTGTATTCAAGTCCAACACATGGTGTGGGAAGTGCCATGGTTATGGTCATATGACCACAGAATGTCCCATGGTCTCGAGACTTGTCATGCATAGACCTCTACCTAGATGGTTTTGTACTTTCTACAATAGTCCAAACCATATAGAGGACCGATGTTATCAGAAGATGGATTATGAGGGAAGGACCATGCAATCGGGAAATACAAGAGAACATCTGTATATGGGGCTGCTTGCTCAAAGTGAACCTCTCGTATCTTGTTGGGAAACAAGGCAAACATACGTGCATGATACTCAGGGCCAAGGCAGTGGCTACTCTAGGGAGATAGCACGAGAACAAAGGAGAGCAGCACGTGATGGGCACATAGCACGAGCCTGCCCAAATGAGAAGAAACGTGTGGAGTACACTCCACTATGTCAGTACTGTGGTGGAGAAGGACACTAGGATGAAGATTGTCCTAAAAGGAGAGTCACTTGTGGCAAAGGGAAAGGGTCAGCTTAATCTTCACACTGTGTTGAGACCCAGGTGCATCCCACTTCTAAAGTACAAGAGAAAATCCCTACAATAGGAGTGGTATTTATGACACTAGACCCCCACGAAAGATCCACTTCCTCCATGCATTTTGTGGGAACAAACCAAGGCAAGGGTGTGCAAAAGGAGCCTATTGTGGTGGTGGTCATGAGGACTCAAGAATACCTAAAAAAGGATGCAAAAAGAAGGAGCAAAAATGTCGTCAGAGAGAAGAGACCTAAGCATGGTGAAGTGGAAGGACTTTTTGAGAAACAAGAATTGGAAGAAGGGTACGAAGTGGAGATACTTCCACCGAAGATGAGGAAATTTGTGTCAGGCATTCCTCCATTCCCCAAGAGGTTGAAGACTCTGAAATGTCGAAAGGAAAAGCAAAGCGTGAAAGAAATTGACATAGTACAAAAGTTGGTTTTAACAAAAGTAACTCTAGACATTGGTACCCTACTGAGGTGCTCTCCCATGTGTAGCAAGCAGTTCTACAACGAGTATATCAAGAAGCCTCTTAATTCCCAAGATAAGAAAAAAATGAGAGAAAGAGATTTAGGGCATCATTTAGAGCATCATGACCTAGATTGATTCAAATGCTCCTATGGTGATGGTAGAGATTAAGGGATATGTAGTCTCAGGTGCTCAACTTCATAGTGGGGCATCAGTTAATTTGATGATTGAATACATGATCAAGGCTCTCAGACTTGCCCACATGGAGGACACTCTGATGTCCTTAAGGATGGCTGACCAAACTCAAATGAAACTTCCCAACCTTTTTGAAAAATGTGAGTAGTCGTTGGAGGATTAGAATTTAGTGTTGACTACTTGATAGTCAAACCAAGAACCACGGAAGCTACTTTCTCCATCCTATTAGGGTGACCCTGGTTGGTATAGGCCAATTCTGTGCATGACTGGCGCACAAGCTTTATTTCAATTGGGCCAAAGTTTGATCGCATGCAAATCTAGGTGTCTTCAAACTTAAGTGGCAAGAGGACGACAAAAAGGGAAGAAATGGAGAGAAAAGCAAAAGAGAAAGTAAAGCAGGAAAAAGCGTGAGTAAGGTTTTCCTTGAATATTGAGTCCTCCAAGGATTTGCTCCAAGATGGATTCGACTTGTAGTTATCCAAACCCCAAAACATGAAACTGGGAGAATATGCAAATCCATTAGCTTACAAAGATGACTCTGACCAAGAGCTGCTTGGATGGTTAGTTTGAATGCTATACGATGCATATAGACCTGAAGAAGGGCAAGACCAACAATCACCTAGAGGTAGGAATCCTAGAGGATGAATCAAACCCTGAACTCGCAACCGCAATGGAAGTAAGACACTAGAGGAAAAAAGTAGAGAAGGCATATTCAAGAAATTTGGGAATTATTCGAGTCCCATTTATATTACTTACCATTTTAGCTTCTTAAGTTTGAGCTCAACCTTGATACCCCATTTACAATACAATTATCCTTAATAATAAATTTTCAATTTAATATACTCTAGTCTAGAGATAATAACATGTTCTAGTGTGTGAATGAGTAAAAGAGTAGAACATTGGGACACAAAGAATTGTCTCAAAATCATGTGTAATTCCCATTTTTCTTGAATAGGCCTTAGAGGCTATGGAAGTTGAACTCCAATGTAGGTATCACAGGTCAAAGAGAATGATGGAAAGAGAGCGAGCGCACAAGGAGTGAATGGGGAGTTGAGTTGGAGAAAGTAAACCTGAATGGGGAAGAAAAATTTAAAGAATTAGTGGC
Source organism: Ceratopteris richardii (assembly GCA_020310875.1). Lineage (NCBI taxonomy): Eukaryota > Viridiplantae > Streptophyta > Polypodiopsida > Polypodiales > Pteridaceae > Ceratopteris > Ceratopteris richardii. The sequence continues at coordinate 26,996,668 of CM035430.1, forward strand.
CCATAATGCATGTGCGCTATTAGGAAATCAAAAGAGAGCGACGATGATGGAAGATGATACGATAAAAGTGGGTTGTGTAGAAGAAGAGAAGACAATCAACTACTGGGGATCAAAAAGTGGGTGTAATTGCATGCATTCAGTGGCTTTGAGGTGAAGGAGACTTGATGACATGTGAAAAAGTGAGCAAATCTAGTTGCATATGGGAATTTTTTTTTCGGGCATAGGACCCCTAACAATTGTCAATATGGAAGGCACACTAGGTATGTGGATAAAATGCATATTGACTCTTCAATTCAACCTTTAGATCTTATTTATACAGATGTGTGTGGTATGATGCCCACAAGAGCATTAGGTGGTTCTCTTTACTTTTTCATTTTCAAAGATGATGTTACTAGAAAAGTCTGGCTATATCCTATCAGGTTGAAGGATGAGTTATTCCCTACTTTCATAAAATGTCTTGGTTTAATTGAGATTGAAAAGGAAGTAAGCTCAAGGATTTACATCCAGATAATGGAGATGAGTATGCCCCACACGAATTCATCCCTTTCTATCAATTTAGAGGAATCCATAAAGAGATTACAACTCCATATACCCATAGTTGAGAGGATGAATAGAACTATTCAAGATGGAGTAGTTTCTATGTTGCATCATGCAAAGCTTTCACAAGGCTTTTGGGCAGAAGCAGTGTTGGTTGTAGTTCATATGATTTTAAGATTTTGCCTAGTACTACAAAAGGTCTGAAAGTGGCACAAGAGTTTGGATAAGGCAACCACCATGTTACACTTATGTGTTTCTCGAGTAGCTTTAATGTGAACCTTTTCCCTATATATGGGCACTTCTTACTCTAGTGCTGGCTACATGTTTTTTCCCCATCTTACCACATACATGATTCACTCATATGTGGTGGTACTTTGTACTTAGGGATATTATTCAGCTCTTACTTCAGTTCAGTTCATCGTCAATAGAGAGAGCTATTCCAGCCATCCCACTTCTTTGTGTGTCTTGCTACATTTGTGCTCCTTGTGTGTGCTTCTTGTGTGTCTCTCGCACTTCTACACACAGCCAACAGTGGTATCAGAGCAGTTTCAGATCAACTATCCAATGTGGTCTTACATGATGTTCAAGAATGTTCTTGTTGCAAAACAACTTTGGAACATAGTGGTAGATGTAGTTCGAAGACCCGTAGGTTCTTCTACTTCACAGTCTCCTGTAACACATGGAGCTTCTTCTTCAAGTACAGTGGTTACTCCTTCTCGACCTACATAGGAGAAGCTTAGATGGGATGGGAAAGATGTTCAAGATCATGCATTAATTGCACTTTCTATGAAGCATCATATAGTTCCACACATTCGATCATGTTCTACATCAAGACAGGCATGGGACACTCTTGGTTCTTTATATGTTGTGCGTAATGAAACACGTGTTGCATACTTGAGGAAGCAACTTGCAATTGGAAAACATAGATGAGATTATTTCGGATGCATCACTCATCTATACATTGTTGAAAGGATTGCCAGAATCTTTTCAAAGCTTTCCCACTACACTTTGTTTGGTTGCAAAAGGAAATCCCAATATGTATGCATTTGATGTGGTTGTGTCTCTTCTTTTGCAAGAACAACAATCTAAGAGTGAATAGGAGTGGTTTGATTGAGGGAACACAAGCACTTGCTATCTCACAAAAGGGGAAAAACAAGTATGGGTCATCTTTGGGTTCATCAAAAGCAAAGCCTCAACCTTCCTCTTACACTCATTCCTCTAATGATGCTGATTTGCAAAAGAAGAAGAGATGCAAATATTGTCAAAAGGCTAGTCATACTATTGATGAGTGTAGAAATCTTGCTAAGCGCAATGAAAAGAAGAAGGAATCAAGCATGTCTATTGCTGAAAATTCAGCAAATGCAAAGAATGATGAAGTTAACATGGCTCAAGATTTTTGGGCATGTGTTATTACATGTCATTATGATGCATCTTTGCATTCTAAATGTATGGTTGTGAGTGAGGCTGATTTAGATTGGTTCTTTGATAGTGGTGCTTCAAAGCACATACCTTCATGCAAAAGGTTTTTTTCATCTTTGAAATATGCACCCAAAGGAGGACATGTGGTGTGTGCAAACAATGCCCGTTATCCTATCATTGGAGTAGGAGAAATTGAACTTATGACTGCAAATGGAGGTGTGATTGTCTTGAAAAATGCATTGTATGTACCCAATATCAAGAAGAACATAATTTCAGTTCTGTTGATTGCCAAAGTTGGACTTCATGTACACTTTGTTGATGATAAGTGTATGGCTCATGATTTAAGGAATGGTGATATTATCATGATGTTCGATACATTATGTAATGATTTGTCTCAGATGGATACGTACAAGAGGACTGCCTCGAATGCCTTGGTTGCTCATACTTCACATGTTTATTGGTTTGTCAACACTTGAGTCCATTGAAAAGCATGCATGTGAAGGTTGCATTCTTGGAAAAATGCATCATGCTTCTTTTCCAAAAGATAGTCATACACACACTACAAGAAAATTGTAGCTTGTTCATAATGATGTATGTGGTCCCATCAAGACTCCATCTTTTGAGAAGCATGTATATTTTGTTACCTTCATTGATGATGCTACTTGCCATACATGGGTGTATCCTATGAAAGCAAAGAATGAGGTATTTTCTTGCTTCAAAGAATTTTTAGCTATGGCTAAAAATTTTTCTTCACAAAAGCTTTTGACTCTATACATGGATCATGGTGCTGAATACATGCCACATGAGTTTAATGCTTTTCTTCGTGAAAGAGGTATTTTGTACCAATGTATGGTGCCATATACACCTCAGCAAAATAGTGTTGCCGAGCATAAAAATAGAACTTTACTTGAAATGGCACAATGTATGGTTAAAGGAAAGCACCTTCCTGATAAGTTGTGGATGGAAGCAATCATGTGTGCAAACTATGTGTTGAATTGCTACCCTACAAAAGCATTGAGAGTCATCACTCCTTATGAGGCTTGGAATGGACATAAGCCTATGGTTAGTCATATGCATGTGTTTGGTTGTTTGGCATATGCTCTTGTGCCATCACAACAACATCACAAACTTGATGACAAGGCAAAGAAATATATATTTTTTGGTTATAGTGCTAAAAGTAAAGGATATCATTTGTACCATCCATTGACGAACACAATTATTGTGAGTCAAGATGTGGAATTTGCTGAAAATTCAATTTTGCCTTTACTTGAATGCAAAAAACAATCAACAGTTACCTCACAAGATGTGTTCGATACACTCATGCCTTTGTTCCAAAATGGTGCGCTTGACTATGGCCATGTAGACCAGCCAACTGAGGCTCAAAGGGCTAAAAAATTCTAGCAAAATCGAGCTGAAAATGCAGAGAATTTCTAGCCAAACATGGCTAGAATTTTTTAGCAAAAAATTATTGGAACTCTTGGAAATTTCCAGCCACATATGGCTGAACATTTGCATCAAAATATGTCTAAAAATGAGCATGAAATTCAACCCAACATGATGTACATGTTGATGATGTATTGCATAATGAAGGCATGTCTATCAAGAGTGCACAAACTATGCCAAAGTGATTGAAACAAACTTTGCAGGACAACAAGTTGAGTGCGCCTTTACTTGGTAGAACAAGATCAATCTCTCACCATGCATCAAGTAATTTTGTGGATTATTTTCTTATTGCAATAGAATGTAATGAAGAGCTACTTACTTTTGAAGATGCATGTGACAATCCACATTGGATGAGTGCTATGCAATCAAAAATGGATTCTATACATAGGAATGGTACTTAGGAGTTATGTGAATTGTCAAAAGGAAAAAATGCCATTGGTACAAAGTGGGTTTACAAGATTAAGAGAAAGTATGATGGTAGCATTGATCGCTACAAAGCTAGATTGGTTGCCAGAGGATATGCGCATAAATATGGCATTGACTATGAGGAAACTTTTGCATCTACTTCATGCATGACTACCATTTGTATTGTGGTTGCATCGATTGCCCATCGAGGTTGGAAAGTATATCAGTTGGACATAAAAACAGCTTTCTTGAATGGTGATTTGCAAGAACAGGTTTATGTGAAGAAACCTCCTCGATTTTCCATGAAAGGGAAAGAGCATATGGTTCGTCGCTTGCATAAAGCCTTGTATGGTCTCAAGCAAGCTCCATGTGCATGGTATGAAAAAATCCATAAGCACTTGATTGCTCTTGGCTTCACATGTAGTCCAATTGAAAGCACACTCTATGTACGCAAAAATGGGGCTAATCTTACAATGCTTGTTATGTTGGAGTTAGATGTCAATAGAAGCACGCGAACAGTGCAAGGAAGAAGAAGAAGAAGCTTGGAGCACACACACAATACTGAATGTATTACCACTAGAATTTACAAAGATAAGTAACCTTTTAGGTCTTTAGAAGTATATACAAGTCGAGAGAAAAAAACCTCTTAAAGAGGGAAAAAAGTGTCTTGATGTTCCTAGTGTGTTCAAACACATCACCACCTAAATATATCAACAAATCCCCCCTAGGAGTGATGCGGTGAACAAGGAGTTGGCACTCATGTATAAGGAAGTGCCGAGCTATGTGGAATCAATCCACAAAAGGAACTAAGCCCAAACCTTTGCCGAAAGCTTCAAACTTCTCCTTAGGCAAAGCCTTCATGAAAAGGTCTGCAATGTTCTCCTGTGTGGACACATATGCCAAGATGATCTCTCCAGCAGAGAACCTCTCCCTAACATAATGATAATGCACCTCAATGTGCTTAGTGCGAGCATGGAACACAGGGTTCCTCGCAACTGCCAATGCACTCTCATTGTCAGTGAAGATGGTGGCGGCAGAAGATTGACCAACACCCAAATCAACCATTATGCATATAAGCCACACCCACTCAATAGTCGCTATGAAAGTTGTCCTATACTCACTCACAATTGGAAGTGGCCATAGTAGGCTGCTTCTTGCTCAGCCAAGATATGCATGAGCTACCAAGCATGAAGCAAAAACCACGTGCACACACGAGTGTCATAGAAACCAGCCCAGTCAGAGTCAAAAAAAGCATGCAAATTTGGTGATAGTGATCCCCCTTGGGATAAAACAACCCAAGTAGCTGGGTACCACTCAAGTAGCAAAAGATGCGCTTACCCACCTACCAATGCTTGACTTGGGCAATGCATAAACCTTCTCATCCATGAGATAGCAAACTCAATATCTAGCCGAGTAATGCATAAGTAAATTCCAACAGCCTGCTAATAGAGAACAACATCAACTCCATCTTGAGCATCATGAAGACTCAATTGTAACCTATCTCCATAGGAGTTGCAATAGGTTTATAGTCTTCAAGGCCAAAACGCTACAATAATGTGTCAATATATTTCATTTAACACAAAGCCATGCCACCATCAATGTGCATAAACTGAATGCCCAAATAATGATGTGAATGCCCCAAATCAAACATCTCGGATGAGGCATGTAAATCAGCCTTAAAATCAGCAATATGCTTCTCATGTGGACCAGTGAGTAGCATGTCATCAAGGTACACCACAATGATTAGAAGCACATCATTTGCACACTTAACATATAAGATGCTTTCAGTGTTGCTTTAAACCATATAATGCCTTCTTTAACATGCACACCTAGTTTTCATGCCGTTTCTGCACAAAGCCATGGGGCTAAAAAACATACACTTCTTCATGCAATTCACCATTCAAAAATGATGTTTTAATATCCAAATGATGTACATTCCATCCATGATGAGCTACAAGTGCACAGATGCTACAATCAATAGTCATTCGGCAAGTAGGTGCAAAGGTTTCATCAAAATCAATGTCTTTTTCTTGTGCATAACCCTTTGCAACAAGCCTAGCCTTATACCTATCAACTGTTCCATTAGGTTTACACTTCAACTTGTATACCCACTTAGTGTCAATGGCCTTCTTGCCATGAGGCAAGTCACATAAAGACCAAGTACAATTTTTCATGATAGCATCATATTCAGATTGCATTGCAGCCATCCAATGTTCAAAATTTTGTGCTTCATCAAACGAAACAGGCTCAGTCTCATCATAGAGACTAGCAGTAGCCATAGCATAGCAATCTGGTGCAAAACATGCACTATGAGAGCCTGAACGAGTATGATATGATAGAGGTGCATCTAATTTGTTGTCACGCAAAGTCTGCACAGCCATTTTGGCATAGTTTTTGCCTCCTCAATATCAGCTCTCTCATCAACAAGTGCATCATGTAAATATGCATCAGAAATGGAATGATCTGCATCATCACATGAAACTTGTAAAGGCTGAGAAGCTGCCTCATTAGGACTAGCACTAGACTGTCCACCTATAAAAAGAGGCAGCAAAGTATCATACATGTCTTTGGAGCTAACAGATGTCTCCTTAGTACATGAAAGTAACGTCTGAATAGCATCTTCCACAAAAACAACATCACAACTAACCAAAATGTGTTGTCTATGGATGATACAAATAATAGCCTTTACTTTCAAAACTATACCCAACAAAAATACATTTTACTGCTTTATAATCCAATGTTCTACGATGTTGTTCAGGCACTAATGCATATGCCAAACAACCAAAAACATGCAAATGAGCAATAGATGTCTTGCAACCATGCCAAGCCTCATATGGAGTGATAGACTACAATGCTTTATTGGGACACCTGTTAAGTACATATGTTGCACACATAATAGCCTCAAGCCAAAAACTATGTTGTAAAGACTGACTCTTGACCATACACCTCGCCATCTCTATGAGTGACCTGTTCTTTTGTTCAGCAAATCCATTCTCTTGAGGTGTATACACCACTGTACACTGATGTTTTATCCCACATTCAGCCAGAAATGCATTAAATTGAAAGACATATACCCCCCCCCCCCCCGATCAGAATGGAGGGTGCCCATTTTACATGCTGATAGATTTTCAGCCAAAACCAAAAATTGTTTGATACACATGAACACTTCAAAACTTGCTTTGAGTGGATATTCCCATGCATGCCTAGAAAAATCATCAATGAAAGTCACGAAGTAAAGATAGTTTCCAAAAGAAGGTGTCTGCATAGGGACACATGCATCACTATGTACAAGCTAAAATTTTTGAGTAGCCAAAACTGAACCATCTTTTGGAAAAGAGGAACGCTACATTTTGCCCAAAATAGAGCCTTAACAAACATGTTTTCCAGGTCCTAAAGTTTGGGCAAGGAGGACACCATTTTAGATTTTTGCAGGCGTAGAAAACTAGCAAAATTTAGATGACCAAAACATGCATGCCAAATCTTTGCATCTGATATAGCCTAAGAATCATGTACTGCACATGCTAAATCATTCACAAATTTTTCATAATCTATGAGCTTATACAGCCCACAAGATAAAATGCTAGAAGCAATAATCACGTTGCCATTTGACAGATCATGAACTATACATCTGTCATCAACAAATTTCACAACCAAACCAATCTTGGTTAAGGTCAAAACTGATAACAGGTTCTTCTTGATCCCTGGCACAAATAAAGCATCTGAAAATGTAAAAGAACTACCATCAGTAGTAGTCAGAATGACCTTACCAACTCCTATAATAGAATAAGAGGAGTTGTTGGTGCATGTAATAGTATTCCTTGTAGCGGTAGGCTCGAGCGAAGAGAAGAAACTGCGCTGAGAGGTAATATGTTTGGTCGCCCCACTATCAAAGTACCAAACATCTGAGTCTACTATGGACATGTACTGCTCATGAGAAGATGGGTCAAAACTGCAAACAATAGTAAACGCCCATTCTTCATCCTGCACAAGATTAGCAGACTCTGTTTTCACTGTAGCGACCTCTGTAACAACCATTCCGCCCTCTTTCTTCTTTGCCTCTTTAGTAGCCAATTTTGGACAGCTCTTAATGATATGATCGTTTGTTTTACAGTATTTGCAAAACAATTTTTGTTTTTCTGATTTCTTCTCATCTTTGTCTTCCTTCATCGATTTTATAGAATTAACAGATTTTTGCTTACTAGCACAAGAGCTCCATTTTCCTTTGCCCTTCTAACTAGCCAGGAAAGCTTGATCTGCAACATGCATAATTGTGTACCTAAGTCAAGAAGACTCAAGGACTTGTGCCAAAGAGACTGTACCTCATTTGCAACACAAGTGAGTGGGAAATTGACACATGCTTATATGTCAATCCGATCAAACGACCTAACCAAGTGTATGAAGACAAGTGCACACAGGATGGAAAATGAAGTGGTTCAGCTGATATGCATGAGAAAAGACTAATCCACCTCTCAAACTCACTGAAAGACTGAAAGTGTCTGCGACGATACCTCTTACAGCAATTTTCAGTAAATCAAGGATTTCTCCCAGCTCCGAACTCTGAATATAGTCAATAGGCTACTCATTTCGAAGCTCTTGACGAGACCCATCTATTGGAAGTGGCTTCACTTGATTCTGACAACCCTGTTTCAAGTTATGACCAAAATAGTGAATGGCAGGAAGCACCCACACTCACGCCACAACTCCTACAAGCTCACACACACACTACAGTAGCTCAAAAACAGTGGGGAGGGGTAGACAACAGTCCTACACACACATTCCAAGCACTACACACACATACAAGATCAAAGAGAAGATGGAAATCTGCAGGAAAGAGGCAAATTCGAGATTTCAAAGCTCTCCTTGTTCACAATAGCAAAAAGTCTCTACAAAGAGTCACAAAGTGACTTATATACATGTGCCCTAAGTTTGGTCCTTTCACACAAGAGACCGGCACTTTATTACTAAAAACTGAAGTTCCTACTAATTTACAAGAGATATTTTACAACAAGTTGGGATTATGCAACTAGAGGACTCCTCAAGTGCATTTACATGGCTTGAGGGAATTCTCTGAATGTTTTGAAGAAGAAAAATTATGCACATTAATTTGAAAATTTTGGGGCTCTTCTCTTGTGCTTCTTTGCTCTGCAACACTCTCCCCCTCTTTGTCTCTGCCGTCCCTTGACAGGCTTTAGCTTCTCGTCTGCTGCTTGCTTAAGTCTTCTGAATACACGCACCCAGCGGTCGAAGCGGCAGCAAGGACTGTCAGACAATTGGTTATCTAATCCGAGGTATGTCCTTTGCTTCTATTTTCCCCTTGGTATTCTGTACATCACAAATCTGGGTTGCTGCATTCAATCGGGCTGCCACCCACGCCACCAGTGACTAGGAATGTGCTGTTCTTAGTCACCTCTTTCTAGCTTTTGGTCTTCTGATTTGTCTTGGTTGCACACATCTAACCCTGTTGTATTGTTTTGAGCCTGTTTACTTTGTTGACAACGCACGCTATCAGCGGAAGGATTACTACCTGCCAAATATTGTCTTGCACTTCTTCATGTATAGTTCCTGGCCCTGGTCCGTCCTTCCCATGAAATGTCCTGGTTCTGATTGATCTTTAATTCCAATCCTCAGGACCTAGATGATTCGCGTTGTTGCCTGATGCGTGCCCCTACGGGGCTTTGGGCAGAGGGTGGTCCTTTCATTTTATGATGTCATTCTTTATTGCACAGTTTTTGACTTTGATCTTCTTCTTCTTTTCTTCTTGCTCGATTCCCCTTCCACGCGTCCCTCCTCTTGAACTCTGTCATCCCCGACAGGCTTTTTGTCGCGACGTGAATAGGTTTGTATGGCTGCTTGCTCTCTTTGATTCAGCAAATTGGCATGACATATCATAAATTCTTTCCACTGGCTTGACTTCACTCCGTCCTCTGGCGCTTGTCGGTGATCCGCAAAAAAGCTGGTTTCATAAGCCACCAGGCGTGCATTAAGATTTGAAGTCATTTTGACGAAAATTTCCGAATCTATTTTGAAGAAGCCAGTGAAAAATGCTTCTTCGAAAGTCTGCATATATGTTGATGGCAAAAACATAAGTCGAGAATAATACGCCATAAGTGTTAAGCGACTCGGAATTGTAGAAAGATAAAAAATGAGTGCTTCTGATCCTTGCGTAATGCCGATAAAATTCAAGAATGTATATTTTGCGTGCTGAAAGACTTTGATTACAGTAAGGATCATACTAAAAATTTTATTCGTCATTTTGACTGCTAAATCCGGGACAGTCGCATATCTTGCAATCCAAAATTCCATTGTTTTTACCATGTACTCTTCCGTTGGTAGGTAGTTATGTGGTGGACTAGGTAACAATGGATAATTCAGCCATTGAGTATTTATGCTTCCCTGGCGCTGACCTTCCCAAAATTGCGTCCAGGAGCGTCTGCGAGGTACTGGACAAAATGCTGGGTTGACTTGAAGCGCGTATGGTGATGCTTCCCATTGTACCCGCAGTGTAGGATTCTTTTCCAAAATCTTGCGTCTCCATATAGGATCAGCCTTCTCGAACTCCTCTTGAGTATAATTGAAAGTATTGTTGTCGAACTGGAGGTGGTTATCAGGCTCTTGATTAGTTGTTGTCCTTATCTAATGCCGCATTTGTTCTTTCAGGAGACCATATGGTACATTGAAGGGCTTCAAAATTTGCTCCAATTGTTTGCTTTCTATTTGGGACTCCTTCATGATGTGGATGATATGATATTCGAATTCAGCAGTAAGCTGGGACACCAGTAGTGCCCTTTCCGGTCTTCTCAGTTCTGCAATGTCACGAGTATTATGTTCAATTTGGACCTCCTGTTCCTCCCTTAGTGGCGAATGATACAAGGGGGGAGAGAGAGGACGTACCTCAATCTCCACAGTAGCCTCTGCGGATTTTGGAACTACTGGTGTCCCCTCAATGTCCTTGTGTGCTAGTTGATCCTGTAGTTGCTTTATCATTTCTTTCTTTTGCTTAATTTCTTCCTGTGCCTGCAAAATTGTTTCCTTATTCTCTTCCATTTGGTTCTTAGGGCCGCAGTGTCATCCATGTACCTCTTTTCCCATTCGGCAATGGTGGCCTACTCCTTTTTGAGCTGATCTTCATACTTAGCTAGCTTTTCTTCCAAGTCTTTGATATCCTTTGTGGGGCTTCCCTGAGTTTCAACGGGCTGATCACTTAGAAGAGCTGTCATGAGCTCCTTGTTTCGGTTCCTTAGGTTTTCTGCCTCTTCCATGGATACCTTTATTTGTGATTCTAGTAGTTTACTTCTTGCGTTCATTCGTGCCTTCTCGGCCTCGCTAGCTTCAATTTTCTTTGTTAATTCCTATAGTTGTGCTTTCAATCCTTCATCTTCCATGGCTAGGGTTTTGCACTGTTGCTTGAACTCTTGAACTTCATGTTGTTTCTGATGTACTTGTTCTCTTGCAAATTTTAATTATGCGGAAAGACTCTTACTCTTTTCTTGAAGCTCATTCTTGTCCTCCATCGCTTGATCATAGTCTTCATCAGCCTCAAGCATTAGTTGTTGTGTGTCCAGTGCGGTTCTGATCATGTCTTGTACAACAGGTTTGAGTTGAGTGATGTCGACATTCAACCATGTCCTTGGTATGCTTGGAGCTTCGCCGGTTTGTACATCTTTTCCTTGCTCCACATGGATGGTTTCATTGTGGGGTTGTCGAATTTGTAGTTGTATTTGTGGTTCTTTTTCTTCTTCATTCAAATCAAGAACTTTTGTGGCACTCCCTTGAAATGTGACATCCATGGGGAAGGGTTCCGCCACGACCCTTATTGGTGTGAAGGGTTCTGCTTCTTCTGCTGTCGCGTCTTGAGGCTCTTTCATTGGTATCTTGATTGACTCTTCCCTTGAAAGTGGTGCCTCCCTGATATGAATAGTGGAACTTTCATTAAGTTTAATCACATGCGCTCCTTCATTGTTGGCTTCTATGCCTTCGGTGCTCAGCTCTGGGTGGGTAGAGTTGTTATCCACTTTTATGTCCTCTTCTTCATTGTCATTAACTGCATTCAATTCCACCCATTGTCCATCATCCTTGGATTCACTTTGAATATCCACATTCAACAATGAGTTGTCGGGTTCTTCTTGTATATCTGAAGATGAGCTTGAATTGTCCAACCCTAATTCACATTATTGATGGACTTTCGTGAGCTTCCTTTTCGCTTCCAAGTCTTGTTGGGTCTGCTGATAGTGATCCCTTGCACGGGTAAATTGACTTGCCCTTCTGTATATTGATGCATTTCTTCCAGGGCCCTAGTTAAGTCTTCCTCTGTAATTGGCCTTTGCTCTTCAATCGTTGTCTTAGGAAGTACGTGTGTCCTTTTTGTGGCTGGAACTTCCTCTTCTACTTGCTTGACTTCCCTGAGTCTCTTTGTGCCTCTCATTCTGGGTTGAGAGCTAGTTTCTGCCTCTTCCACAATCTTGACTCCTCTTTTCTTTTTAGGAACTGTGGCGACTTTGGCATACTTCACCATGGCAGTTGATGATGGCATTTCCTGCAGGTGCTCTCGAATACCTAAAGCGTGGTAAATCAATATTGTCAGAGCGACGCTGCCATTGAGGAACTTCTTATTATTCCATTGCTTCGTTGCTTCAAATAGTCTTTCATGTATGTAAGGAGTCAAATTAATTTGATTTCCAATCTATTTGATTGCATGTGAGAGCAGTTGGACAATTATCTTCTGAGGGGCCGTATATCGATGCATATTTGGGAAGCAGAAGTGCTGGTGAATAAGTCTGACTTTTTCTTCTATGTCGGCTTTGTTAATGTCAATGAATGTTCTGGTTTTTGCCCCTCGACTCTCTTCTTTCACGACCGTGTTTCCATCCTTTTCCCATCCAAAAGCTTCCTTGATCAAGTCATGTGTAAACTGAATGACAACCCATTCACCTACTCTATCCATCACTCTAGCCTCCGGCACCAATGGATCATGCAGTGCTAGTTGTAATGTGTTTAGGACCTGTGTGCACCTTTGAAAGTCGGGCTTATAGATTGGTAATTCAAAATATTTATGAATGCCCGCTTTCTTCATGATGGCGATTGTACTTCATTCTCAATGATCCAATCCTGCCCTAAGATTAAATCTTCTATTAAATCCTCGTCTCTGCACACTAAGACTCGTTGTTCCATGGAAGAATTTCCTAGGTGGAGGGATACATTAGTGGTTCCCATGCATTCTATGATTTGACCTCCAATTCCTATCATTTGAGCTTTTGTGGGCGTCATCATCAGTTCAAGATCTTCTATGACATTATTACGTATGCAACTAAGTCCTGCTCCTGAGTCTATCAATGCATCTATCAATTTGTACTCTGTCTTGCTGATTCCTAGGTTTAAATAAAGCTATGACGTATAGAAATTTGCCGTGTCAGATTTATGGACTTGGTAATTAGCCATAGGTACCGGCTCTTCTCCTTGGAGATACCGTTCATCTCTTTGCCTAATCCATTCTTTCCTTTTCTTGATGCGTTCTAGGGCTTCTTGTTGAGCCTCCTCTCTAATCCGTTCTTCCTCTTTCTTCCTATTTTGAGCACCTACTAGACGTGCTAGCATTTGATCCGTTAATGGCTCCATGAACCGTTTAACTCTGCATCCACTTATGTAGTTAGGAAGAATGTCTCCATCTAGAGTGGCTAAATTAACTGCTCCACTAGTAGAGATCCTATTGATGATCAGAGGTCCATATCCGCATTTTTGTAACTTCTTGGCATGTTGCTTTAAGGTGTACACCAAGACTAAGTCTCCCTCTTTAAGTCCTTTGTCTTTTATATGTGCATCATAATATGCCTTTTGTCTTCTCTTGGATGCATAGATTCCTGCCACTGCTTGTAACCTAGTTTCATGCAACTTCTCGATTTGGTCTAGTTGTTGGGATAACTCATGTCCGTTCCATTCATACTGTTGGGCTACTCTCAATGTTGGGATTAAAAAATCAATTGGCAAAATTGCATTCTTCCCGTATACTAAATTGAATGGGGTAGTTCCAATAGCAGTCTTGTATGCTACTCGGAGATGCAACTGCTTGTCCCAATCGGACCTTCCATTATTGAAAATCTTTGTCAATAATGTACATAATACTTTATTGGAACTTTCCGCTTGACCATTGGCTTGGGGATGGTTTGGGGCTGATTTTTTGTGGATCACTAAAAATTCATTCATTAGGGATTCGATTACTTCGTTAAGGAAATGCGTTCCTCGGTCACTCACAATCTCAATTGGTAATCCGAAACGAGTGAATATATGCTCAAAAAGGAACTTAGCAGTGGTTTGAGCATCGTTCCTCCTAGTAGCCTTTGCTTCTACCCATTTTGTCAAGTAATCAGTGGCTACTATGATATACTCAGCATGTGATCCTTTGGCCGGTGGATTAATGGGTCCTATGAAGTCAATACCCCATTTGGAGAATGCTCTCGCACACACCATAGGTCTCAATGGCATGTCATCTCTCCTAATTGGGTATTTAGCTCTCTGGCATGTCTCACAACTTCGTACATATGTTTGGGCATCCATATGTAAAGTTGGCCACCACAAGCCTGCGAAAAGGATCATTTTTACGGTCCTTTCGGCAGAAAATGATCTCCTGCTACACCTGCGTGCGCCATCTCTAATATGGGTAAATACTCTCCTTCATGAATACATAATGGTAATTGGTTGTCTTTTCCTCTTCTAAACAAGTTTCTTCCTATGAGAACATAATCCTTGCTCATCTCCTCTAGGGATCGTTTTCTAGCCAAGCTAACTCCTTCCTCATGTTCTCTTGTCTTTAGGAATTTCACTAATGTTTTGCTCCAATTGGGTGCTATCGTTGAGAAGGGTATGGACGTATGCTCCTCTGGGATTGTCTCCTGGCATTCTGTGCAATTACTCACGTAATCATGGACATCATTGGGCATGTCAGGCTAGTATACTCCTAATCGTTTTAATTCCCTGATAGTTCCATGAGTCCCTTGGTGTGTTCTCCATTTGTTTACATGTGCTTGTTCGATTAGCTTCGTTTGTTCATCCTCCTCAACACATCTTAGCAATACCCCGTTGGGTTCCTTATAGTACACGCTTCCCGCAATGATATGCAAGTTCCTTGACTGTAAAATTCCCTTTTTACTTTCCTTATTAATAGAGTGTTGTGGACCATGAGTAAGTATAGGAATTAATTTCTCTGCCCACTTTGGACAAACTTCCAGATTGAACAAATAAGTGTCTCGCAGATCATCGGGTACTCCATTTGGTGGTTCTCCGTGTGTTAACCTTGAAAGATGATCCACTCTTACATGGGTGTTTCCCTTTTTTACTATCACTTCAAAGTCGAACTCCATTAATAGTAAGAACCATCTAACCAATCTTCCCGTGTTACAAGGTTTATTGACTAGGTACAATAGAGCCTGATGGTCTATAAAAAACTTGAACTTGTTGGCTAAGAGATAGTGTCTAAATTTCTTCACTGCATAGACCATTCCTAATCCTTCTCGCTCAGTAGTGGTATAATTCCTTTCAGCTTGATTTAGGTGTTTGCTTGCATAGGCAATTGGATGATCTAATTTTCCTTCATCAGCTGGTTGGGCTAATATACAACCTATTGCATAGTTAGAAGCATCAACATGAATATGAAAAGGCTTGTTCCAATTTGGCGTTTTCAGAATTGGGGCCGTGCTAAGTCTCTTTTTCAACTCGTTGAATGCCTTTTCACACTCTTCTGTCCAAGTGAATTGAGTTAAGAGACCATACAGAGGTTTGGCGATTATGGCATACATGTGGATAAAGCGACGGTAGTATCCACAATGTCCCATAAATGCTTGCACCTCCTTCACATTCTTAGGTCTAGGGAGCTCTAAAATTACCTTAATCTTATCCTCATCCGTGGATATTCCATTCCTAGAGACTATGTGTCCGAGGATTTTCCCTTGTCTTACCATAAAAACACACTTCTCTGGGTTTAAACAGACTCTGTACTGTCTACATTTATTAAATATCTTCCTCAATTCAGGGATATGATCGTGTCTTTGATTGGAGTATGTACATAGGTCATCTACATATACTTCCATGCTTTTTTTCAGAAATTCCTTGAAAACATGACACATCAATCGTTGGAAAGTAGCTGGCGCATTAGTGAGTCCAAAAGGCATCACTCTGAAAGCATAGACTCCCCATTCGGTCGCGAATGCAGTCTTATGTTGATCCTCAGTAGCAATGGCTACTTGATTGTATCCTGAGAATCCATCTAAGAAGCTATATACTTCTTTTCCTGTTACTCTTTCCAATAGAGGTAATGGGTAGCTATCACGTATGGTGGCTGCATTGACCTTTTTCAAGTTAATGCACGCTCTCAATTTTCCGTTTTTCTTAGGCACGACTACTAATGGTGATACCCACTCGGTGTGTTCTATCTCATATATGAATCCTGCAGCTAGTAACTTGTCTATTTCCTCCTTAATTTTAGCAGCATAGATCTCATTATATGTATAAGGGCATTGTTTTGATGGTTTCACATCTACTATCATTGGTATCCTATGAGAACAAATTGAGGGTTCCACGCCTTTGAGATCCTTATATGTCCATGCGAACACGTCTCGATATTCTCGGATCAGTTGTATGAGTTCCTCTTCCTCTTCGACTGATACATCTTTGCCTATGTATGTGCATCTTTCTTCTCCATCTTCCACTGTTACTATAATTTTTTTTGTTTGTTCTTTTTTGTCATATGCTTCTCCGTCTCGGGCCTCTTGTTTAGGCATTTGAATAGCTATCTTTCTCTCCTCTACTTTGTATCTTTTAAACTGTTCAGGAACTTCAAACAGATCTGGGTTTGGTCCCGTTTTACTCATTTCTGCTTCTTGTTCTTGTACTCTGGGAGCGGCTTCTATTGCCAAGATCTTTGTCAGTTCCTGTTTTTCTTTAGTTCGAATGCTGTCCAAATAGCTCTCTTCGGAATCGAATTCTGGTTCCATTTCTATACTCTCATACTCTTCTTTCCATTCTTTTTTCATGACTTCCCCTTCTTCTACTTCTTGAAGGACAACCATGTAAAGATTTATATCATAGCCTTCCTCATCTATGCACTCATTCATTGTCAAGACTTCCTCATTCACACACACATCTAAGGTTGCTAGGATTTCCATCCATCCATGTGGTTCAAAGGTCTCATCCGGAAAGATTTGAGGCATGTACCTTGGGTCCTCTACAGGTCTGTGGTTAGGATGTCCTATTGGCCATATCTGTCTGTTGTCTTCTTCTTTCTTGGCTTCTATACACATCCATAATTGAGCGTCCTCGTGTATCCATGATTGATCACTTGTTCCAGCATTATGAATGGATAGGTCATCTTCCTCCTTGTGTATGGGATTCCATTGTAGTGGAGGAACATCTCTATATGCAAACGTATGTAAGTTTATCTTGGTTGTATTTCCTTGATGTTGTAGGTACAATGAGTCTCTTCCCCAGTCTTGCACTACCCGCATTTGTCTCATTAAGGGTCGTCCTAATATCATTTCGTAATTATTAGCCTTTTCGAACTTGCAAATTGCTAGTGTGTGTTCAAATTCAACTCCACATGTATTCAATTTGATTCTTTCCAGTATTCCTAAGGGTTTCTCCACATGACCATCTGCTAATTGGAGCTTCATGCGTGTGGGTTGTAAGGCAGGTTTTCCCCATTTCTCCCAAATCTCCTTGGTGGCAATTCCTACACCAGCTCCTGTGTCTAGTATAGCCTTGGTCATGTACCCATTGTAAATGACAGGTAGACATGTGTTACCTTCGTCTCCTTCACTAAATTCTCCCACTTTATCAACTGGAATTTGTATTTTAGTTGAGTTTCCTTTTCCCTTAACTTCTTCCTCTTCCTTCTCTTGCCCTAATTCCATTTGGCTTGCTATTTGCTTCCATAAATGCGGCTTAATTCGAAGTAGTTCTTCCACGGTCAATTTGCATTGTACTTTTGTCTTCTTTAGTTCCGTTAAATTGTGTGAACTCTTCTCTGAATTCCCTTTTCCATTTCCATATACTGTGGGTGCTCGTATTATTATAGACTCCTTTTCGTATTCTCCCATGTAATTAGGCAATGTTGAAATGCTCTGGGCTTCTTCTCTATTTCTATCGAGCCTTGATGCTTCCTCATATACTTCTTCCAGGTTAGGGTTTGGTTGATAAACTTCAACGTCTATTTCTTCAAAAGGAGGCTTCGATACTCCATTTTTCTTCCATTGTTCTTCTCGGATTCTATTCCATAACTCCTTTGGCCATTCAGCTTCTAGGTCAGGTATAGTCGACATTAGTTCATCCTGAGTTCTAGTTCGCTCGCGCTTGTCATCCTTCCCTCTAAGTTCTTTATCCAAGGCTCCGACGTGTTCTTTATATTGATTATCTGGTATTCTCGTCTCTGCTAGGGTTGGAATAGTCTTTTCTAGGGTAGCTTGGGCAACCTCTATAAGCTTTCGACATATTGCAAGCCTTTCTTTTTATAATTCTCCTTGTGGGTAAAGTTTTTCATGCTGTTCTACTTTCGGTCCAGTCTTAATTCTAGCTTGGTAAGCTTTTAGCCACATGTCTAGGTCCTCGGATTTTGGGTCAGCTAAAACGGATTCCAGTTTCTCTAATTCTTGAATAGGTGGTGTAATGGGCACTTCTTTCTGAATTTCTTGTTCCTTTTGTTCTTTCATGCTTCTAGTTTGTTTCTTATTATCTTGACTTTTGTTTTTCATCCATTTATCTTTGAGTTTTTCTCTTCTTTCCTTCCATTTTTGTGCTTTAATGGTCTAGGTACTCTCACATAGATCCTCAGAATCTTCAACTATTTGAATCTTGGGACTTACCGTTCTTTTGCTCTCTCGTTCCTGTTCTGGTTGTTTTCCTTTTTGTTCTTTCATTTGAGCTCTAGTAATGGCCTTTAAAGGTACAATATATTCCTTATCGCTTCCAGATGCTTCTATTACTTCAATTACATTAATTGGCGTAGTGTCTTGGACTTTGGTTGGATTCTTAGGGCAATCCCTGAAAAGATGTTCTTTTCCGCAGTCATTACAATATCCTTCCCAAGTCCTAGGGGGTGGTGGATTGTAAGGCCAAGGACATTCTCTAATAAAATGGTCTCCCCCGCATCTATAACAAGGTCCTCTCGACACAGGTGGTCTAATGGGTGGTCTCATGGGTGGTTGTGCTTTAGGTGCAGTATACATCAAAGTTGCTACCTTCGTTCCATAAGCTTGATCATATCCTTCATATCCATAATAAGCCGAATCATAGGCTGATTCATATTCTAACGTGTTAGCTTCATATGGATAATAATCTCTAGGGGCCAACTCGTATCCAGGGTTTGTTGATTCCACATTGATCGTCGTCGATGCTAGCACTATGGCTCTTTCCAAATTTTCTTATGGCTGAGCATACTTCATCGGGACCACTTGTTGAGGTTGTGACAGTTGTGGTCCTAACACTAGTTGTGGTGGTGGATATGGTGCTTGTTCATAAGGTCTCGGTGCTCCTACTGGTGTTGGATAGGGATTGTATCTGGGCATCTCTCTGCCTGGCTCTCTAGGTGGATATCCGTATGGTCGATACTGCGGTGGTTGTAAGGGGCGTGACTTCCTATTGAATGGACAGTTCTCCATGGTGTGATTAGTGTATTTTTGTTCTAGGTAGCAATACAAAGCGGTTCCTTGTTGGTGCTGTCTGTTGTAAGGATATGTCTGTTCTGCACCCGTCCCTCCTCGTGCACACATGTGAGTGGGGTGATCTCCTCCACATAGGCTACATCTTCGTAACATAGGCACTCTTAGGGCTGGGTGTTGGTAAGTTCTTTGCCCCTGGACTCCTAGTTTCTTTGCTAGTAGCTCCGCTAATTCTTCCATATTACTAGAGTTGGATGTAATGGTACTTCGAGAGTCTTCTGATTTAGTTGGGCTGGGTGTGCTCTTGAGGTCCTCAGCTAGGTTATCTTCCAGATCAATGCATTCCTGAAGACATTCACTCAGGGTTTGTAACCTCTTCACGTAAACTAAAGTTCTTAGGGTTCCATTCGTGAGTCCATCCAAAAATAATGAGATCATTTTTTGCTGAGTGGGCCTCTCGGCAGCTGGGCATCTATCAACATACTGATTGAATCTTTGGGCAGCTGTTTTCACTGTTTCATTAGGGTTTTGTTTAAAGCTATGGATTAAAGATGCAGAATTGTGTTTAATCCCTCTCTTAGTGAATTCCCCAATGAGTTCTTGAAAAAATTGCTCCATGTTTCCAAACTGATTACGGTCTAACGGCTGGAACCAAGTCAGAGCCGTTCCTGTGAGGGTGAGTCCAAAAGACTCATACTGCACAAAGAAGTCGTCTACTTGTTCTGCCCTTAAAACTTGTTTAAATTCAGCAATGTGATCGTAGGGTTCTCCTAATCCGTCATAATGATTTCTTACACATTTGGCCACTTGGATAGGTCTCAGTCTTCTCATTGGTTCTAGCGGTCTAGGCATTACAGGAAAGGCAAGAACTGCTGGTCTAACAGGGGGTATTCCAGGTTGTCCTCCTACTGGTGGTCGTGGTCTTACTGGTGGTCGGTACTGATCCCCTACTCCTGGGTGGGTCTGATTGTTTGTTTGCACTCTTGGAGTCGCAAATTGTACATGAGTACGGTTTGGACCACTCCTTTGGCTAGTTTGTCCTGACATGGTGTGTTATGTCTCTTGTTGATTTCCAAAAGGGTTCTGCGAAGTAGTTGCCTGATCTCTTTGAGGGAATACAGGCAACCCCATGTATTTCAATCTAGCTCTGTCTAAGGCACCAACCGGCCAATATCTCCTCTGATTTTTGTCCAAGTATGTGATTCTAGTTTCATCTTCTGGATCCTTCAGCTCATAGAACATCATCGGGTTTTCTTGTCTTCCTGGCGCAGGTAAGTCCGTTTGAAGTAATAAGTCTGATCCATGGATCATATATACTTCCAACAGGTAGTCATCTTGAGGTATCAAGTCTCCTCTCAAGACTCGTGTTACTTGGGATCTACCTCTAGGAGTCGTCACTAGCTCCTCAGGGTTTGGTCTTCCTGGGTTTTCTTGTTCCACTAACTCTCCCCTTTCATTAATCCTCTCGGGAAATTCAGTCACTATGTATATGTGATCTACCTTGTCCATGTATGCTCCTCCTTCGTACTTAACAGCAGGTCTAGGCACGATCGTGGCATCCATAGAGGTTACCATCCTAGCCACAGATCGGTTTAAGCCATCCAGGTAGATGGGAATCTCCTGGGCATTAGTAGACACATATTGTAAGGAGGTTCGGTAGTCTCCCTCTACCACGGTCATGAAGTTTCTACTTGGACCTGGACCATGCATGTCTTTTGAGGCCATTGGTATCTCCTCCTCGGAGTCACTAGAGGTATCTGAATAGACAGAGTGGTGACTGACCTGAGCAGCACTCCCTATAGAGGATACGACACTTCTTCGGCTACTTAGCACTCTCCCTGACCTCAAGTTCATTCACCCTCCTGAGGCTCTCTAGGTCTCTAAAACTCTCCTTGAGTGGCTCTTCAAGTGCCTCAAGTTTGTCCTGCAAAATGCTACAAAAGCTCTGGACGATACCACTTCTAGGTGATACTACACTAGACAATACTTCTTTGGCCACGATACGATACCAGATATCTAGGCGATACGATACTGTCGTAGTCAGCGATACGATACCACAGTTGGTCACGATACGATACCTAATGCTTGGCCGATACGATACTTGATGCACCCGACGATACGAGACTGAACTAATTCAACGATACGATACTAGAGTTTCCTAGGATACGATACCAAGATCCGGGACGATACGACACCAACGGTTCTCCCGATACGATACCTGAGAACCGAGACGATACGATACTGATTCCCTCACATGATACGATACCACAGCAACTCACAATACGATACCTAAGAGTCAGGCGATATGATACTACTACTGATCACGATACGATACTGGTATGGTATCGCGATACTAAACTAGGAAGTGGGCGATACGATACCTGAATAATAGCCGATACGATACCACAACTGAGAAACGATACGATACCAAATTGGTATCGTGATGCGATGCCTGAAAATGAGACGATACAATACCAACGGTCCTTGCGATACAATACCTGAGAAATGAGGCGATACGATACCGATCCGTTCATGCGACACGATACCAATGCAAGTGGCGATACGATATACCAGCTTGCACGATACGATACTGGAATGGTATCGCGATACTAAACTGGGAAGAGGGCGATGCGATACCAAAAGTGGACCGCGATACGATACCACTTTTGCAAGGAAAGATCGCGATACTAACCCGCCGATACGATACCATAAGTGGTATCGCGATACCAAGGCTGGTGACCGGCAATACGATACTTCGGCGAGTATCGCGATACAAGGGCCAAAATATCTCCAAAATTCAGAATTTTTGCAC
The DNA here is from genome assembly GCA_020310875.1 of Ceratopteris richardii. Taxonomy (NCBI): domain Eukaryota; kingdom Viridiplantae; phylum Streptophyta; class Polypodiopsida; order Polypodiales; family Pteridaceae; genus Ceratopteris; species Ceratopteris richardii. The sequence goes on from CM035430.1 coordinate 27,018,922, forward strand.
CCCCTTGCACTTCTCTCACCCCTCTTCACTCCTAACACACTGTCTCTTTCAAGAAAACTCAAAAAACGAATTGTTCCCCCCCCCCCCTGCGATACTGAATGCGCACTTAATCACGTGTTTGTGCACTTTTAGTGTGTTTTTGCCAAGGAATTCTTGTTGAATCTTACCTTTGTGGTGTCCTGATTGCAACTTGAGATCAATACCTAGCCTTGTCAGCCTATAGTGCACGACACCACCCTCACGATACCGGTCGCTGCTCGTCCACGATACTTCCTTTCAGTACATTTTACAACAAGTTGGGATTATGCAACTAGAGGACTCCTCTAGTGCATTTACATGGCTTGAGGGAATTCTCTGAATGTTTTGAAGAAGAAAAAATATGCCCATTAATTTGAAAATTTTGGGGCTCTTCTCTTGTGCTTCTTTGCTCTGCAACAATAATAGACCTATTCTGCCTTGATTGATCTTCGTGTAATAGAACAGAAACTAACTCTTCAAATGTTAAGGCATTTGGATTGCCTTTCATCATCAAACAAAGAGTAGAAGTAAAACTCTGATATGAGTCGGGAAGACCATTCAAAACAGTCTGCACAAGTGAAGTATCAGGAAGGACTTCATCAACAAAAATCAACTGTTCCTTCAAATCCTTGATCTTTGTCAAGAAATTGTCCATAGAGTCACCTTCATTCATGTGCTCACTCTCCAACTGTTTTCAGAGGTAAGCAACACGAGCCTCATTCTCTGCCTGGTACAATGTGATAAGTGTATCCAAAGTATCCTTAGTTGTTCTACAGAGCGCATGTGAGGAATAATGGCACGTTTAACAGACAAGGCTATCAATGCATGTGCTTAAGCATTTGTGCCATCCCAATGAATTTGCTCTGCAATAGATGCAACAAAAATTGTAGCACGAACAGGAATCTAAAGAATATCAACATCTTCCACGCGATCTACATCAGCTTCAATACCTATATTTGCAGGTATAATAGGACATTTTTCAACACCCTAAACAATGTTCCAAAGTCCTTTTACAACCAGTACATGTCGCATCATATAAGCCCACAATGGGTAATTGGTATCGTCCAACTTATCCTCAATAGCCAACATATGGAATACATCACTGCTTTCAGCCATGGCCACTAACTAAAATACCCTGATGCAGAAAAATGATTGTACTTGAAAAAGTTGAACAGAACTACCCTAATGAGTTATGCTAAACGTGTAGCAGACTTTGAGATGCTTGTATTGGCGAACCGAAACCTGTATATATCTTTGACACAAAAAGATGAAATACCCTGCACAAGCATTGTGATAGTGTGTTCGGAGGCCGAAACAAACTCAGATCACGATTTTGGCACCACAAAGCAAAGCAGTTTTGATCTCCTAGTGATGTTGAGTATGCTCACCAAATTTTGTGCAATTCTAAGACTATGACCAAAGAGGTGTTGATGACGCCCTAGATGAAGCAACGACCTACTCTGATACCAATTGTTGGAGTTAGACGTCTACAGAAGCACGCAAATTGCACAAGGAAGAAGAAGAAGCTTGGAGCACAACACATAATACTGAATGTATTACCACTAGGATGTACAAAGGTAAGTAACCCATTAGTGATTTAGGTGTATATACAAGCGGGGGGAAAAAAACCTCCTAAAGAGGGAAAAAAGTGCCCCAATGGTCCTAGTGTGTTCACACACATCACTACCTAAATATATCAACATGTTCGTTATGTCGATGACATACTCTTGACTGGGTCATGTGATGCAAAACTTGACATTCTTATGGCTGATTTGCAACATACTTTTGATGTCACTTATCTTGGTCTTTTGAGCTACTATCTTGGCATCTAGTTTGTATCTGTTGAGGGGGGAATTGTTATGCATCAAGCAAGTATGTTGAAAAACTACTTCAATGTTTTGACTTTGAGGATTGCAAGCCAGTTTTCACACAAATTGAGACAGGATTTAGGTTCTCAGTTGAGGATTCCACTGATGCATTTGACACTTCTCTTTATCAGCAAACTGTGACATGTCTTATATATGCATGCAACACAAGGCCAAATATATTTCCCAGTTGAGTCAATTCATGCACCATGCACACACCCTAGCACTAAGCATTGGCAAGTAGTGAAACATGTGTTTGGATATAAGGTCAATAGAGAGATCTATTCAAGCAATCCCACTTCTCCGTTTCTCTTGCTACATTTGTGCTCCTTGTGTGTGCTCCTTATGTGTGCTTCTTGTATGTCTCTTGCACTTCTACACACACCCAACACACCATATTATGATCATCTTTAATTTTTTGGGTGTGAAGCATATGTTGATAAAAGTTGGACTATGGATCAAAGAAATGAATTTTTCTTGGATATGGTCAAGATGATCAATTTGGATATTTCTTGATCCCAAAACATGATCACTGCTTAGAAGTAGTGATGTCACTTTCAATGAGTATAAAATTCATAAACAACCCATTAAGGAGGTTGAAGTGAGAAGACATGGTGTTTGAGGATACTAGTCCTCCAATTAGCATGCATAAGAATGCTACAAATAGGGATGTTTAAGAGAATGTCGAATCATATCTATCTACAAATATTTCTGTTCAACAACCATTGAGATGTTTTGCACATGTTTCACATCCACTTGATAGATATGTCCTAGGTTTGTGTTTTGTTATGCTAATAGATGCGGGTGAGTCGTCTTGCTACAAAGAGGCTACGCAGACAAATGATCATGTCAAGTGGGAGCATCCCATGAAGAGTGAGTTGGATTCATTCACAAGAATGGTATTGGGGATTTGCTACGTTTGCCAAAGGGTAGGAAAACTTTACCATGTAAATGGGTATATAAATTAAAATTCACATCAGATAATGTTTCTCCAAATTATAAATCATGATTGGTTGCAAAGGTTTTTAAGCAACAACATGGTGTTACTTTTGAGAAAATCTTCTCTCCATAAGTCAAGATGGCTACATTGCACATGTTGCTTGGATTTGTTGCAATTAAGGAGTTAGATATTGTGCAAATGGATGTGAAAATTGCTTTCTTACATGGAGATCTTATTGAAGAGATCTATATGGAACAACTAGAGGGTTATGCAATTCTTGGCAAAGAGGATCTAGTTTATAAGTTGATGAAGATCCTATATGTCTTTAAACAATCCCCTAGACAATGGTACCAAAAGTTTGATGCTTTTATGAAGTCTCAAGGCTATTCTCAAAGCAATGAGGATCATTATCTCTACACTAATAGATGCTAAGATGGTAGCTTGATACTTTATGTCAATGATATGTTGATTGTTGGGAAGTCTAATGACTTGTCATTGCCTCAAGAAGAAGTTGAGTGAGATACTTTCTATGAAGGATTTGGGGGATGTCAAACATATTCTTGGCATGCACATTACTCATGATAGGAGTAATAGATGCATATATTTGTCTCAAAGTGAGTACATTTCCAAAGTACTTCACAACTTCAATGTGTAGGGAGAAGGGCATTGAGTACACATTTACCTACATATGTGGAGTTGCGCAAGGATGACTTCCCCAAATCAGATGAGGAAAAGGAATTCATGACCAGAATTCCATATCAGTCTTCTACTAGTAGTATCATGTATGTTATGGTAGTTATGAGACCAGACATTACGTTTGGAGTGGGAGTTGTGAGTAGATATATATCTAATCCTAGCAAGAAGCGTTCAAAATCAATCAATATGATTTTGAGATATGTAAGTGTCACTAAGGAAATGTCTATGCTTGGTTAGAGGAGAGGAATCCATTATTGGTTACATAGATTTTTATTAATATGTTGGTTGTGTAGAAAATTTAAAGTCTACATTAGGGTACAATTTTCACTTTGTTGGAGGTGCTATATCTTGGAGATCTCATCTTCAAGAATGTCCAATTGTTTCCACTATATAAGTAGAGTATGTTGTAGCTAGTAAGGCATGTAATGAAGCATTGTGGCTTTCTCGACTTCCTTGTTAGATAGGTCTACTTCAGCATGTACCTTGTTTGTTCAGTGATAGTTAGAGTGCCATTACTTTGGCTAAGAATCTGGCCTATCATGCAAGGACCAAGCCCATTGAGGTGAGGTATCACTTCATTAGAGATTGATTAGCCATTGAGTGCACTATTCTTGAGAAGGTTCATACTCGAGATAATGAATGATGCCCAAAGCTTGAGTTTATGATAGCATCATCTCGAAGCTCTTTTAAAGGGAGTTCACCATGGTGCATTGCCATTGCAACACTTCAACATCTCGCTAAATTCAAATAAGAAAGGCATGACTTCATAGTGGAAAATGTTAGTGGGATTTCAAGGGTGGGTAAGGCAAACTCTAAGTGTTTACAAATCTTTATTAACATCTAGCATGTTGCATTTGGCAAGTAATTTACCTTTTTCTGCCAAACAACTATATTTGTGCACATGTATTTTACAACGATGGTGTTTTCTTGGGGAGGCCCTAGCAAGTTAATTAACCAAAAATTGGAGGATGAAGAGTGGGCACACAGAATATCATAGCTTGGTCATGGGTGATAGCAAGTAAATAGTGCATATACAAGGTTATATTTTATGTAAGAAAGTCTGCTACTATACACATAGGCCATACTTGGATGTTCCCTTAGCAATCTTTGTCGTCATGATGGATTTGCTTTGATTATGGTATGGCACATGAGATCTCTAACATTATCTTATGTCAATGTGCAACATCATCGACATCAATGTCAATCTTCTCTTTGATGTGTGATTGCACCTTCACTCTAATATGACCATATGTGGGTGGGTTGGATGACACCAAGTTCTTCTTATAAATTTTCCTCATGCATCTAATGAGAAAATATCCAAAGAATCTTTCTCAAATTAGTTCCAAATCTTTTGCATTAATTTCATTCACTTCTCTCTTCTATTCTCATTCATTAGTGTTTCTCTATCTTTGTGCATGGTCCAATGATGTTTCTCTACTTGTGAGTTTGTTCTACATGCATCTCTTGCTCTTCTTCATTAGAATATTTTACAAGTACTTTAAGAAGGGGGAACTAAAAATTGTCCTAAGTATATTGTAGCAAGTGAGGCATTTAAGGAAGCATTGTGGCTTTCTTGTCTTGCTTTTGATATGGGTCTACCTCAACATGTACCTCATTTGCTTAGTAATAGTGAGAGTGCAATTACTTTGGCTAAGAATCTGGTCTATCATGCAAAGGCCAAGCACATTGAGATGAGGTATCACTTCATTAGAGATTGCTTAGCCATTGGGCACATTATTCTTGATAAGGTTCATATTGGAGATAATGTTGTAGATGCTTTGACTAAAGCTCTACCTAGGATAACTTTTGACACTGTTGTCACTTGATGGGGGTTACTTGATTCCTCACCTTGCATAGTTACTTGTTCACTATGTAACATGCCCATCATGTGGGAAATATAGTTTGTATACTTACACCTAGGTATTCTTTATCATTCTTTATATTTTCTCCCCTATTCACTTTGGCCATATTGGGCTTTAGTGAGAGATTATTGACGTTAGTGTCCATCTAAAAGGACAAATGTTCATTATAGATACGTTTTGTAACAAGACATATATTGGATTGGTCAATCACAAACTCAATGTTAGATTGCATTTGTGAAACTTAAGAAATTTGTGTTTGTGCTCTTTGTGTACTGTGTGGTTTTTGCATATTCTATAGGTCTCATGCGGAGTACTATGTTTGGCATATGGAGATCGGTTTTCTATTGTGAAGGCATCCTTGCATAGCTCTTGCAAAGGAATCCATTGTGGTACATCACCATCACACCACTTAATTATTTTCATGTGAAAGAAAATATAAAGAAAAATTTTATGCATTAAAGAGTGTTAAAGGTAAAGGACATCATCTTGATGGGCATGTTAAATAGCTGCATGCACCATCTGCTTTGACTGTGAAAATAGAAGAAACTAATGCTATTTCTACTGTTGATGATGATGATGATGTGTTGACACTTGATAGTAGTGTGCCTAGTTAGGCTCTTATGCCTTCTTCTTCTTCCTTGTGTTTTTTGCATGCATCCGTAGACCTCCAACTCCAACAATTGGTATCGGAGAAGGTCATCGCTTCATCCAAGGCATCATCAACACCCCTTTGGCCATAGTCTCACAATTGCACAAAAATTGGTGAGCATTAGGGCGATTAGGAGTTCAAAATAGCTTTGCTATGTGGTGTCAAAATTTTGATCTGGGCTCATTTTGGCCTCCAAACACACTATCATTGTGCCCATGTAGACAATTTCATCTTCTTGTGCCAAACATATATATAGGTTTTTGTTCACCAATAGAAGCGCCTCAAAGTCTACCACAGGTTTAGCAGAACTTGACAGGCTAATTTTGTCCAACTTTTTGAGATACAATCATCTTTTTGCATCAGGGTATTTTAGCAAATGGCCATGACTGAAAGTAATGATGTATTCGTATGTTGGCTGTTGAGGATAAGTTGGATGGTGCCAATTACCCATTATGGGCATACATAATGCATCATGTATTGGTCGCAAAAGGATTGTGGAACACTGTGCATGGTGTTGAAAAATGACCTAATACACCTGTAAATACAATTATTGAAGGTGATGCAGATGAAGTTGAAGATGACGATCTTCAAATTCATTCTCGTGCTACAGTTCCTATTGCACCTACTGCAAAGCAACTTTGTTGAGATGGCAAACATACTCATGCACATGCATTGATAGCATTGTTTGTCAAACGTGCCATTATCCCTCATATTTGCGTTTGCAAAACAATAAAGGATGCTTGGGATACACTTACCACTTTGTACCAAGCAAGAAATGAGGTTCATGTTGCTTACCTTCAAAAATAGTTGGAGAGTGAGCATATGAATGAAAGAGATTCTATGGATAGTTTTTTGACAAAGATCAAAGATTTGAAGGAGTAGTTGATTTCTGCTAATGAAGTCTTGCCAGATAGTTCACTTGTGCAGACTGCTCTTAATGGTCTTCTAGATTTATAGTAGAGTTTTGCTTCTACTCTTCACTTGATGATGAAAGGGAATCCAAGTGCCTTAACATTTGAGGAGTTAGTCTCTATTTTGTTATAGGAAGACCAATATAGGCATAACAAGTCCATCATGCATGTAGCCATTCAAGCTTTCTTAGCTAGTTAGAAGGGCAAAGGTAAATGGAGCTCATCTACTAGTAAGCATAAATCTACTAATTTTGCACAGTCAAAAAAGGAAGACAAAGAAGAGAAGAAATAAAAAAAGCAAATTTTTTTTTGCAAATATTGTAAAGGAAATGATCATGTCATAAAAAGTTGTCCGAAACTGGCTGCAAAAGAAGCAAAGAAAAAAGAGTTTAGAATGGTTGTTGTAGAGGCCTCTACACCTAAAATAAGAGTCTGCTAATCTTGTGCAAAATGAAGAATGGGTGTTTACGATTGCTTTCAGTTATGACCCATCTTCTCATGAATAGTGTATGTCTACTGTAGACTCAGATGTTTGGTACTTTGACAGTGGGGCAACCAAACATATTACCTCGCAGCACAATTTCTTCAGTTCACTTGAGCTTGCCCCTACAAGGAATACTATCACATGTCATTAACAACTCCTCTTACCCTATAATGGGAGTTGTTAAGATCATTTGGACTACTACTGATGCTAATTGTTTCGCGTTGTTAGATGCCTTGTTTTTGCCAGGGATCAAAAAAAATCTTTCATCAATTTTAGCATTATCCAAGATTGGCTTGGTTGTGAAATTTGTTGACAACAGATGTACAATCCATGATCTTTCAAATGGCGATGTTATCATTGCTTTTGGCATTTTATGTCGTGGGTTGTATAACCTCATAGATTATGCAAAATCTATGAATGATTCAGCATGTGTAGTTCAAGATTCTTAGGTTATGTCATATGCAAAGCTTTGGCATGCATGCTTTGTTCATCTGAATTATGCTAGTTTGCTACAAGTACAGAAATTTGAAATGGTGTCCTCTCTACCCAAACTTGAGGCACCTTGTAAACATGTTTGCGAAGGCTGTATTTTGGGTAAAATGCATCATTCCTTTCCCAAAAGATGGTTCAATTTGAGCTACTAAAAAATTGTAGCTTGTTCACAGTGATGTCTTGGTCATACGTAGATACCCTCTTTTGGGAAGTACCTTTACTTCGTGACTTTTAATGATGATTTTTCTAAGCATGCATGGGTGAATCCACTAAAAGCAAAGTCCAAAGTGTTTATGTGCTTTAAACAGTTTCTAATTTTGGTTGAAAATCTATCAGCATGTAAAATGGGCACCCTCCATTCTAATCAAGTGAGGGATATATATCTTCTAAGTTTAATGGATTTTTGGTTGAACATGGGATAAAATATCAGTGTGCAGTGTCGTATATACCACAACATAATGGAGTTGTTGAAAGGAAGAACATGTAACTCATGGAGATGGCAAGGTGTATGGTCAAAAGTGAGGCTTTACCACATAGCTTTTGTCTTGAGGTTATTATGTGTGCAGCTTATGTACTTAATAGGTGTCCCACTAAGACATTGCATTCTATCACTCCATATGAGGCTTGGCATGGTTGCAAGCCATCTGTTGCTCATCGATGTGTCTTTTATTGTCTGGCATATGCATTGGTGCCTGAACAACAACACAAAAAATTGGATGATAAAGTAGTAAAATGTATTTTTGTTGGGTATAGTTCTAAAAGCAAAGGCTATCATCTGTATCATCCACAAAATAAACACAGTTTGGTTAGCCGTGATGTTGTTTTTGTGGAAGATGCAATTCAAACATTAATTTCATGTACTAAGGAGACATCAATTAGCTCCAAAGCTATGTATGACACTTTGCTTCCTCTTTTTATAGGTGGATAGTCAAGTGCTGGTCCAAATGAGGCAATTTGTCAACCCTTATAGGTTCCACATGATGATGCAGATCATTCCATTTCTTATGCAGATTTGCATGATGCACTTATTGATGAGAGTCTTGATATAAAAAGGAAAAAACTATGCCTAAATGGTTGGTGCAAATTTTGCGAGATAGAAAATTAGATGCATCTCTATCATATTGTACTCATTCACGATCTTATAGTGCTTCTTTTGCATCAGATTGCTATGCTATGGCTGCCTCCAGTATTTGTGATGAGAATGAGCCTGTTTCTTTGATGAAGCACAAAATTTAGAAAATTGGATGGCTTCCATGCAATCAGAATATGATGCTATTATGAGTAATGGTGCTTGGTCTTTATGTGATTTGCCTCAAGGGAAAAAGTCCATTGGCACTAAATGGGTATACAAGCTAAAGCGTAAGCCTGATGGAACAATCCTTCTCGACCATATCTAAGAAAAATGCATTTCTTTGACTTATGGCCCAAATTTGTCTAAGATTCTTGGGTATATGAACATATGCTTCACACCCGAAAACTTGAAGATGATCATAATATGGTGGCTTCCATATCCATAACTCATGTGCCCCTTTCAGACCTTTGATAGTACTAGGTGAAAGATTAATCACATGAACTGTAGTCAATAGTGCTTCTATCCAAAAGCTTTGTGAAAGGTTTGCATGATGCAACATAGAAACTACTCTATCCTGAATAGTTTTATTCATCCTTTCAACTACATCATTCTATACAGAGTTATAAGGAATTCTTCTAGACTGAGAGAAAAGGTTGAATTCATGTGAGTTATACTCACCCCCATTATCTGAATTTAAAGGCTTGAGCTTAGTTCCTTTTTCAATCTCAACTGAAGCATCATAATCTAGCAACCACATATGGGAAAGAGAATATGCCATAAGAGCCTCAGTAGGCATAATATTAAAAAGTTTCAACACATCAACAACATAAAAAATAGCATTAATTTCTTCAGTCTTCATAGTCAAAGCAGATGGTGCAACAATTAACATGCCCATCAACATTTTGTCCTTTACCTTTAGCATTCTTTAAAGCATTGCAGTCTTTCTTCGTGTCCTTTCTTATGACGATAATGGCATGACATATCCCTCTTCCTTTATTTACTTCTACTCTTATTCAATTGACCACTCTTTTCCTTGTTCTTGTTCCTACCACATTGCCGAGTCTTTCCTTGGCAAGAATCACAAACATTATATGCATCTCCACTCTGAGTGACAACCATAGGATTTTCTACAAATCTCCTCACTCAATAGTGCTCCACATATCATCATAGATCAATTTACCACCAGGTGCACTATTGCTAATAGCTATGCAAAACGTATCCCATGATGATGGCAACGTGCATAGCAATAAGGCTACTTTCATTTCGTTATCCATCTCCATTTTCTAAGCATGTAACTAAGAGAATATAGCATCAAACTCATTTAGATGAGAAACAACATTATCTTTGTGCTTCATGCAAAGGTCATATGAGTTTCTCATTAGATACAATTTATTTGATGTCGTTTCTTTTTTATATGTATTGCATAACTTCTTCCAAAGCTCCTCTATATTTTTACAGTCTAATACTATAAAGTAAACATTATCTGCCATATGCAATCGAATGGTAGAGCTAGCCATTTCATCAAACTCATCCCAATCATCATCATCCATATCAATAAGCTTCTTTGAGATTCCATTTACTGGCTTCCATTATCTCCTCTGAATTAGCACATCATTAATCTGATTCTTACATAGAGCAAAGTTTGTTTTGGATTTGAGAATGGTCTTTGCCCTGCAAGTTATAGCTCCTCTTGGGAACATTGGCACTAGACATAGATCCATGAGATCTACCTTAGATTTTTGATGCCATGATGATAGAGAAATGACTAGAATGATAATGGAACTTAAATACTCCAAAACACCACGAAGGCTCAAAAAAGGATGACCAAGTGTCAGATTCTAGGAAGAATTTGGCAGAGTCTCCCAAGAAAAATGGATTAATGAACAACAATGACCAACCGAAAGGATTATGGGAGAATGTATGTGCTCACACCAATAAGTGTGTCAAGGAGTAAAATTGAACACTGTATAGTTGAAAAACAAAAATCTAGAAAATTTTTGTGAGAGTCTCCTCTAGAAAATGAACATATGACCATTGTCAAAAACTCATAAAACTATGAGTAAGATGTATAAACCTACCGAGTGAACCACTCAATCCATTGCATATAACCACTTAACCAAAAGAAGCCAATTAGGCTTATCGAGCACCTATGAAAGGCTAGCATATATCTCCTATGACGAGGTTGGTTAAGTCTTCCACCTATGTCACCAAAGAGATCCCACTATCTGGGTGTCTCCTAGTTAAGAAAACCTCAGCACAACCCTCTTTATCAACATCAAAGGCTTTATGAAAAAACATAACCACTATATCAATGACCACATTGATTACATAAGCAATATCCACAAAAGCGAGCTCCATGGAGAATGGTACTAGGATGGGTGACCTCCTAGGAAGTACCAGGAACCTCCGTTTTCCTTGATCGTTGAGGTCCTCTCTTGCGCATATCCAATGGTGTCAATGGTGACTTTAGTGACTCATATGACAAGATATGCCAAGGTCTATGCTTTAGTCGGAACCGTAGTCGTAACCCCTGGAGAAAACCTTAGGTGGGTGAGTGGGTGCTCGCTTTGCTCACACAATAGTAAAAACCTTTATTTTGAACTGCTCTACTAGTGAAGTGGTGTGATGGTAATGTGCCATGGGGAATTCTTCTTTGCAAGAGCTACACAACGACGCCCTCACAATAGAAAACCAAGCTCCACATGCCAAACACAATGCTCTACATGAGACTTGTAGAACACATAGGAACCACATAGTACACAGAGAGCATGGACACAAATTTCCTAGATTTCACAAATGTTGTCGAACATCAAGTCTGTGGATGAACAATTTACTATATTTTTTATTACAGAACATATACAAAAGTGTCAAACTTATAAAAAGACTCAAGGGCTAAAAATTCATTGATAACAGTGAATGTACTATTGATATATTTAGGTAGTGATGTGTGTGAACACTCTAGGATCGTCGGGGCACTTTTTTCCCTCTTTAGGAGGTTTTTTCCCCCGGCTTCTATATATGCCTACTACCCTAACATGTTACTTATCTTTTGTACATTCTAGTGGTAATACATTCAATATTGTGTGTTATGCTCCAAGCTTCTTCTTCTTCCTTGTGTTGTTTGTGTGCTTTCACAGACCTCAAACTCCAAAAATTGGTATCAAAGCAGGTGGCCGCTTCATGAAATTCGGTGAGCGTGAAATTGTAGTCTCCGATCACAGTCTCAAAATTGCATGAAATTTGGTGAGCATACTCAAAGTGATTAGGAGATCAAAATTTCTTTGTTCTATGGTTGCGAAATCCTGATATGAGCTTGTTTTAGCCTTCGAATGCACTATCACAGTGCTTGTGTAGGCTATTTTATCTTTTTGTACCAAAGATATATATAGGTTTCGGTTTGCCAGTATAAGCGTCTCAAAGTCTACTATAGGTGTAGCAGAACTTGTCAGAGGTAGTTCTATTCAACTTTTTTAGATGCAGTCATTTTTCTGCATCAGGGTATATTAATCAGTGGCCATGGCTAAAAGCAGTGATGTATTTGGTATTTTGGTTGTTGAGGATAAGTTGGATGGTACGAATTACCCATTGTGGGCCCATATGGTGCGTCATGTATTGTTCACAAAAGGACTATGGAATATTGTGCAGGGTGTTGAAAAATGTCCTATTACACCTACAAATATAGGTATTGAAGTTGTTGTAGACGGCATTGAAGATGACCATATTCTTCATGTTCCTGTTTGTGTTGTAGTTTCTACTGCACCTACTGTAGAGCAAATTTGTTTGGATGGAAGAGATGCTCAGGCACATGCATTGATAGCCTTGTCTGTCAAACGTGCCATTATTCCTCACATTCACTCTTGCAGAACAACTAAGGATGCTTGGGATACACTTACCACATTATACCAGGCTATGAATGAGGCTCGTGTTGCTTACCTCCTAAAATAGTTGGAGAGTGAGCATATGAATGAAGGTGATTCTATGGAAATTTTTCTAACAAAGATCAAAGATTTGAAGGAACAATTAACTCTTGCTGACGAAGTCTTTCCTGACAGTTCACTTGTGCAGACTGTTCTGAATGCTCTTCTCGATTCATACTCGGGTTTTGCTTCTACTCTTCGTTTGATGATGAAAGGAAATCCAAATGCCTTAACATTTCAGGAGTTAGTCTCTGCTCTGTTGCAAGAAGATCAATCTAGGTAGAATAGGTCCATTATGCATGTTGTAGATCAAGCTTTCTTGGCTAATGAGAAGGGCAAAGGTAAATGGAGCTCTTCTACTAGTAAGTAGAAATCTGCTAATTCTGCACAATCAAAGAAGGATGACAAAGACGACAAGAAAATAGAAAATCAAAAATTGTTTTGCAAGTACTGTAAAGCAAATGATCATGTCATAAAGAATTGTCCAAAATTGGCTGCAAAAGAGGCAAAGAAAAAAGAGTCTAGAATGGTTGAAACAGAGTGTACTAATCTAGTGTAGAATGAAGAATGGGTGTTTACTATTGTTTGCAGTTTTGACCCATCTTCTCTTGAACAATTTATGTCTGCAGTAGACTTAGATGTTTGGTACCTTGATAGTGGGGCAACCAAACATATTACATCGCAACACAATTTCTTCACTTCACTTGAGCCTACCCCTATAGGGAATATTGTCACATTGGATGCTTTATTTGTGCCAAGGATCAAGAAGAATCTGTTATCAGTTTCAGCTTTAGCCAAGATTTTCTTGGTTGTGAAATTTGTTGATGACAAATGTACAATTCATGATCTGTCAAATGGCAACATGATTATTGCTTTTGTCATTTTATGTCATGGGTTGTATAAGCTCATAGACTGTGAAAAATTTGTGAATGATTCAACATGTGTTGTACATGATTCTCAGGCTAAGTCGGATGCAAAGCTTTGGCATGCACGCTTTGGACATTCGAATTCGCTAGTTTGCTACACCTTCAGAAATCTGAAATGGTGTCCTCTCTGCCCAAACTTGAGGCACCTAGTAAACATGTATGTGAAGGCTGTATTTTGGACAAAATGCTAAGCATTCCTCCTTTCCAAAAGATGTTTTAGTTCGAGCTACTAAAGAATTGCATCTTGTTCACAATGATGTCTGTGGTCCTATGTAGACACCCTCTTTTGGAAACTATCTTTACTTGTGACTTTCATCGATGATTTTTCCAGGCATGCATGGGTATATCCATTGAAAGCAAAGTCTGAAGTGTTTATGTGCTTCAAACAGTTTTTGGTTTTAGCTAAAAATCTGTCAACATGTAAAATGGGCACCCTCCATTCTGATGAAGGGGGGAATATATGTCTTCTGACTTTAATGCATTTCTGGATGAATGTGGGATAAAACATTAGTGTACAGTGCCGTATACACCTCAATAGAATGGAGTTTCTAAATGAAAGAATAGGTCACTCATGGAGATGGTGAGGTGTATGGTCAAGAGTCAGGCTTTACCACATAGTTTTTGGCTTGACGCTATTATGTGTGAAGCAAATGTACTTAACATGAGTCCCACTAAAGCGCTACAGTCTATCACTCCATATGAGGCTTGGCATGGTCGCAAGCCACCTATTGCGCATCTACGTGTTTTTGGTTGTTTGGCATATGCATTAGTGCCTGAACAACAACGCATGAAATTGGATGATAAAGTAGTGAAATATATTTTTGTTGGGTACAGTTCTGAAAGCAAAGGCTATCATCTGTATATCCACAAAGTAAACACATTTTCATTAGCCCTGATGTTGTTTTTGTGGAAGATGCTATTCAACCATTACTTTCATGTACTAAGGAGAGATCAGTTAGCTCCAAAGACATGTATGACACTTTGCTGCCTCTTTTTACAAGTGGACAGTCTAGTGTTGGTCCTAATGAGGCAACTTCTTAGCCTTTGTAGGTTTCATGTGATGATGCAGATCATTTGATTTCTGATGCAGATTTACATGATCCACTTGTTGATGAGAGAGTTGATATTGAGGAGGCAAAAACTATGCCAAAATGGTTGGTGCAGACTTTGCATGACAACAAATTAGATGCACCTGTGTCATATCATACTCGTTTAGGCTCTCATAGTGCTTCTTTTGCATAATATTGCTATGTTATGGCTGCCCCTAGTCTCTATGATGAGAATGAGCCTATTTTGTTTGATGAAGCACAAAATTCTGAAAATTGAATGGTTGTTATGCAATCAGAATATGATGCTATCATGAAAAATGGTACCTAGCCTTTATGTGACTTGCTCTTGGCAAGAAACCATTGGCACTAACTGGATATACAAGTTGAAGTGTAAGCCTGATGGAATAGTTGACAAGTATAAGGCTAAGCTTGTTGCAAAGGGTTATGCACAGGAAAGAGGCATTGATTTTGATGAAACCTTTGCTTCTACATGCCGGATGACTACTGTTTGTAGCATTTATGCACTTGCAGCTCATCGTGGTTGGAATGGACATCATTTGGACATTAAAACTACATTTTTGAATGGTGACTTGCATGAAGAAGTGTATGTTTTTCAGCCCCATGGCTTTGTGGAGAAAGGGCACAAAAACCAAGTGTGCAAGTTGAAGAAGGCATTATATGGTTTACAACAAGCACCACATGCTTGGTATGAAAAGATACATGCCTATCTAATTGCACATGGTTTTGAGAACAATCCAATTGAAAGCACCTTATATGTTAAGCGTGCTAATGATGTGCTTCTAATCATTGTTATGTATGTTGATGACATGCTCCTCACTGGTCCTCATGATAAGCATATTGCTGATTTTAAGGCTGATTTGCATGCCTCATTTGAGATGTCTGATTTGAGGCATTTGCATCATTATTTGGGCATCTAGTTCATGCAAGTTGATGGTGGAATGGCTTTGTGTCAAACAAAATATACTGACACATTATTGTAGCATTTTGGCCTTGAAGACTATAAACCTATTGCCACTCCTATGGAGATAGGTTTACGATTGAGTCTTCATGATGCTGAAGATGCATTTGATGTTGTTCTCTATCAATAGGTTGTTGGATGCTTGATTTACTTATGCATTACTCGGCCAGATATTCAGTTTGTTGTCTCACAGATGAGCAGGTTTATGCATTGCCCATGTGTCAAGCATTGGCAGGCAGTTAAGCACATCTTTCGCTACTTGAGTTGCTACTTGGATTGTTTTATCCCAAGGGGGGGATCATTATTGCCAGATTTACATGCTTTTTTTGACTCTGACTGGGCTAGTTGCTATGACACTCGTGTGTCCACCAATGGCTTTTGCTTTATGCTTGGTAGCTCATGTATATCTTGGTTGAGCAAGAAGCAACCTACTGTGGCCACTTCCAATTGTGAGGCTGAGTATAGGGCAACTTTAACAATGATTGTTCAGTGTGTGTGGCTCAGATGCCTTATGGTTGATTTGGGCATTGGTCATCTTCTACCACCACTATCTTCACTGACAATCAGAGTGCATTGGCAGTTGTGAGGAACCCTATGTTCCATGCTCGCACTAAGCACATTGAGGTGCATTATCATTATGTCAGGGAGAAACAAAAGTCATTACTTTGTATTTTCCGACAATCTCCTAGAAGAAGAACTGATGTACCCCAAATTCCCTTGAAAATCCCTGAACTTCCCCATATTTGTCAAGTTTTCCCCATAACATGCGCAAACTTTCTCATAATTCCCAAACTTTACACTAAAAATCCTTGAAGTTCCCCATAAAAAATCACAAAAATTCCCCATATTCACAAAAATTTCCCTTGAAGATCCTCCGATTTCCTCATCCAATAATCTGTTATTGTTTGTAGCTTGTAGTGGCTTCCTCCAAGGCTTATGACTAAGATGGCAACCAAGGCATACCTTGTCATCTGAGTCACGAAAGTCATTGTTGGTGCATCGGTTGCATGCAAGGAATGACTTCAACGATCCAGGAAGATAAAGTACTAGCACTTCTTAGGAGGTCACCCATTCTAATATTGCTCCTTCTAAAGCTTGCTTAGGTACAAGGTTTTCCTACCACTAAACTGTAGTTTTTTGGTTATTGTAGGATTGAAGATTCTTCATATTACATTATTCTGGAGCCTTCAAAGTGTTTTTTGGCTCTTTGCATTGACTTTTGGAGAGTTTCTTTGGGTACAAGATTATGGAAAATTAGAAGCTAATCTTGCAAGTTCGGGATAGTTTTGACTATATAGGTGGAAAGGTTGGTCCAAAGATCAATCTTGTCACTAGAGTAGTGTTGCATACGCAACGCATTGCGAACGTTCGCAACTTTCGCAACACAACTCCACGTTGCGTACGCATTCGCAACACGTTGCTAAAAAATCAAAAAATAAAGCCTTTCCCAATAAGCAAGAAATGGTCCACAAGGAAGGTTATTTTCTCTTTAACCATTACAACTTATGAACAAAAAAGTTGATGAGCTGAATAATCATACAAGAAAGACCAATGCCTCAATGAGAAAAAAGAAAGGAAGGGAGACAAATACAGTATACAATGTCCCACTTACCATATGATCATTCCAACATCATGTATCATATAACATCATGTAGCATATAACCTCATGTAGCATATAACATCATGCATATGCATATATATGTATCTACTTATGTAGCATATATATGTATCTACATATGCATGTAAGTATGTATGATGTAATTTCTATAATCTATTAGTCTATGTTTATTGCAAAACATGTGTATTTACTTATGTATCTAATATATATGTTTTTATGTGTGTAGTATGTACTTAGTACCTACTATGTACATAATATGTATGCATCTATATGCTACATATATATGTAATATGTATATACTATGTATATATGTAAGTAAAAATATATGTATTGCATATGCATGTAGTATATATTTACTACTATGTTTATGATATAATGTAATCTATGCATGTATGTATGTATGCACTATTTATATATGTATGTATGTATGTACATGACAAGACAAATTGATGGCCTATATATTTGATATGTACATTGTATAAATGTAAACATGTTTTGTTTTCATGCCTTTTTTATGATACTTAAGCATTTATAAGAGGATTTTAATACCTAGGATATCTAGAATTTTGAAAATATATATAAAATAGAAATTGAAGTGTACGAAACTTTATTGCAACTTGGGGTTCGCAACTTCAACCCGTTGCTAACGCGTTAGCAACCCGTTGCCTACGACGTTGCCATCCTGTTGCTAACCACTATGCACTAGAGGCACTTGAGATTGTGTCCCCTTAGCAATGTACATGTTGGAGTTTGAGGTTTGCAGAAGCACGCGAATAGCACAAGGAAGAAGAAGAAGCTTGGAGCACAACACACAATACTGAATGTATTGCCACTAGAATGTACAAAACATAAGTAACCTGTTAGGGTAGTAGGCATATATACAAGCCAGGGGGAAAAAACCTCCTAAAGAGGGAAAAAAGTGCCCCGACAGTCCTAGAGTGTTCACACACATCACTACCTAAATATATCAACAAATCTCCCCTGGGACTGATGCGGTAAACAAGGAGTTGTCACTCAGGAGTTGTCACTCATGTATAAGGAAGTGCCAAGCTATGTGGAATTACTCCACAAAAGGAAGTAAGCCCAAAGCTTTGCGAAAAGCTTCAAAATTCTCCCTAGGCAGAGCCTTCGTGAAAAGGTCTGCAATGTTCTCTTGCATGGGCACATATGCCAAGTTGACACTCCTACCGAAACGAACAGAATACCTCCATTTATCCTTACTATAGTTGTCCTATGTGCAGAACACACTAACGATGGAACAACTTAATCAAATTCATATATGTAAAGACAAACTATGCACAATTCCTACTATTGCCACGTAATTTTCTTCCAAAGTCTGACTGTATTCAATCGTCAACTACAATTCCTAAATTCTAATTTAGCCCACCTAGCATTGTGCAAACGCTCTCGGATTCCAAACTACATATAATATCTCTAGAGTCTACTTAATCCACCGTAAATTACTTGATCGAATGACTTTTTTGAATTAATAATAACAAACAACAAAGAAGAGAATGTGGAAATAGGGAGATAACTCATTCATAAACAAGCCGAAATAGATTATGAGTCAAAAATATGAGTATAAGCACCACATTGTAGCACAAGGACAACTATTACATCAGATTTTACTGCTTATGCCCAAACTTTTAGTAATCTACCTATCTTACTAATCCTATTCTTCTCAACTCTATGCTGCATCATGCCTTTTGCTTCTCTTTTATGCAGGGTCTAGGTTGTATGTTGTACTTGAAGAACGATTACTCTCATAAATAGAGCATTGCACCTCAAATAGACATTGGTGATAGAAAGGGAAGTATACTACAAATCTTTTACTGAACATTCGAGTTACCAAAAAAGGGGGTTGTAGGAGTTCCTAATTTTTAACAAAATAGAGTTTTTACAAGTCTCCAATAGTACCCTAACATCACCACTCATATTCTTATGTCCTCGCTAACTTAAAAATAGTCGTAAACCTTCATTTGAACTTCGACTCAAGATCTAATAATAGAATATGGGAAGAAATGGCTAAAGGACTCCTTAGCTTTTACACAAAGTGTAGAAATGTTACAAAAGTAGGCTTTGGACATGTTCTAATGTGGCAACTCTAGTATTGGCTGAATAATAGATATGGACAATCAGAATTTATTATCAGAGCAAAGCAAAATTGTTCTGAGAAGGGAAGCCCGTCTCAAAAAATTGTGGACCCAGAATTCTTGTTGTCTTTTTAGCAAATAAAATGTTGACATTTAGAAAAACCAAGTGTGCTGCCGAGCTGTGTGAACCTACCCTAAGCTTAATTCATCTAAAACCCATCCTTAATGAGTTCACACGGGCATAGGAAATGGCCCACGAAAAAGCTCGGAACAAAGCGATAGCAAACATGGGACTTTGAAAACTAAAAAGGAATACTACTCTTCGCCTCACCCACATCAACGGTCATTTGAGAGTATTCCTCTTGTAATATATTGGGTCTGGCTTCCACTTAAGCTCTCACGAGACGCATTCTCCTTCCCTCAGCCTGGCCCTCTCATCTTCCTCGTCTTGCTGTTCGCTCTCATTCCTTGGAGTGTCGAGCTCTTGAACAGGAAGTGACATCGTCTACTTCGTCTGGGACCAGGCAGATTTCAGTTCCTTGTTTTCGTCATCCTTACGAAGATGAATATCGATGGCGGAGTTGAGGCCAACTCCCGGCAGCAGCAGGGCAACTTCGCCATCGCGGCTGGTCCACCACACAGCTTAAAACAGTCAAAGACAGTTTCCAGCCCTGTTGACACGCATTCTGTCTCGAGAAGGTAAGCAGCTGCGGGCTTCTCGTTTCTGAATTTTTTCGTTAGTTAGGGTCTGCGAGCATTCTTCCGTATCCTTCTTCCGGTTTTACCAAACTTTCGCGGGTCTATCTTTGTATTTCGATTCACGCACTGTATATGAATATCCTGTACGAATTTGTGACAAATTCTGTTGCACAGAGATTTTTGGTGATCCACATACATAATATGCTTTTTCTAGGTCATTACTTTTAGTAATTCAGTGATGAAGGTTTAGGTTAGGATGATCAGAAATCTGACCCCATTTTAAGGCGTTGTTTTCGAAGTTCCTTTTCTGTTTTTAGCGGATTGCAACCATTTCAGAGTTTACAAAGGGTCTCTTCAAATTACGGTTCTTAACACAGAATATGCGACTTGTCAGATGTGAATTAATATTCCTGGCATTTCTACGATGTAATCTACTTGGTAGATACTGCCACTGTCCTGATAAATTATTCCTGAATTTATCTGGATGCTAGCTTTGCATCACTCGTGAAGTGTACTTCTGAAATATGTGTGCAGAGTTTACAAAGGGTCTCTTCAAATTACGGTTCTTAACGCAGAATATGCGACTTGTCAGATGTGAATTAATATTCCTGGCATTTCTACGATGTAATCTGCTTGGTAGATACTGCCACTGTCCTGATAAATTATTCCTGAATTTATCTGGATGCTAGCTTTGCATCACTCGTGAAGTGTACTTCTGAAATATGTGTGCGTGTGTGTGTGTGTGGTTATGATTGTACAATGGTATATATTCCATGGTTCAGAGGATTTTACACTGTATCTGAGGTGCTTGCCTAAGCTCTGGTTTTGAAATATGTCGTTGTTTGAATTAATATTCCCGGCATTCCTACGATGTAATCTACTTGGTAGGTACTGCCACTGTCCTGATAAAATATTCCTGAATTTATCTGGATGCTAGCTTTGCATCACTCGTGAAGTGTACTTCTGAAATATGTGTGTGTGTGTGTGGTTATGATTGTACAACGGTATATATTCCATGGTTCAGAGGATTTAACCCTGTATCTGAGGTCCTTGCCTAAGCTCTGGTTTTGAAATATGTCGTTGCTTGGATTGGAATGTCTTTAGCTGTTTATATTATGCCTCCGTTGGTGTGAGCATGATTAAGGAAACAAAGGTATCTTGCCGTTAGATGTCTGATATCAAGAAGTCTCTTCCAATTCTGTATATAAAATTGGTAAGATGCTCTCACTGGCCTATGATGCAAGAAAACACAGTTCTGATATCAATATGATATTTTTCATATGACTAGGACGAGCTGAGGCCTGGCTCCCACTAATTTAGGTCCTCCAACTTGGTTGGCAGTAACTCCTGCTGTGTACTCACTTCACTTTTCTAGTGTACTCTCTTTTGGATCACATCACTTTTCTAGTGTATTCTCTTTTTGTTTTTAAAACTTAATATTATTTATTCCCTGCTGTTGTGTGCTTTAATTTTTGTGACTTATCATGTGCAACTGTAATCTTAGAGGTTTTGTGTTCTTGCAGATTGCAATCAGAACTTATGGTCTTGATGGTAAGCATGTGCCTTCCATATGCCAATCTATTACCATCTGAATTCAGAACTGAAATGCTTTTGTACATTGCAGACGCGAGGCGATCCTGGAATTTCAGCCTTCCCAGAGGGAGATAATATATTTTCATGGATTGGAACCATTAAAGGCTGCACAGGAACAGTGTATGAAGCTTTGTCGTTTAAGTTGTCAATGAAGTTTCCAACGGACTATCCATTCAAGCCCCCAACTATTAAGTTTGATCCTCCCTGCTTTCACCCAAATGTCGATCAATATGGAAACATATGCCTTGATATTCTGCAGGTTGAGTATGCTGTCAAACTGCATCTGCTTTTGATGCCAGTGTAACTTTATTGTTGTTTGGTGTGTGGTTGAAAACTTACATTTATTGTGGATCCAGGACAAATGGTCTTCTGCATATGATGTAAGAACGGTTTTGCTTTCCATTCAATCCCTTCTAGGAGGTAATATAATCAAGAATTATTGATATTGAGTAACATTTGTTTGCGAAACTAAATATTGTGGGTGCTCTTAACATACAGAACCAAATAATGATAGCCCCTTGAACAGTTATGCTGCAGCATTGTGGTCTAATCAAGAAGGTAATTTTTTTCTTCTAATTATGAGATTATGGCATCTAAATAGTCCTGAATTTATGGGTTGATGACTGTGTAGCACATTATAATGTTCTGTTGCAATTTTATTTGATTTTTTTTTCTTTGTAGAGTATCGGAAAGCCATGCTAAGGTATCACAAAGATGTTGGAGGGAGGTAGGCAATGGGCGTCAATTACTATGAGTGAATAGTATTCTGGATGACCATTCAACATATATCTCTATTATCAATTCGTACCATTGATGATTGTAACAACAGCCATTTTTCATGTAAACCCGAAATGTGGGGATTTCTGTAAGAATCAACAGTGTCACTATGTTTATCAGTACTCGATGCTCTGATGTTGAAAGCTAATGAGTTTTCAAAGAAAATGAATTCTTGATTTTTGCAACCTGTCTTTCCAACATCTTTTCTAGCATTGCAAAGTTGTGGAGGCATGTGCTCTGATGGAGCTAGAGCTATCTTAAGTGTATACAGGTCATGATTTTGTTTAAGCCTGGCAGGTCATATAGGTGTAGGTTATTTTGTCTGTGGTATCTGTGCTAAGGGAAATTCTAGTGAAGTTATTTGGCAAGTTTACTGTATACAGGTTGGTCATCAACTTGTGATGTAATCTTCACCATTCTCTGGTATGATCTTGTTCTGGGCCTGGCAGGTTAGGCAGGTCTCTGTTGTATCTTCTACTGAAGTTGTCTGGCAAGTTTACGACATTTTGTGCAGCTTTTTTTAAAGCGTTATGCGTAAATAACCTCTTTTTGAAACGTTACACACTTAACCTTGAAATATATGCCTACGAAGTGCACAGATATGGCAGCTGTAATGCTGTTCTTCTAACTGCTGTAAAGTTGAACAACAACAAACTTTATGATTATACATCTTTGACCAGGAGGATATTTAGCTGTTTGATTTGGACGATGTCGATTGTAAATTATATGTACGTGCCATCATCTTTGATGAGAATGATACATCCTTGGCTGTAATTTGCAAAGTGGATCTACCTATTACGTGCCATCATCTTTGATAAGAATGATACATCCTTGGCTGCAAGTTGCAAAGTTGATAAGAATGATACATCCTCGCCTACAATGTGCACAGATATGGTGGCTGTAATGCTGTTCTTTGTAATGCTGTTCTTCTAACTGCTGTAAAGTTGAACAACGACAAACTCCATGTTTAATACGTCTTTGACCAGGAGGATATTTAGCTGTATGATTTGGACGATGTCTATTGCGAACTGTATGTATGTGCCATCATCTAACTGTATGTATGTGAACTGTATGTATTTAGATATGGCGGCTGTAATGCTGTTCTTCTAACTGCTGTAAAGTTGAACAACAACAAACTTTATGTTTACACATCTTTGACCAGGAGGATATTTAGCTGTTTGATTTGGACGATGGCGATTATAAATTATATGTATGTGCCATCATCTTTGATGAGAATGATACATCCTTGGCTGTAATTTGCGAAGTGGATCCACCTATTACGTGCCATCATCTTTGATGAGAATGACACATCCTCGGCTGCAATTTGCAAAGTTGATGAGAATGATACATCCTCGCCTACAATGTGCACAGATATGGTGGCTGTAATGCTGTTCTTTGTAATGCTGTTCTTCTAACTGCTGTAAAGTTGAATAACGACAAACTCTATGTTTATACATCTTTGACCAGGAGGATATTTAGCTGTATGATTTGGACGATGTCTATTGTGAACTGTATGTATGTGCCATCATCTTTGATGAGAATGATACATCCTCGGCTGTAATTTGCAAAGTGGATCTACCTATTATTATTTTGTAAAACAAAAAATGTTATAAATGAAAAGATAAAAGTACAAGAGACTTCGCACACAATAAAAAAAACAAAAAAAGCTGTAAAGTAAGAGGAGAACAGCTCAAGAGAGCTAGAGAGAAGTACAAAGAAGGCGATGATAATACCTATTATGGTGAGGATGATCCATCGTCCTTGGCTGCATCTATCTATGGTGAGTATTTGGAACAGCTAACATATATTATGGTAACTATTATGATCCATTTTGAGACCGGGTAGAGCTGTCCTGATGATTGTAAACAGAAGAAGGCAATGTTGAACAACGACAAACTCTATGTTTATACATCTTTGACCAGGAGGATATTTAGCTGTTTGATTTGGACGATGTCTATTGTGAATCGTATGTATGTGCCATCATCTTTGATGAGAATGATTATTTTGTAAAACAAAAAATGTTATAAATGAAAAGATAAAAGTACAAGAGACTTCGCACACAAAAAAAAAACAAAGAAAGCTGTTAAAGTGGAGAACAGCTCAAGAGAGCTAGAGAGAAGAAGTACAAAGAAGGCTGCATCTATCTATGGTGAGTATTTGGAATTCAGACACAGCTAACATATATTATGGTAACTATTATGATCCATTTTGAGACCGAGTAGAGCTGTCCCGATGATTGTAAACAGAAGAAGAAGGCAATGTTGTGAGGATATATGTACAAAATCTGAGGTGAAGCAATGTAGAGTCCAAAAGAAGGATAAAACAATGCAGCTAAACTAAAACTTTCTGCACTGTTGCCTATGGCAACAGAAGAAGGCAATGTTGTGAGGATATATGTACAAATTCTGAGGTAAAGCAATGTAGAGTCCAAAAGAAGGATCTTATTTCAAAGAGGTATGATCCTCTGCTCTTGAGAGTGTCCAGCATGTTGTGCTCTTACAAGTGTTCATATTGAATATTCCAGCAATGTTGAGGATGATGGTGTAGGGAGCCCAACATGGGTACAACTCTCCAAAAATAAGGATAGTAAGTGGTTGAAATTTTTCTCTAATTGGGTTTTATTTTTTATTATGTGTTGCGTGGCATATATTTCTTTGTTAAGAGCGCCCATGACAACTGAAATCTGAGGTAAAGCAATGTAGAGTCCAAAAAATGGATAAAACAATGCAGCTAAACTAAAAACTTTCTCCACTATTGCCCATGGCAACAGAAGAAGAAGAAGGCGATGTTGTGAGGATATAAGTTTAAAAATCTGAGGTAAAGCAATGTGGAGTCCAAAAGTGGATAGAACAATGCAGCTAATCTGAAAAATTTTCTCTTCCATTATCGTTCATTTCGAGACAGGGGATTAGTAGAAGCTGAACAAAGAGGATGCTGTCCTGATGAGGCCCAAACTCTGCAGTGTCTGTCATGGTTTTGATTCAATGTGCGGAGTCCAAAAATGGATAAAACAATGGAGTCTACTCCATCGATTGGGTTTATTGCCATGGGTCAATTTTGCTTTTTTAGTAGCTTTTTTCAATGCCTGAAACATTTCTTGCTATGGCTAAAGGTGGGTAGAACAAATCGCTGGGCTGTCAACCACATTCAATGCGTTAGAGGAAAGCTGAGGTTTCATGTTTGTTGAAATGATTGAGGATTCATGTGGATCTGTACATCGCTGGTGCCTGTGTCAAATGTTTTCTGAATTTGGATGTTTGCAACCACATCCAATGCTTCGAGAAAAGCTTGAGGTTTTGGAAGTTGCAACATGATTCATCTTTAGGAGTCTGCCCAGTAGAGAAGAACATGGGTAAAACAATTGCTAAACAAAACTTTTCCACATGGGTAAAACGATTGCTAAACAAAACAACATGGGTAAAACAATTGCTAAACAATAGGGATATAGTAGTGATTGGGTTTATTTCCATGGGTCAATTGTGTAGTCTTCACCGTTCCCCACTAGGATCTTGTTATGGACCTGGTAGGTTGTGCAGGTCTCTGTTGTCATCTTTGCTAAGGGAAATACTATTGAAGTTGTTCGGCAAGTTTATTGTGTTTTGTGTAATTTTTTTTTTTTGGAAATTGTTTTACACAATTAACCTTGAAGATACACTTACAAAGCGTAGACATATGTTGGGTGTATACAATACGCCTTTTGACAGAAATGATTAATTTTGAACTTTCCATCATACATTGTGTGGATAAAGTTTAGAATGAATAATTAGGCCATTTTGTGCATATAGACAAAATCTAGAGATGATAATTTTTATTGCATTCTCTCTAAGCCTTATCTGTATCATGTTTTTTGGTTGAAAATTGAACGTGAAGATGAAAGAATCAAGAATAATGCTGTATGAGAGAAAGGTAGAGCACGCATAAGAGAGAGTGTTTCTCTGAAAATTTTGTTAATTGTGCTTGGAGTACCTCATTTCGGGCTCTAGAATTAGCTCATTGTAAGATAACGCCTTGATTTTATTCTCTCTTTAGAATTCCTAAATTTGCAAGGCTCAAAACTGATATTTGGAGGCAGATTTGGACCTAGGGAGTCTTTAATATGATTGTGCAGATTGAAGAGAGAACCTTTTTGCCTCTCACAAGCATCTTGGAATTTTGCACTATTCTTGAGTTACAGGGCCTAGAAAAGCATCGATTTTTTTAACACTTGGAAAAAAAAGTATTTCGAACCTGTGGCTTTGATGCATACGTGTTCTCATGCATGTCAACGGATGTCTTTTCATTGTTTTTCTCTACTTTTGACAATAGTCGCTAAAGAAGGTAGTTGACCAACACATGCTTTTACGAAAGTTTAGCATGCAACATAGATGATGCTATTTTTGCTAAATTTGGTGGATCGCACACTTCCTTGAGGAGGCTCTGTTTTATGGAGATATTTGCATCGTGCAAGAGGAAGCCAAAAATCAGAGAATTACCTTGACAATGTGATTGAGAGTGAGATTGTGAGTGAGAATGTGATTGAGAGTGCGAGTGTGAATAAGATTGAGATAGCTCAGAGATGGTCGAGAGATAGAGGCTTTGTCACAAAGTTATTTTGCAAAGCCATTGTATCTAATCGATTCAAATCTATAATACCAAATCTTCTCTTTCTCTGCATGACATCTTTGTCTACTCTCCTATGTTAGATTTTCTCCTATCTTGTGCAAGTTCCTTTTCTTTCTTTTAGTGTTCAATGTAGGAAGGATTACTTGTAATGTGGCTCTCTAGTGGGTGTAGGAAGGGTTCTCTATAATGTGGCTCTTCTATCTAAATTTGAATAAGTCTTTGTTGACTTGCTCCAAGTGCTACTGTAAACTCTAAGTATCCATGTGCCATCTATGATGAGGAATATACATCCTTGGGTGTTTAATTTGCCAAGTCTATAGTGGATCTTTCTATGGTAAACATTTGAAATTGAGATACAACTGAATGGGTAGATAATGGTAACCTTTTTATGTAATTTTGTTTTTGTTTTTACTTTTGATTTGCTTTCCTTTTTTGTTTTTGTTTTTGTTTGTTTTTTTTTTTTTGGTAAAACAAAAATGTTTTAATTAAAAGGAGAAAAGTACAAGAGAGTTAAAGAGAAGTATTTTGGATGTTTGCAACCACATCCAATGCTTTGGGAAAACCTTGAGGTTTTGTGTTCACTCAAGGTTGGAACATGATTCATCTTTAGGTGTCTTACTCGTATAGGGAAACGTGGATAAAACAATTTCTAAAGAAAATTCCTTGACCAAGAGGGAAGCTCTCCGTTGATTGGGTTTATTTTCATGCATTGATTATTCTTTTTCACTAGCTGATATGTGCCATATGTTTTTTCCCACATCGCTGGGCTGTCAAAGGTTTTGTGATTTTGGATGTTGGCAACCACATCCAATGCTTTTGTGATTTTGTGATTTTGGATGTTGTGCTTTGAAGCAAGCTAAGGTTTTATGTGGAATTTTCTGTTATAAAAATTGGGATTTTGTGATTTTGTATGTTGGCAACCACATCCAATGCTTTGAGGCAATTAGAGGTTTTATGTGGAATTTTATGTTATAAAATTAACGAGGATGCAACATAATTCACCTTTGGACCCAAGGAGGGGGGAGGGTTTGCCAAGCGTTTTGAGAGCCTAACATGAAAAGAAAATGCAGTTCAACTAGACTTTTTACAGGCTTGGATTTTGTGTTCGTTCAAATGATTGAAATTTTATGTGGATCCTTATTGTTATAAGATTTGGGAGAGGCTCCAACACCTTTGGACCTGAAAAAAGGGAAGGGGAAGAGGAGGAGGAGGTTTTACCTAGTAGAGAAACACATGGATAAAACAAATTCCAAGTGTTCTTAGAGGGGAGGGCTTTTTCCTAGTAGAGCAATACGTGGATAAAACAATGCCAAGTGTTCCTAGAGCCTAGCATGGATAAACAATGTAGTTCAACACCAGTGCTTTGAGGAAAGTTGAGATTTTGTGTTCATTCATATGATTGAGGTTTTATGTGGATCCTTTTTGTGATAAAATTGGGAGAGGCTCGAACATGATTCTGTGGATATATTTCAATAGTGATGTGTGTGAACACACTTATGTCCATCGGGACACTTTTTTTCCTCTTTATGAGATTTTTTTCCCTCGGCTTGTATATACACCTATAACACTAATGTGTCACTTATCTTTGTGCATTCACTTGATAATTCATTCAGTGTTGTGTTGTGCTTCAAGCTTCTTATTCTTCTTTGGGTTGTTCATGTGCTTGCATAGACCTTGAACTCCAACAATTGGTATCAAAGCAGGTCTCTGCTTCATCTAGGGTATTGTTAACACCCCTCCAGTCACAGTCTCAGAATCGCACAAAAATTGGTGAGCATACTCAACGTGATTAGTAGTTTGAAATTGCTTCACTTTGTGGCATCAAAATTTTGATATGAGCTCATTTTCGTCTTTGAACACACTATCATAGGGCCTGTGCATGCAATTTCATCCTTTTGTGCCAAACATATATACATGTTTCTATTTGTCAGTACAAGTGCCTTGAAGTCTGCTACAAGTTTAGTAGAGCTCGACATGACAGTTCAATTCAACTTTTTGAATAGTCATTTTTCTGCATTAGGGTATTTAATCAGTAGCCATGGCTGAAGCAATGATGTATTCCGTATGCTTGCTGTTGAGGACATGTTGGATGGTACCAATTACTGGTTATGGGCATATATGATGCATCATGTATTGGTGGCAAAATGGTTGTGGAATATTGTATAGGATATTGAAGAATGCCCTAGTACACCTGCGAATACAGTTATTGAAGGTGATGCAGATGGTGTTGAAGATGATGATCTTCAGATTCTTGTTCGTGTTGCGGTTCTTATTGCACCTACTGTAGAAAAAATTTGTTAGGTTGGCAAAGATGCTGAAGCACATGCATTGATAGCCTTGTTTGTCAAATGTGTTATCCCTCATATCCACTCTCGCAAAACAACAAAGGATGCTTGGGATATACTTACCAATTTATACTAGGCAATAAATGAGGCTCATGTTGCTTACCTCCGAAAACAGGTGGAGAGTGAATATATGAATGAAGGATATTCTATGGATATTTTTTTGACAAAGATCAAATATTTGAAGGAACAATTGATTTTTGCTGATGACGTCTTACCAGATAGTTCACTTGTACGGATTGTTCTTAATGGTCTTCCAGATTCATATCAGAGTTTTGCTTCTACTCTTCGATTAATGATGAAAGGCAATGCAAATGCCTTAAAATTTGAGTAGTCAGTCTCTATTTTGTTGCAAGAAGATCAGTCCAGGTAGAACATGTCTATTATGCATCTACCAAAATACTCAAAAAGCGGAAGTTTTCATGATACTTCCAACTGATGTAAACATTGTACATAATATGAATCCAGTTTCTTATATCTTGTCTCCCTTATCTGAACATGAAAGGTTTAAATTTAAGTGTTCAATAAATAATTATTGGGATGTTTTTCCAAAAGAACTTCCCCATGGCTTACCTCCTTCTCGTGGGCAAGTCGACCATGCTATAGACTTGCTCCCAGGAACTAAGCCTATATGTAAATCCCCTTATAGACTCCCTTTTTCCTAGCAGGCTGAAGTAGAAAAACAGTTAAATGAATACCTAGTTAAGGGATTCATTCAACCTAGTCTTTCACCTTGGGAAGCACCTATTCTTCTAGTCAAGAAAAAAGATGGATAAATGAGACTATGCATTGACTATCAAGCCTTGGATAAAGTTACGATCAAGAATAAATATCCAATGCCCTGAATTGATGATTTATTTGATCAATTAAAAGGAGCTAAGATATTTTCAAAACTTAATCTCCGTCAAGGATATCATCAAATTAGAATTAAATCTAAAGATGTTCCTAAAACAGCTTTCAGAACTAAATACGGGCATTTTGAGTTTTTAGTCATGCCTTTTGGACTAACAAATGCCCCAACCATGTTCATGACACTAATGAACACTATATTAAGCCCATATTTGGGAAAATTTGTAGTTGATTTTCTTGATGATATTCTTGTCTATAGTCAAGATGCAGCCTCTCATCTAGAACATTTGGAAAAAGTTTTCCAAGTTCTAAGAGACAATAAATTATTCAGAAAAGAAGATAAATGTGAATTCTTTTCAATAGAAATCAGATATCTTGGATACATTATATCTGAAAAAGGGACTCAAGTAGATCCTGATAAGGTCAAAGTTATTCTTAACTGGCCTCACCCTAAAACTATTACAGAACTTCAAAGTTTTTTAGGGTTAGCAGGATACTATAGAAAATTTGTACCTAACTTTGCAAAAATCTCAACCCCTTTATTTGAAAAACTAAAGGGTAAACCCAAAAGCCTCAATTGGGAGAAGGAACAGGCTGAAAGTTTGGAAAGACTTAAAAGAGCCTTAGCTTTGGCCCCGGCTCTACAGATAGTAGATCCAAATGAACCCTTTGTAGTTGAAACAGATGCTAGTGATCTAGCAATAGGAGCTTTTTTGAGTCAAAATGGTCGACCAATTGCTTTTGAAAGCCAAAAGCTAAATTCAGCTCAAAGAAACTATTCTACATATGAAAAAGAGCTTTATGCAATTGTGCATGCTCTAAAAAAATGGAAACATTACTTGTTTGGTGCCAAAGTAACCATAGTTTTTGATCAAGCAAGTATTAAATGGTTTGGAAACCAATCCGAATTATTAGGTAGAAAGGCCAGATGGGCCGAATTACTCCAAGAATTTGATTATGAACTCAGATATAGAAAGGGGAAATTTAATATTGTGGCAGATGCATTAAGCAGGATGCCCATGTTAAATTCTTTTAGTTTCATACAAATTTCTAATGAGTTAATAACACTCATGAAGGGCAAGTATCAAGAGGATACTAGTTTTAATGAAGCCTGGAAGAAAGTTTCTACTCCAAATACAAACTTATCAAATGAAGATAAGTTTAAACATTACAGTATTCAAGATGAATATCTGTTATACAAAGGAAAGATTTGTGTTCCTTGTAATTCCGAACTTAGAAAAAAAGTTTTGTTTGAATGTCATGATGCCCCAAGTGCAGGACATCCTGGAATCAACGAAACTTATGAATTAGTAAAAAGGCAGTTTTATTGGCCTAGTATACATAAAGATGTACATAATTATGTACTTAGATGCACCAAGTACCAAGTTAACAAAGCTGAAAAGCTTAAGATAGGGGGTTTGTTGCATCCCTTAGAAATTCCAAATGGAAAATGGGAAAGTATTTCCATGGATTTCATTACAGGCTTGCCACGTACCCCTAAAGGTCATGATGCTGTTTGGGTCATAGTTGACCGATTGACCAAAATGGCTCGTTTCATACCTACTCGAACTATAGTAAAAACTCCAGAATTAGCTAAATGATTCATAGAACAACTGTATAGACTCTATGGATTACCTCAAGACATAGTGTCTGATAGAGATAGAAAATTCACTAGTAATTTCTGGAGAGCTGTATTCAGTCGGTTAGAAACTAAGCTTAATTTGAGTACTGCTGAACATCCTCAAACGGATGGTCAAACTGAAAGAGTCAATCGAATACTTGAAGATATGTTACGAGCATACGTATCTTCTACCCAAACTAACTGGGAAGACTATCTACCGATAGTAGAATTTTCTTACAATAGTGCAAAACATTCTGCATAAGAATATAGTCCTTTTATATTAATGTATGGGTTTCAACCTAGAGCACCCTACTTCATCCAGTATTCCATGTAAGTCGACTTAAAAGAAAACTGGCTGAACAAGAAAATCTTGTATCTTCGAATACAATCATTCAACCAATCTCCCTTCTTAACATCCCTCATGAACCTAAAAGAATACTACGCACTCGAGATAAAAAAACAAGAAATAATCTATATAAAGAGTGCCTAGTTAAATGGAGGGATGGAACCGAAGAAAGTGCTACTTGGGAACGAGTAAGTTCCATAAACAAAAGATTTCCCTCTTTTTTAACTTTTGGATAAAAACGAGGAAAATATTTTTCGAGAGTGGGTCCATGATCAAACGAAATCATGGTGCACAGGGGAATACTCCACATAATATACCAAAGCACATTTTCGAGGACGAAAATGTTAAAAGGGGGAAGAATGTTGTATAAATCATGGGTTAGACCCTCCAAAAAGGAACCCATGTTTCTTGGATTTAACCCTTGAGGTTTTATTTCATAGAAGTCTCAATTGAAGGGTTTGTTACCTTAGGAATAATTAACCTAAGGGAATAAAACCTTAGTCTTGGGAGAAGCTTCTCCCAAGTGACACCTTGACTCGTACGTGAAAGAAAGATTTCAATTGAAATAGAAGCCACGTGATTCTCTTTGGAAAGTATCCACATGAAGGACACTTGGAAGGACACATGGCTAAAAATTAAGACATGCAACTCTTGGACCTTTGGTATATATATGGGTGGAGTTGGATGGGTGGATACATACTCACTCACTCTCTGGTGGATGCTATAATCTAGGAAGAAGTTTTCACAACAGGAAGCTTTCACAATGTCTATTGAGTGTGTGTGGCTAAGATGCCTTTTGGCTAATTTGGGTGTTAGTCAGTCTTTTGCCACCACCATATTCACTAACAGTCAGAGTGCATTGGCAGTTGTAAGGAGCCCTGTGTTCCATGCTCTCACAAAGCACATTGAGGTGCATTATCATTATGTTAGGGAGAGCTTCTCTGCTTGAGAGATCAATTTGGCATATGTGCCCACATAGGATAATGTTGCAGACCTTTTCACAAAGGCTCCGCCTAAGGAGAAGTTTGAAGATTTTTGCAAAGCTTTGGGCTTACTTACTTTTGTTGATTGATCTCTGTCCACATAGCTTGGCACTTCCTTATACATGAGTGCCAACTGATTGTTCATCGCATCACTCTGAGGAGGGATTTGATGATATATTTCGATAGTGATGTGTGCAAACATACTTAGGACCACCGGGGCAATTTTTTCCCTCTTTAGGAGGTTTTTTCCCCTAATTTGTATATACACCTATAACTCTAATGGGTCACTTATCTTTGTACATTTACGTGGTAATTCATTTTGTGTTGGATTGTGCTTCAAGCTTCTTCTTCTTCCTTGTGCTATTCGTATGCTTGTGCAGACCTTGAACTTCAACAGATTCATCTTTGGACCAATGGGAGGGGAGGGTTTTCCCTAGTCGAGCAGAACATGGTTGAAATTATTGCCAAAGTGTTCTTATTTTCTAACATGTATAAACAATGTCGCTCAGCTAGACTTGTTACTAGTGACATCCAATGCTGAGGTTTTATGTTTGTTTAAATGATTGAGGTTTTATGTTGATCCCTTTTGTTGAAGGTTTGGGATAGGGTGCAACATGATTCATCCTTGGACCCAAGTAGGGGGAAACGTAGGGAGGGTTTGGCTAGTAGAGTGGAAAATGGATAAACCAATTTTCTATTGTTCTTAAAGTAGTTCAATTGTAGTTCAACATGATTTTTTACCAACCACTCCAATGAGAAAGCTGAGGTTTTGTATTCGTTCAAATGGTTATGTAGTTCAACTAGACTTTTTACCAACTACATCCAATGCTTTGAGGAAAGTTGAGGTTTTGCGTCCATTCAAATTATTGAGGTTTATGTGGATCCTTTCTCTTATAAGATTTAAGAGGCTTCAACATGATTCATCTTTGGACCCAAGTAGATCAGAACATGTATAAAACATTTGCCAAGTATTCTTATAGCCTAACATGGATGAGAGGGTTTCTTCGGTTATATTCATTCATAATGCTGTCAAAGTTTGATGACAACACACACTACGTGTTTAAGCATCTTATATTCATGTTCTCTTTCAAATATAGGAGAGTCTAAAGTGGATAAACGCTGCAGTTCAAATAGAGGGGGACGGTTCTCCTAGTAGAGCAAGACATGGATAAAAGAGTTGGCAATTGTTCTTGGAGTCTAACAATAGGAATAATGGTGAAAACCATCCATGGATTTCCATGGCTCAAGGTCAAACAAACATGGGTAAAATAGTTGCAAGGTGTTGTTAGAGTCCATCGTGGATAAAACAATTGACAAGTGTTCTTAGAGACCATCATGGATAGAACAATGTAGTTGAAATAAACTCTTTACTAATTGGGATATTAGTGAAACCCATTGATTGATTTCCATAGGGAGGATTTTCCTAGTAGAGTGGAACATGGATAAAACAATTGTCAAGCATTCCTAGAGTCTAAGGTGGATTAACTATGTCGTTCAACCAAACTTTTTACTAGCGAGAATAGTATTGAAAGCCATCCATTGATTTCCATGGGTCAAGCCCAAGTGAACATGGATAGAAAAGTTGCAAGGTGTTCTTAGAGCCCACCATGGATAAAAGAATATCCAAGTAGAGATTTTCCATCGTTTGGTATTACAACCATTAGTTGGAGACTATCTTGAATGAAACAACATAGAAAACTTACACCAAACTTAGGGGTTTTGATAGTAGTGCTGAACATCGATAACAATTCACATTCCAGTTAGGGTTTTTGTCTCACATTCTCTTGACACATCTATCCACAAAGGGGTTTTATTTTTCCATGGTTTGATTGTTATTATAATTCGGTAGTGACGTGTGTGAACACACTTAGGATTGATGGGACACTTTTTTCTCTCTTAAGGAGGTCCTTTATGAGGACTTGTACATATGCCCATAACCTTAAAGGGCTACTTATCTTTGTACATGTTTCACTCAGTAATACATTGTGTTGTGATCCTAAACTTCTTCTTCTTCTTCTTCATCATCATCATGCTATCTCTTTGCATTCTTGATCCTAAACTCCAACAATTTGTATTACAGCATGTCATTGTTTACTAAGGTGCATCCTCGATTCACACAACTCATTGTCTCAAATTGCTATGAAAATTGATGAGCACACTCTCAGTGATGTATACAGAACTAATATATTAGGAGATTTTTGCACTACTGAAAAATCAATTTTAGCTCGTTTTGGCCTCCCAATGCATTAATGTAATGATTGTGCAAATAATTTTGGAACAAAAACAATTTGAGCTCGTCTCGGCCTCCAAATGCATTATGGTAATGATTGTGCAAGTAATTTTTCCCTTTTGTGCCAAATATATAACTACGTTTCTCATCATTACTATGAGGACCTTGAAGCTTACAATAGGTATAATGGAGCTTCATTCTGTATTTTTATTCAACTTTTTTGTGAAACAATCAATTTTTTGCTTTGGGATCATCGGGCATGGTTGAAAACGATGATGTGTTTCACATGTTGGTTGTTGGGATACCTATCATGGGAATGCATGATGCAACTACCTATAATGGGAATGCATGATGCAACTACCTATCATGTTGGTTGTCTGGTTCCAACTACCTATCATGGGAATGCATGATGCAACTCGATTGCAAAGGAACTGTGCATCCTATCACAGCTATAGATGTAATGATGTGCTATGGGATATTAGCATAATATAAGGGATTTGGAGTTGCATGATTTATCTTGCCAACCGTTTTTCCTTCTTCTCCCTTATTCACTATTCAACTTCCTCACAAAGATTCATGGAGCCCAAAAATCTTGCACATAGCATGAATGATATACACAGACACATACACACACACATACACAACATGAATGATACACACACACACACACATACATATATATATATATATATATATATATATATATATATATATATATATATATATATATATATATATATATATATATATATATATATATATATATATATATATATATATATATATAGAGAGAGAGAGAGAGAGAGAGAGAGAGAGAGAGAGAGAGAGAGAGAGAGAGAGAGAGAGAGAGAGAGAGAGAGACATACACATACACATACACATACACATACACATACACATACACATACACATACACATACACATACACATACACATACACATACACATACACATACACATACACATACACATACACATACACATACACATACACATACACATACACATACACATACATACACATAGACATACACATAAACATAGACATATACATATACATATACATATACATATACATATACATATACATATACATATACATATACATATACATATACATATACATATACATATACATATACATATACATATACATGTACATATACATGTACATGTACATGTGCATGTACATGTACATGTACATGTACATGTGCATGTACATGTACATGTACATGTGCATGTACATATGCATGTACATATGCATGTACATATGCATGTACATATGCATGTACATATACATGTACATATACATATGCATGTACATATACATGTACATATACATGTAGATAT